>CM021101.1:208328482-208656209 GCA_007115665.2 Sequoiadendron giganteum
CAAGAGGAGGGTTTTCCCAGGGTATCTTGCTATGTATATTGTCTTATGTGTTGTAATATTTTAAGAGCTTTCAGTTTATGATTTGATCTAAGAAACACTAACAAACACATCCTGCAGCATTCAGATTTGCGATTGCTTGAGGACAAGCAATCTCGACGAGGGCGGACTGTAATGTCCCCGTCTCATCAGTGATCAGTTCAGTTGCTCATTAGCCTATTTTGGAGGCCCGTAGGCTCGTTGAGGTAAAATTAGGGTTTCCTTTGTTGGAGGTTTTGTGGTATTTCTTGGAATTTACTATTTATAGTAAATTCTATTTTTGGCAGTATCTCAGTTATTAGCTCTTCAATTAAGTTCCTCTTTAGTTGGAGCAATAAGATGTTTCTCAGTTCTGGCTTAAAAACATTATTTGATGAGATTTTGAGTATAAGGCATTCATGTTCTAATTTTTAGTTGACCCCTTGGCCTAGTGCATCAACTTAAGTTGTTTTGAAAAGTGGTACTTGAGGGTGGGTGCTTCATGAAGGAGTATCATTTATTATTTTTATAAAGGTTAATGCCTTGTATGTGGGACGCCATAAGGAGGAAATACAGTGTTTTTTAAATATTGATATTTCATATTTGGTGAAAGGGGCATCCCTCCTTCTTTGGGAGTTACAGAATTTGTAAAGTCACTTCCTTTTCTTTAAAAGCAGAGTTTGCTCCAGCATTTGGTTATCTCATGTTTATGCTAAACTTATGCTATCGAAATGACTACTCATTTTGCACTTCGAGGAATGATGACCTCCTAGTATCAACCCAATTTCGTGTTTGAAAGATAACACCCAGTTGGTTCCAGGATGCTTCTCAAATCAGACTAGCAAATAGAGCTTCAAGTGGTGAATTTTGGTGTGTTTTTCCAAATTTCAAGTTGCTGATTCCTGCACAGCTGAAAGTCAATTTTATTCACATCTTTTTGGATGATTTTATTTTTTTTATGGGCATTCAATAATATCATTGCTAAGGTCATGGTGACCCTTCCTAGCAATTTGCAGATTTTATTTCGAAGTTTGTGATTTATTCTTGCAAAATCGCCCTTGCTAAAGGTCGTACCATTCTGGGAGCATTGGGAAGTGTGCAAGTAAATTAATGCTTGCTTTTTGAAGCTACTTTTAATCATGAAATGGGTGCCTATCCTCCAAAGGTTCATTGCATTTGATTTCATTCAATTCGGAGGTAAATTGATAAAGTTATAAGCATTTCATTGATTTACAGGTTGTTGATTTACAGTTTCAGTTTTCTGGTTTTAATTATCAGACTTCAAAAAGATCAGATTTTGGCTTCTATTTTAGTATTTGAGAGCTTTATAATTAGAGAGAATCATTCTTCACATATTGGCTTGTTCTATCTTTGTAATACTAGTAAATTGCAGATTATTTTGTTTGTAAGGTTGTGCATTAGTAGTACTAATCCAACCATATGTTATTGTTGCATTTACTCGTAATTTTCTAAAGCCAACATTAATTACCCCTAGATGGTTTACCGCTAGTGTGGAGAATAAATTATGTATCTCTCATTGTACCCACTAAAAAGTGGAGAAGCCCCACTCAAGAGTGTCTGCCACAGCAGACGAAGTGTTTAATTGTAATTTCTTTCCCCCCACTACTTTAGTGGAAGAGCGGAAATTCTCTCATGGCTGGTTATCTACCTACATTTTTTTAGTTTTGTAATTATCACTCCACCATATGTTAGCACCTCACCTTCTAAAGGATCTTGTGTGCGCATTCTTGGTGTTGAGTTTAATTCCTCTCATTTCAGTTGTAATCATTTCAATTATTGATTCAGTAGATCCTAGGGATCCTCTGACCATATGCCCACCCCTCCTCCTTAAGTGGTTTTAGGGTGCATTCTTGGTTAGAGTTTTTTTCCACATCGTTTTGGTTTAAAGCTAACCTTAACGGGTGCTTGGTTACATTGTAATTGCTATTGAAAATCAAATTTTTTTGAGAGGGTATCTTTCATTAATGCACAACAACAAAAAATGATGGAAGCTCTTTTTTGCTCCTTGGAAGTATGATCCAGGAACATCATTGCTAGCAAGTGATAGATAATAATATTATAATAAGGTGTAGGTCGATAGGTATGTTCCAAGTTTGTTTCCCTCCATTTGTATGTAGTTAAAATTTCAAATTAGTGTAAATGTTATAGAGGAGGTAAATAAGGACTTGTAAATGAGTTGTAAACGTCAAGTTTGGATTGGTATGAGTGGTTATAGACTAAATAAGGCGAGAATCCTTTCCATCATGTAAATGAGGTGGAAAGGGAGTCATATAGGCGTGCAACAGTGATATTTAACTGATTTTCCCTTCCTAGCATGTTGTTGAGCTTCCTTAGGGTTAGTTGAGTGACTTTAGGAGAGGATTTTGATGAGCTAAAGATACTATTTCTCAATAAATACGTGAGAATTATAAATTTATAGATGATGTATGAAAAAAATAATGCAAGTGTGTGAAATTTCAGGTGATTTTATTATGTATTAGTAATGTTTCAATAAAACTATCATGTTGTCAATGACACAACAACAAGCTAGATTTTGAGTAGCAATATAGGGCAACCATTTCACCTCTATGATGGATTAGACACTTCAAAAAGGTAAAAACAAGCCCAACAAAATTTATTGGAAGTCTTGACACCCATATTTGTGATTTTTAGGCCTAATTATGTGTTTTTTGACCTCAAACTAAGCCAAGCGCTTACTTTATGTTTCCATCAGCCAAAACTCTCCAAATTTGGGATTCTTGATTCTTACAGGTGTATCAAAAAGTGTGCCAAATTTTGTACCTACTTCACACGTGCAGATGCTTTTTTCATCAAACCCTTGGTCTATAGGCTTCTACAGTGTAGTATGACTGCATTTTTTGAGTTTTCTTATGTTTTTTGACTAATATTTGCAAGGTGAGCATTTAGACATGTTAGATATGCCTACGTACACCTTATCTATATATATATATATATCTTATTGTCTGATCAATCCATTTACACTTTGTTGTTCCAAAATAGCCCTAAAAAAGAGGTCTAGTTTGACTGTAAGATCCCAATTTTTACTTATTCCATACAAAACAACCCTAGACAATTTTTACATATGTTTAATAAGGGCCAAAAGGGTATCCAAATCAGTTCTAATATCTCCACTATCAGGTGTATAAGGAAATTTATGAAAAAATGTCTCTGAGAAAGACTACAAGCTCCTAGACCACTTACAAAGCAAGTACATGTTATATTGACCACAATCGTGGGAAATGGCACACAACCAAGAATGCTGACAATACTACTGTTCAACTTACAATATGATAGAGTTGCCTGTCATCAAGAACAAGTATATAATGCTGCAATAAAATGGAGAGACTCTCCTATACCTATCTTGATCCCCCAAACTCAAATCCAACTCACAAACCCAATTTTTGACAATCTGATTATGACAAACCTGCACTGAAAATGCATGATCAGCAACACATAAACTCACTAAATTATTGACAACTCCCTCAAAACTCACTCAAACTTCATGAGATAAAATGCAACATGTTCTAAAACTGATGGCACCTAAGATGGAACCACAAAACCAAATCAAAAGCTCCGTATTTATTTGGCACGCAAAACAATGCATCTCCAGAATGGTACGGCCCAAGAGAAGGGGCGATTTTACTCTATAAAATCAAATACATGGAATTAAAATCTAAGAATTGGTAGAAGGGGTCAGCTCAACCATCCAAAAACATTCCCCCACTACCCACAAGCAAAATAAAATCACTCACAAACATATGAGTAGAAAACCAGATCAGCCACAGTCAAGACAGCAACTGTAGAATTTGACTGAAATACAAAAACTCAATTGCAGATTACAAGACAACCCTAAAGTAACCTATTCTCAACTAGTTTTTATCTTTCAAGCAAGAAGTCAAGCTAACTAGGAGGTGTGCATCCCTCGAAGTAACTCTGGCACCATTCTGACAGCATAACAATATTGAAGACATAAGATGAAAAACATGAAGAGAAGCAACTCCTTATATAACTTCTGAAGAGCATCCTAGAAAATTCTAGAAAGTACACCAAAACCAAGGAGTCAACCCATTTTTGAATTTCCATGTTGACTTACCTTCCCACAAAGTTGGCGTCCTTTTTCACTTAATGAAATATCTCATTAATTTAAATTACTTCCTCATCTCAAGTTGGAGTCCCTTATTCCCCCTTAGCAATTTTATCATGTTAGGAAATAATTCACTTAACCCCCTGATGAGGCGTCCACCCATGAAGACCCTTTTTTAAAACAACTTGAAAGTCATTAGACTAGGCCAAGGGTGTAATATATCAAAATATAACATTATTAAAATGACTTATCTCTCCCGGAAAAGCATCCCAAAGCCAAAACGAACTCTGCCAACTGAACTACCTAAAGAAGAAGCCAAGGGTACTGATGCCAACAAGGTCCTGCCAGAAATAGAATTTACTAAAAATAGTAAATTCAAGAAATTGCTCAGAACAGCATGCCAGCTATACCATTGCAAAGCTCTCAGAAAACCCAGAAAGAATCCACAAACAGAACTTTGAAATTCCAAGGGAAAACTTCTGAAAAAGCTAAACAACCTCTGCCAGAGAAGGAAACCCTAATTTCCACATCTGAGTAGCCTACGGGTCTCAGAAATAGGCTAATGGTCAGCACCAAGATCACTGTTGAGAGGGGGACATTACAGTCCGCCCTTCCCAAAATTGCTTGTCCACAAGCAACTGTAAACCAGGATGTTGCAAAATCTCCTCATTTTCCTAAGTGGCATCCTCTAATGGTACATTCTTCCATTTCACTAGGTATTCCCTGATTGTCCTCCTCCTCAAGGAACGTTCTCTGGAATTGATAATCTTTTCAGGAACTAGCACCAACTGCCCCTCCTCATCCAAAGGGGGTAGATTAGATGAAACTACAATGTTATGTCCCAATGCCTTTTTGAGGCGCGACACATGAAAGACATTGTGTACCTTGCTGCTAACTGGTAATTCCAACTCATAGGCCACTGCTCCAATCCTTTTGATGACTCTGGAAAGTCCATAGAAGCGAGGTTTGAGCTTCTCAGCTCCACTCTTCTTGAGAGTAGACTGCATGTAAGGCTGTAGACAAAGATAAACCATGTCCCCCACCTCGAAGGAGTGCTCAACACGCTGTTGATTAGCGTACAACTTCTGTTGATTCTGTGCTATCTGAATATTGTTCGATGATTTCAGAATATCCTGACTTTGCTACAACATATCTTTGGCTTGAGGTGCCTTGCTATCCCCAAACACCAAATCTGCAAAGCTGGTAGCCTCATAACCACAGAGGGCTTTGAATGGAGACATCCTAATGGACATGTGATAGGATGAATTATAACAGTATTCCCCCAAATGAAGCCATCTGACCCAAGCCTTCTGTTGTTCTCAAACATAGTTCCGGAGATAACCCTCCAACCACTTGTTCACAATTTCTGTCTGACCATCGGTTTGGGGGTGATAACTGGTGCTCGAAGTAAGCATTGTACCACTCATCCAGAAAACTTCTTGCCAAAAGGTGCTTAGGAACTTACTGTCCCTATCACTCACAATGTTTTTTGGCAAACCATGCAACTGAAACACCTCATGAAAAAACAACTCAGCTACCTGGGCTGCTGTAAAAGAACTAGTGATGGCAAAGAAGTGAGCAAATTTCGTTAGTTTGTCCACCACCACGAAGATACAATCTTTCCCTTGTGTTTTGGGCAACCCCGTGATGAAGTCCATAGAGATGCTTTCCCATTTTTGATTGGGAATGGGTAGGGGCTGCAACAGTCCAGCGGGGTATGTGTGTTCATTCTTGTTCATTTGGCAAGTATGGCATTCTTTGATGTAGCTCAAAACCTCATTCTTCAATTCCTTCCATGAAAACCTTTCACGGATCTGCCGGTAAGTCTTAAAGTAACCCTGGTGACCAGCAAGTGGGATGTCATGGAAAGTCTGCAAAACTTTATTTTTGAGCTTAGAATCGGCCACCAAGAAGATCCTCTCTTTGTAGTGTATCAACCCATCAACCACTTTGTACTTTTCGTCATGACAAGTACCTTCAATAATGCTGGTTGCAAACTTATTTTTGGCATAATCAACAAGCAACAACTCTCTCCAATCAGCAGTAAGCTCACATAATGAGCTCAAATGAGGCCTCTGAGACAAAGCATCAGCCACAACGTTATTCTTCCCCTTGACATACTCAATGTCAAAATTGTAAGCCTGTAGCTTACTCACCCACTTTTGTTGTCTTTCGTTCAAGTCCTTCTGATGCATGAAGTGTTTGAGACTGTTGTGATTGGTCTTGACAACAAACTTACTCCCCACCAAGTATTGTTTGAACTTGGCTAATGCATGCATGATTGCAAGCATTTCCTTGTCATAGATCGAATATGTCCTTTCAATGCCTCTTAACTTCCTGCTTTCGAACACAATGGGATGCTTTTCTTGCATCAAAATAGCACCAACTCCTTCTCCCGAAGCATAGCATTGCAACTCAAATGGCTTGGAGAAATCCGGTATGGCCAAAACCGAACAAGAACTCATGATCTTTTTGAATTTATCAAAGACAACTTGTGCCTTTTCTGACCACAAGAATGCTCCCTTTTTGGTTAGATCAGTAAGAGGAGCAGCACTTTGAGAGTAGCCCTTCACAAACCTTCTGAAAAACCACATAGACCCAAGAACCCTCTCAAATGAGTTAGATTTTCTAGAGTTGGCCAATCCACGATAGCCTTGATCTTTTTTGGATCAACTCAGACTTCCTCTGCACTGATGATGTGGCCAAGGTAGAGTAACTCTCCCATACCAAATTCACACTTTGATTCTTTCGCAAAGAAGCTTTATGTTTCAAGGATACTAAGCACTTCCTCCAAGTGCTTGAGGTGTTCCTCCCACCAAGTCTTGTTGTAAATGAGTATGTCGTCAAAGAATATCAACACGAACTTCCTCAATTGCCTCTGGAAAGTTTTGTTCATGCAAGACTAGAAAGTGGTCGGAGCATTAGTCAACCCAAATGGCATGACTAAGAACTCAAAGTGACCATAGTGGCATCGAAATTTCGTTTTCTCAACATCTGACCCCCTCATCTGAATCTGATAATATCCTGACCTTAAGTCAATCTTTGAGAAAAACTTGGCACCATGCAGCTCATCAATGAGCTCATCTATTTGGGGAATGGGATACCAATTCTTGATGGTGTTTTGGTTCAAGGCACGATAATCCACACACATGCAAATGGTGCCATCCTTCTTCTTCACAAGGACAACTGCTAAAGCAAAGGGACTTTTACTTGGGTGAATGAAACCCATCTCCAAAAGTTCTTTTATGTTTTTCTCGATTTCATCTTTTTGTTTCTTAGGATATCTATGTGGTCTTGTGATTACTGGTTTGGCTCCTTCCTTCTTCTCAATGACATGCTCAAACTCTCTATCTAGGGGTGGTCCTAGTGGTAGATCAACAAACACCTTACTTCTTTTTGTGAGCACGGATTGAATATTGGGTGGATAATCCCTCTTTGTTTCAACCGGGCTAGCTGGAAGAACCATACACTCCGCAGCCCACTCAACTGCATCATGTCGGATCAACTTTTCCATTCTCTTGAAGGAGACAATCTGAGGGCCCCCGTTTGACATCCCTCTTAGCACTACCTTCTTCCCACCGGATTGAAATTTGAGCTCCATGGTTTGTAGGTTCAGAGATATCTCTCCGAGAGATTGCAGCCACTGAATGCCAAGAACAGCATCTGTGTCTCCAATGTTAACAACATAGAAGTCATCTTTGACTTCATGGTTACCCAACTATAAGGACATGTTGGTAACTTTGTGAGTGCAAGAAATGTGGAACCCATCAGCAACCATAACTTTGAAGCCTCCAAATTCCTCTGTCTTGAGTTCCCTCTTTGCAACCAATCCTTCATCAATGAAGTTGTGTGTTGCTCCAGTATCAATCAAGGCAACCACATGATGCTTCCCAATCATTTCACGAATCTTGAAGGATTCATTCTTTTGGAAACTTGAGAGTTGGGCAAAGGTGCCCTCACCCCCTTGCTCTTCCTCCACCTCTTCTGGCTCCCGTTCTTCATCACTTTCAACAAATTCAGAGTGTTGTTCTAAGTGATCAAATTCTGATCCGTAATCAGAATAGGCCTCCATATGGTTAGAATGGCCTCTTCCATAGCATCTGTGTCCTTTTGACCAAGGTTCTTTGCATGTGTAACATTTCCCTTTCTTTCTAAGCTTTTCTCGAGCATCATCATCCAATCTAGGGGGAAACTTCTTATGCTGATTTGGAGGATGCCTTTTGTCTTGTCTATGAGGGAAAAGCTTGGATGGAAACTTGGGTCTCAGTGCAGACAACTCCATGTTTCTAGCCTTCTTGATGGATTCTTCAAGGCTTGGTGGGTCAAACGCCTTTACCCATCCCTTCAATGGTTCCATAAGTCCTTCAGAAAACAACACCACTAATCTTCTTTCGGTGATGTTAAGCACCATCACGGAAAGCCTTTGGAAATCTCCAATGTATGATTCCAATGAACCATGTTGTTTTAGCTGAGCAAGCTCCCTGAATTTCACCTCAGGATCCTTAGTGTCAAATCTGTCAATCACCTTATTGGTGAATTCCTCATATGTTCTAATTAGGTTGTGGCCAAGGGTGACCAAACCATGATACTACGACTCATGGACAGCACCTTCCAAGTGTAGGGTGGCAAATTTAATTGCGTCCTCCTCCACCATAGGTCTCAATGATAGGTAATTATCCAGCTTTTGTACCCATGCCCTAGCTGTGCATGCATCACTTCCATTGAAGTGGACCAAGGACACCTTCCTGAGAGCTTGTTGGTAATCCGTTCTAGGACCCATAGGAGCTCTGTATTCGGTTCTTCCACCATTCCTCCAGTTCCTTTAATTCATGAATTGATCAAAAGACCACTATTCCCTAAGATCTGGAGGGAAGGAGGCATACTCCAAGTAGGCCTGTCTGGCATCATCTACAAAGTTTGTTGCAGCTTCAACTTGAGGTTCTTCTCTTTGCGTGAATGTTGGAAAAAGTGGCCTAAAGGCTGATCCTCTAGACGTGGCTTCATGTTGGCCAATGGTTTTGTCTCTCCCACTACCATTGTTCCCATTAACTTCACTATTTTCACCATTAGAGTTGTTTTGATTATGGGGCTGATTATTTGCAGCCTACTGATCCATTCTTGCAAGTAAGCGGGTCATCATGTCAGTCATCCTGTCAAACTTCTTCTCCATTCTGTCATCTCTCTCATTTGTGGCCTGCTTGTGACTATCCCCCATCTCTTCAACTGCTTTACCTCTGTCGATTGTTTTCCCTGTTTCTCTGAGTGCCTCAGAAAAAGTATCTGCCTCTGGTGTACACGGAAACTGATATGGTGCATTTCCTGCCTGACTTCTGGTGTAGTATCTATGGGCTCTATCACTCATCGGTAACTGAACTCAGCTGAATCACAGGTTGGCAGAATCATGGCTTTGATACCACTGAAATATATCAGGCCAATTTTTTTCAATTTTTCCACAATTCAATTCACCCGTTAACATTATGAAAACTCAATCCAACTGAAGGGAACCCTTTCCTCTGATCAACCTAGATCCCAATGCGGGCAAGGTTGAGAGCATACTCGAAAGGGGATCGTTAGCATTGTTGAAACAAGTTGAAAGAGTAATAGAAAGGAAATGCAATCACTCAACCACTTATTCAGTGAGAGGACTGAAACGGAAAGTACATTACTAAAAGTAAGATGCAACTCGACCACTTATTCAGCGGGAGGATGTTGAAGGCTCAGCCAATCAAAAAAATGAAGAGATAATGCATTACAATAAGAAAATAGGCGGCAAGCCGGCCTCTTCCACTTGTTCAGCAGGGAATGCAATAATTAAACCTGAGCTAAAGACTGAAAGGATACCAGTCTCTTCCACAATCGTGGGAAATGGCACACAACCAAGAATGTTGACAGTACTACTATTCAACTTACAATATGATAGAGTTGCCTGTCATCAAGAACAAGTATATAATGCTACAATAAAATGGAGAGACTCTCCTATACCTATCTTGATCCCCCAAACTCAAATCCAGCTCACAAACCCAATTTTTGACAATCTGATTATGACAGACCTGCATTGAAAATGAATGATCAGCAACATAGAAATTCACTAAATTATTGACAACTCCCTCAAAACTCACTCAAACTTCATGAGATAAAATGCAACATGTTCTAAAACTGATGGCACCCAAGATGGAACCACAAAACCAAATCAAAAGCTCTGTATTTATTTGGCACGCAAAACAATGCATCTCCAGAATGGTACGACCCAAGAGAAGGGGCGATTTTACTCTATAAAATCAAAGACATGGAATTAAAATCTAAGAATTGGTGGAAGGGGTCGCCTCAACCATCCAAAAACATTCCCCCACTACCCACAAGCAAAATAAAATCACTCACAAACATATGAGCAGAAAACCAGATCAGCCACAGTCAAGACAGCAACTGTAGAATTCGACTGAAATACAAAAACTCAACTGCAGATTACAAGACAACTCTAAAGTAACTTATTCTCAACTAGTTGCTATCTTTCAAGCAAGAAGTCAAGCCGGCTAGGAGGTGTGCATCCCTCGAAGCAACTCTGGCACCATTCCGATAGCATAACAATACTGAAGACATAAGATGAAAAACATGAAGAGAAGCATTTCCTTATATAACTTCTGAAGAGCATCCTAGAAACTTCCAGAAAGTACGCCAAAACCAAGGAGTCAACCCATTTTTGAATTTCCATGTTGACTCACCTTCCCACAAAGTTGGCGTCCTTTTTCACTTAAAGAAATATCTCATTAATTTAAATTACTTCCTCATCTCAAGTTGGCGTCCCTTATTCCTCAACAATTTTATCATTTTCGGAAATAATTCACTTAACCCCCTGATGAGGTGTCCACCCATGAAGACCCCTTTTTAAAACAACTTGAAAGTCATTAGACTAAGCCAAGGGCGTAATATATTAAAATATAACATTATTAAAATGACTTATCTCTCTCGGAGAAGCATCCCAAAGCCAAAAAGAACTTTTCCAACTGAACTTCCTGAAGAAGAAGCCAAGGGTACTGATGCCAATAGGGTCCTGATAGAAATAGAATTTACTAAAAATAGTAAATTCAAGAAATTGCTCAGAACAGCATGCCAGCTATACCGTTGTGAAGCTCTCAAAAAACCCAGAAAGAATCCACAAATAGAACTTCGGAATTCCAAGGGCAAACTTCTGAAAAAGCTAAACAACCTCTGCCAGAGAAGGAAACCCTAATTTCCACATCCGAGTAGCCTACGGGTCTCAGAAATAGGCTAATGGTCATCACCAAGATCACTGTTCAGAGGGGGACATTATAGGCAATAAGAAAGAGGAAGGTATTTTGAAGACCATAATGCATGAGAAATGAATTCATTATGACAATTAAGATTGTGAGAACACTAAAATATGGAGGTTCCACTATGAAAACATCAAAGCTTGGAAGAGTGACAAGGAATGGAGTCAAGAGCCTAATGGAGATCAGAAAGAAGAAAAGAAAGGTGAACAAATGAATGATAGAGATGGAGAAATCATAAATAGTAAATAGCAGTAACATGACCATGAAGAAACAAGAGAGGATGAAAAGTCATGAGCAGTTGCCCAAAGAAACACCAAAGTAACCTAAGGCAAATTTGGAAAAGGAAATGGTGAAGAAAGCAAGAGGCAAAGAGTACTTTCAATATTTGATCAAATGGAGCAATCAACCAAGTGAAGAATCAACTTGGATGACTGCATCAAGCTGGGTACAAGTGTGGAAGAATTAATGCACAACAACAACAAATGATTGAAGCTCTTTTTTGCTCCAGGGTAGTATGATGCAAGAGCATCATTGCTAGCTAGAGATAGATAATAATATTATCATAATGTGTAGGTCGATAGGTATGTTCCAAGTTTGCTTCCCTCCATTTGTATATAGTTAAAATTTCAAATTTGTGTAATTTTCATGGAGGAGGTAAATAAGGCCTTGCAAATGAGTTGTAAAGGTCAAGTTTGGATTGGTATGAGTGGTTCTAGACTAAAATAGGCCATGAAGCCTTGTCATCATATAAATGAGGTGGAAAGGGAGTCATATAGGCGTTCAACAGTGATATTTAACTGATTTTCACTTCCAAGCATTTTCTTGAGCTTCTTTAGGGTTAGTTGAGTGACTTTAAGAGAGGATTTTGATGAGATGAAGATAGGAAAACAACTATTTTTTCATAAATAACGTAAGAATTATGAATGTACAGATGATTAATGACAGAAATAATGCAAGTGTGAAATTTCAGGTGATTTTATTATGTTTTATTAATGTTTCAATTAAACTATCATGTTGTCACTCATAGGATAGCAAGCTAAATTTTGATAGTAGTAATATAGAGCAATTTTTTCACCTTTTTGATGGATTAGACACTACAACAAGGTCAAAACAAGGCCAACAAAATTTATTTGAAGTCTTGACACCCAATTTTGTGATTTTTAGGCCTAAATATGTGTTTTTTGACCTCAAAATAGGGCAAGGGCTTACTTTATGTTTCCACTGGTGAAAACACTCCAAATTTCGGATTCTTGATGCTTACAGGTGTATAGAAAAATGTGCCAAGTTTTGTACCTACTTCACACGTGTAGATGCTTTTTTCATTAAACCCTTCATCTATACGTTTCTACAGGGTAGTATGACTGCATTTTTTGAGTTTTCTTGTGTTTTTGAGTAATATTTGTAGGGTGAGTGTTTATACATGTGAGATATGCCTATTTACACCTTCTCGATAAATCTTATTTCCTGATCAATCCATTTACCCTCTGCTATTCCAAAACAATCTTCAAAAAGAGATCTAATTTTACTATAACAGCCCAATTTTTACCTATTCCGTACAAAACAACCCTAGCTGATTTTCACATATGTTCAATAAGGGCCAAAAGGGTATCCAAATCAGGTCTCATATCTCCATTATCAAGTGTATGAAAGGATTTATGAATAAATGTCTCTGAGAAAGGCTACAAGCTCCTAGACCACTTACAAAGCAAGTACATGTTATACTGATCACAAAGCTCTACACATGCATGGATAAGGTCTTATAAAGAAACTTCAAGGTCTGATCTGCAGTTGAGAATAATGTTTGTGAATGAAATATTCTTGTTATTCCATGAAGAAGAGTGTAGAGGTAGAAATGAAGTGATTGCAAGTCTTATAGAGGCAGCAAAACAGAGTTATGAGATGCACATGTGTGATCCATATGGTCTTGAAATTCAGGACAGCCAAAGCAATCAGTCTTATGGACCCTTGAGAGATAAAGTTGATCTAGAATATGTAAAGGAGTTGATTATGCAAGTAGCTGAAACCATTGAATATAAAGACAAAATTGAAGAAATTACTTTGAGTAAGGAGGTACTTATTTCAATTGAAGAGTTTAATGATGGCATAAGACCTCAGGAAATGAGAATAAAGTTTGATATGCAGCCTAAAGCACTGAGTAAAGGTCTAGAGTATGGTAAGACATCAGTTGTGTTACCTCATGAAGAAGTAGGTAAAGGGGAAAGAGAAGTGAAATAATATAGTAAAGAAGAGCAACTTAGGCATCAAGTCATGCAAGAGCCTAACTACTTAGAGCTCATAAGAGATGAGCAAGCTATCAAAGAAGTAGAATTTGATCTTATGAAGACCCTCACACAAGAGGAGGAGGATGACAAAGCAGTGAGTAAGGCAGCTTTAGAAAAGGAGACAGTATGGTTGCTTGAGGAGACTCACAAATCTCAATGTGTTATGTTTAACACTTTTGTGAGTTATGTAGGTACAAGTATGTTGGTGGAAGAAGCTCTTGAAGGATCTCAAATAGGGAAGTTGATAAAAGAAGAGAATAATAAGTCTTATGAGATGCACATGTGTGATCCATATGGTGTTGAAGTTCAGGACAGCCAAAACAATCAGTCTTATCGACCCTTGAGGGAGCTAGATTATCTACAACACGTAAAGGAGTTGATCATGCAAGTAGTTGAAACCATTGAATATGAAGACAAAATTGAAGAAATTAGTTTGAGTAGGGAGATACTTATTTCAATTGAAGAGTTTAATGAAGGCATAAGACCTCATGAAATGAGTATAAATTCTGAAATGCAACCTAAAGCAGTGAGTAAAGGTCTAGAGTATGGTAAGACATCAGTTGTGTTACCTCATGATAAAGGAGATAAAAGGGAAAGAGGAGAAGTGAAAGAATATAGTAAAGAAGAAGAGCAACTTGGGCATCAAGTCATGCAAGATCCTGACTACTTAGACCTCATAAGAGATGAGGAAGCTATCAAAGAAGCAAAAATTGAGCTTATGAAGACCCTCACACAAGAGGAGGATGATGACAAAGCAGTATGGCAGATTTACAAAAGGAGACGGTATGGTTGCTTGAGGATACTCACAAGTCTCAATGTGTTATGTTTAACACATTTTTGAGTTATGTACCTACAAGTATGTTTGTGGAAGAAGCTCTTGAAGGAACTCAAATAGGGAAGTTGATAAGAGAAGAGAATAATAAGAAGAAAGTCACATATGAGACAAATATGGTGAAAAAGGATGCACCTCAAGATCCAATGGAACAACAAAGAGGTCAAGATACTTCTAAGGGAGAAGCGTTATACAAAGAGAAAAATATCATAGAAGTGGAAGGAAAATTTGAGTAAAAGGTTTGTATAATAGACTTCACAAAGATAATTACACTTCAAGAGCCAAGAAATCATAAAGAAGAACAAGAAGCTAATAACAAAGCAAGAGCATGGAATAATGTCAAGGAAATAGGAAACAAAACAGGGGATATGAAGCATATTTTGGTTCAAGAACAAGTCCTTAGAATCATACAAGTGCAAGGTCTAAAATACAATTGATGGAGTTTCATTTGTTGTGTTAAAAGAGAATTGATTGGGAAGATGTGGGCAACTAATACAAACAAAGGCAATAAGAAAGAGGAAGGTATTTTTAAGACCATAATGCATGAGAAATGAATTTACTGATAGTTTATGATGGATACCTTAGAATCCATTATGCTAATGAAGATTGTGAAAACACCAAAACATGGAGGTTCCGCTATGAAAACATTAAAGCTTGGAAGAGTGACAAGGAATGGATTCAAGAGCTTAATGGAAATGTGATTATCTTTAATATGTTTGCTATATATGTAGGTATATGTCAAAATTGTATGAGGAAGGTTGGCACCAAGAACAAAGAAAGTTTCTCATTTGAAAAGCATGCTAAAACAAGTCAATCCTTATCATTCCAAAGAAGACCATGGATTCGAAGATGGTATGAGGATCAGAAAGAAGAAAAGAAAGATGAACAGATGAATGATAGAGATGGAGAAATCACAAATAGTGTTAACATGACCAGGAAGCAACAAGAAAATATGAAAATTCATGAGCAATTGCCCAAAGAGAGAGCAAAGCAACCTGAGGCAATTTTGGACAAGAAAATGGTCAAGAGAGCAAGAGGCAAATAGTACTTTCGATATTTGACCAAATGGAGGAATCAACCAGCTGAAGAATCAACTTGGATGACTGGATCAAGCTGGGTAGAAGTGTGGAAGAATTCATGCACAACAACAAATGATGGAAGCTCTTTTTTGCTCCTTGGTATTATGATGCAGGAGCATTATTGCTAGCTAGAGATAAATAATAATATTATCATAAGGTGTAGGTCAATAGGTATGTTCCAAGATTGTTTCCCTCCATTTGTATGTAGTTAATTTCAAATATGTTTAAATGTCATGGAGGAGGTAAATAAGGCCTTGTAAATGTGTTGTAAAAGTCAAGTTTGGATTGGTATGAGTGGTTATAGACTAAATAAGGCCATGAAGCCTTGTCATCATGTAAATGAGGTGGAAAGGGAGTCATATAGGCATGCAACAGTGATATTTAACTAATTTTCCCTTCCTAACATGTTGTTGAGCTTCTTTAGGGTTAGTTGAGGGACTTTAGGAGAGGATTTTGATGAGCTAAAGATACGAAAACAATCGTTTCTACATAAATACATGAGAATTATGAATGTACAGATGATCTCTAATAGAAATAATGCAAGTGTGAAATTTTAGGTGATTTTATTATGTTTTAGTCATTTTTCAATAAAACTATCATGTTGTCAATGACAGGACAACAAGCTAAATTTTGACAATAGCAATATAGAGCAATCGTTTCACCTCTAGGATGGATTAGACACTTCAACAAGGTCAAAACAAGGCCAATGAAATTTAGTTCAAGTATTGACACCTAGTTTTGTGATTTTTAGGCCTATTTATGTGTTTTTGAGCTCAAAGTAGGGCAAGTGATTACTTTATGTTTCCACCGGCCGAAACTCTCCAACTTTTCAATTCTTGATGCTTAAGGGTGTATAGAAAAGTGTTCCTAGTTTTGTACATTCTTCACACATGCAAATGCTTTTTTCATCAAACCCTTGGTCTGTAGGCTTCTACAACTTAGTACGATTGCATTTTTTGAGTTTTCTTGTGTTTTTTGAGTAATATTTGCAAGGTGAGTGTTTAGACATATTAGATATGCCTATGTATGCCTTATCAATAAATCTTATTTCCTAATCAATCCATTTACCCTCTGCTGTTCCAAAACAGTCCTCAAAAAGAGGTCTAATTTGACTCTAACAGCCCAATTTTTACCTATTCCGTACAAATCAACCCTAGCTTATGTTTACATGTGTTCAATAAGGGCCAAAAGGGTATCCAAATCAGGTCTTATATCTCCATTATCAGGTGTATGAAGGGATTCATGACATGTCTCTGAGAAAGGCTACAAGCTCTTAGACCATTTACAAAGCAAGTACATGTTATACAGATCACAGAGCTCTGCCCATGCATGGATAAGGTCTTATAAGGAAAATTCAAGGTCTGATCTGCAGTTGAGAATAATGTTGTGACTGAGATAGTCTTGTTACTCCATGAAGAAGAGTGTAGAGGCAAAAATGAAGTGATTGCAGGTCTTATAGAGGCAGCAAAACAAAGTTATGTGATGCACATGTGTGATCCATATAGTGCTAAAATTCTTCAAAACTGAAGCAATCAGTTTTATGTACCCTTGAGAGAGAAACTTGATCTAGAATACGTGAAGGAGTTGATCATGCAAGTAGCTCAAACCATTGAATATGAAGACAAAATTGAAGAAATTAGTTTGAGTAAGGAGGTACTTATTTCAATTGAAGAGTTTAATGACGGCATAAGATCTAATGAAATTAGTATAAAGTCTGACATGCAGCCTAAAGCATTGAGTAAAGGTCTAGAGTATGGTAAGACATCAGTTGTGTTACCTCATGAAGAAGGAGGTAAAGGGGAAAGAGGACAAGTGCAACTTGGGCATCAAGTCATACAAGAGGCTGACTACTTAGACCTGATAAGAGATGAGGAAGGTATCAAAGAAGTAGAATTTGAGCTTATGAAGACCCTCACACAACAGGAGGATGATGACAAACCAGTGAGTAAGGCAGATTTGCAAAAGGAGACAGTATGGTTGCTTGAGGAGACTCACAAGTCTCAATGTGTTATGTTTAACACTTTTGTGAGTTATGTAGGTACAAGTATGTTGGTGGAAGAATCTCTTGAAGGAGCTCAAATAGGGAAGTTGATAAGAGAAGAGAATAATAAGAAGAAATTCACATACAAGACAAATATGGTGAAAAAGGATGCACCTCAAGATCTAGTGGAACAACAAAGAGGTCAAGATACTTCTAAGGGAGAAGAATTATACAAAGAGAACAAGATCATACAAGTGGAAGGAAAATTTGAGGAAAAGGTTTGTATAATAGACTTGGAAAAGACAATTACACTTCAAGAGCCAAGAAATCATAAAGAAGAACAAGAAGCTAATCAAAAAGAAAAAGCATGCAATAAAGTAAAGGAAATAGGAAACAAAAAAGGGGATATTGAGCATATTTTGCTTCAAGAACATGTCCTTACAATCATAGAAGAGCAAGGTCTAAAAAGCAACCGGTGGAGATTCAGTTGTTGTGTTAAAAGGGAATTGATTGGGAAGATGTGGACAACTAATACAGACATAGGTAATAAAAAGAGGAAGTTATTTTGAAGACCATAATGCATGAGAAATGAATTCATTGATAGTTAAAATATGGATACCTTAGAATCCATTATGACAATTAGGATTGTGAGAACACCAAAACATGGAGGTTCCACTATGAAAACATTAAAGCTTGGAAGAGTGACAAGGAATGGAGTCAAGAGCCTAATGGAGATGTGATTATCTCTAATATGTTTGTTGTATATGCAAGTATAGGTCAAAATTGTATGAGGAAGGTTGGCACCAAGAACAAAGAAAGTTGCTCATTTGAAGAGCATGCTAAAACAAGTCAATCCTTATCATTCCAAAGAATACCATGTGATGCAAGATGGTATGAGGATAAGAAAGAAGAAAAGAAAGGTGAGCAGATGAATGATAGAGATGGAGAAATCATAAGCAACAGTAACATGACCAGGAAGCAACAAGAAAAGATGAAAATTCATGAGCAGTTGCCCAAAGAGACACCAAAGCAACCTGAGGCAATTTTGGACAAGAAAATGGTCAAGAAAACAAGAGGCAAAGAGTACATTCAATATTTGATCAAATGGAGAAATCAACCAGGTGAAGAATCAAGTTGGATGACTGCATCAAGTTGGGTACAAGTGTGGAAGAGTTAATGCACCACAACAACAAACTATGGAAGCTCTTTTTTTGCTCCTTGGTAGTATGATGCAGGAGCATCATTGCTAGCTTGAGATAGATAATAATATTATCATAAGGTGTAGGTCGATAGGTATGTTCCAAATTTTTCTCCCTCCATTTGTATGTAGTTAAAATTTAAAATTTCTATAAATGTCATGGAGGAGGTAAATAAGGCCTTGTAAATGAGTTGTAAAGGTCATGTTTTGATTGGCATGAGTGGTTATAGACTAAATAAGGCCATGAAGCCTTGTCATCATGTAAATGACGTGGAAAGGGAGTCATATAGGCATGCAACAATGATATTTAACTGATTTTCCCTTCTTAGCATGTTGTTGAGCTTTTTTAGGTTGAGTTGAGTGACTTTAGGAGAGGATTTTAATGAGCTAAAGATAGGAAAACAACCGTTTCTTCATAAATACGTGAGAATTATGAATGTATAGATGATGTGTGACAAAAATAATGCAAGTGTGTGAAATTTCAAGTGATTTTATTATGTTTACAGTTTTACTAATGTTTCAATAAAACTATCATGTTGTCAATGACAGGACAACAAGCTAAATTTTTACAGTAGCAATATAAAACAATCGTTTCTCTTTTGTGATGGAATAGACACTTCAACAAGGTGAAAAGAAGGGCAACAAAATTTATTTGAAGTCTTGACACCCAATTTTGTGATTTTTAGGCCTAATTATGTGTTTTTTGACCTCAAACTAGGGCAAGGGCTTACATTCTGTTTCCACTGGCCAAAACTCTCCAAATTTTGGATTCTTGATGTTTACAGGAGTATAGAAAAGTGTGCCAAGTTTTGTACCTACTTCACATGTGCAGATATTGTTTTGATTAAACCCTTGGTCTATAGGCTTCTACAGGGTAGTATGACTGCAATTTTTGAGTTTTCTTGTGTTTTTTGTGTAATATTTGCAAGGTGAGTGTTTAGACATGTGAGATATTCTTGTTTACGCCTTCTCTATAAATCTTATTGCCTGATCAATCCATTTACCCTTTGTTGTTCCAAAACACTCTTCAAAAAGAGATCTAATTTGAGTGTAACAGCCTAATTTTTACCTATGCCATACAAAACAACCTTAGTTGATTTTTACATATGTTCAATAAGGGCCAAAAGGGTATCCAAATCAGGTCTCATATATCCATTATCAAGTGTATGAAGAGATTTATGAAAAAATGTCTCTGAGAAAGGCTACAAGCTCCTAGACCACTTACAAAGCAAGTACATGTTATACTGATCATAGAGCTCTACCCATGCTTGGATAAGGTCTTATAAGGAAAATTCAAGGTCTGATCTACAGTTGAGAATAATGTTTGTGATTGAAATAGTCTTGTTACTCCATGAAGAAGACTGTAGAGGTAGAAATGAAGTGATTGCAGGTCTTATAGAGGCAGCAAAACAAAGTTATGAGATGCACATGTGTGATCCATATGGTGTTGAAATTCAGGATAGAAAAAGCAATCAGTCTTATGAACCCTTGAGAGAGCAAGTTGATCTAGAATATGTAAAGGAGTTGATCATGCAAGTATCTGAAACCATTGAATATGAAGACAAAATTGAAGAAATTAGTTTAAGTAAGGAGGTACTTATTTCAATTGAAGAGTTTAATGAAGGCATAAGACCTCATGAAATAATTATAAAGTCTGATATGCATCCTAATGAAGTGATTAAAGGTATAGAGTATGGTAAGACATCAGTTGTGTTACCTCATGAAGAAGGAGGTAAAGGGGAAAGAGAAGTGAAATAATACAGTAAAGAAGAAGAGGAACTTGGGCATCAAGTCATGCAAGAGCCTGATTACTTAGACCTCATAAGAGATGAGCAAGCTATCAAAGAAGTAGAATTTGATCTTATGAAGACCCTCACACAAGAGGAGGAGGATGACAAAGCAGTGAGTAAGGCAGATTTACAAAAGGAGACAATATGGTTGCTTGAGAAGACTCACAAATTTCAATATGTTATGTTTAACACTTTTGTGAGTTATGTAGGTACAAATATGTTGGTGGAAGAAGCTCTTGAAGGAGCTCAAATAGGGAAGTTGATAAGAGAAGAGAATAATAAGAAGAAAGTCACATATGAGAAATAGTCTTGCGATAGAGTGAGCTCTGCTCACTGGAGGTTAGTCAGTAGAGTTATGGGTGGGTGGAGTCAAGAGCAGTTAAGGATGGTTGGATAGTTGAGTTGGGTGGGTGGATAGTGTAGTTGGGTAGTTCAGGATGGTCGGATGGATTGAAGGTTAGCCTTAACTGCTTGGTAGTGGAATGGGATGGTTGGTAATGGAAAGTCAGTGGGATGGAAGAAGCGGATCTGAAGTTGGAAGGGTAATAGATGTCAGGGCACCACTGGGGTTGGTGGAAAGCTGCCCCCACCAGGCGCCAGTACAGTGATGGGGAGAAGGAAAGTCGAGTGGGGATTGGTAGTGGATAGACTTCTAGCAGGAGAGCCAGTTGAAGGATCGCTCACCTTACCCCCACTAACTAGAACTATCCAAACAAACCTATCACCACTCGGACCTCCTCTCCTCCTAGCACTGATGGTGGGTTGATGACAAAGGTGGTTAGAGAATTGCCTTGGCCTTCTCGATAGCCCCCTTATTAGGTCAGGGTGTATTGGGCCGAGGGGCTGGCCCCAATAGTTAGTTGCCCCTGGCCTAGCCCTGGCTGGATTCACCGCCTACCTACCTGGATTCTCTTCCTTCCACTCTTCCAGAACCTGACCGAAATAACTAACTGTATCAACTTTCTACAAAAGCGAAGCTCAACTATACCTATCGTTCGAACAGTTTGAGATGCAAACTCATCTCAACCCGTTCGATCCCAAGTCGAGTGGGGGGGGAAGAGGAGGAAACACTGTCCCCAAGCCCCGGCTCTTCCTTTCCGCAAGCACCGGCTATCCCTTTGGCGCTAGAGTTTTCCACATTGGGCTCAAGTCTTCTATGTCCCCTTACCGACTATCGCTCACCCATGCTACACTATCACAACGAGAACTTTCCCACCCCCCTAGAAAGGAACAGCAAGCAAGCGTAGCATTTCATTCCCATGAAACGGCAGTCCTCTTCTGTGACCCTTCCCGTCTAATTCACTGGTTGGCGAGCGCAGGGGCAGGTACATTGGGGCACTCTTAAACAGGTTTTTCGTTCCCCTTTGTGCAGTCGCCATGGCAATAGTCCGGATTCTGTCTGGTGACACCCAGTAAAACTATAAGTCATTGGATTCGCAACTGCCTGGCTCTAAAGGATATGTTCTATGTTTGGCCGTAAACACCCTATGCTCCTTTACCACAGGGATGTGCCCCATCAAACAACAGCTGGTGGTAAGAGGTTGGGTTTTCGTTCTCTACCGTGGGTAAAGACACCTCAAGAACTAGTGGAGCAACAAAGAGGTCAAGATACTTCTAAGGGAGAAGAGTTATACAAAGAGAACAAGATCATACAAGTGGAAGGCAAATTTGAGGAAAAGGTTTGTATAATAGACTTGGCAAAGACAATTACACTTCAAGAGCCAAGAAATCATAAAGAAGAACATGAAGCTAATAAGAAAGCAAGAGCATGCAATAATGTCAAGGAAATAGGAAACAAAAGAAGGGATATGAAGCATATTTTGGTTTAAGAACAAGTCCTTAGAATCATAGAAGAGCTAAAAAGCAACCAGTGTAGATTTAGTTGTTGTGTTAAAAGAGAATTGATTGGGAAGATGTGGGTAACGAATATAGACATAGGCAATAAGAAAGAGGAAGGTATTTTGAAGACCATAATGCACAAGAAATGAATTCATTGATATTTAAGGATGGATACCCTAGAATCCATTATGACAATGAAGATTGTGAGAACACCAAAACATGGAGGTTCCACTATGAAAACATTAAAGCTTTGAAGAGTGACAAGGAATGGAGTTAAGAGCCTAATGGAGATGCGATTATTGCTGATATATTTGTTGTATATGCAAGTATGGGTCAAAATTGTATGAGGAAGGTCTGCACCAAGAACAAAGAAAGTTGCTCATTTGAAGAGCATGCTAAAACAAGTCAATCCTTATCATTCCAAAGAAGACCATTGGACCCAAGATGGTATGCGGATCAGAAAGAGGGAAAGAAAGGTGAACAGATGAATGATAGAGATGGAGAAATCATAAACAGCAGTAACATGACTAGGAAGCAACAAGAAAATATGAAAATTCATGAGCAATTACCCTAAGAGACACCAACCTGAGGCAATTTTGGACAAGAAAATGGTCAAGAAAGCAAGAGGAAAAGAGTACTTTCAATATTTGATCAAATGGAGGAATCAACCAGCTGAAGAATTAACTTGGATGACTGCATCAAGCTGGGTAGAAGTGTGGAAGAATTAATGCACAACAACAACAAATGATGGAAGCTCTTTTTTGCTCCTTGGTAGTATGATGTAGGAGCATCATTGCTAGTTAGAGATAGATAATAATATCATCATAAGGTGTAGATTGATAGGTATGTTCCAAGTTTGTTTCCCTCCATTTGTATGTAGTTAAAATTTCAAATTTGTGTAAATTTTATGGAGGTAAATAAGGCCTTGTAAATGAATTGGGAAGGTCAAGTTTGGATTGGTCTGAGTGGTTATACACTAAATAAGGCCATGAATCCTTGTCATTATGTGAATGAGGTGGAAAGGGAGTCATATAGGTGTGCAACAGTGATATTTAACTGGTTTTCCCTCCCTAGCATGTTGAGCTTTTTTAGGGCTAGTTGAGTGACTTTAGGAGAGGATTTTAATGAGCTAAAGATAGGAAAACAACCATTTCTTCATAAATATGTGAGAATTTTGAATGTACAAATGATGTATGACAGAAATAATGCAAGTGTGTGAAAGTTTAGGTGATTTTATTATGTTTTAGTCATGTTTCAATTAAACTATCATGTTGTCAATGATAGCACAACAAGCTAAATTTTTACAGTCACAATATAGAGCAATTGTTTCACCTTTGTGATGCATTGGATAGTTCAACAATGTCAAAACTAGGCCGACGAAATTTATTTGAAGTCTTGACACCCAGTTTTGTGATTTTGAGGCCTAATTATGTATTTTTTGACCTCAAACTAGGGCAAGGGCTTACTTCATGTTTCCACTGGCCAAAACTCTCCAAATTTTGGATTCTTGATGTTTATAGGTGTATAGAAAAGTGTGCCAAGTTTCTTACCTACTTCACACGTGTAGATGCCTTTTTCATCAAAGCCTTTTTCTATAGGCTTCTATAGGGTAGTATGACTACATTTTTTGAGTTTTCTTGTGTTTTTTGAGTAATATTTGCAAGGTGAGTGTTTAGACATTTTAGATATTCCTATTTATTCCTTCTCTATAAATATTATTGCCTTGATGAATCCATTTACCCTTTGTTGTTCCAAAACAATCCTCATAAAGAGATATAATTTGACTGTAACAACCCAATTTTTACCTATTCCGTACAAAACAACCCTAGCTGATTTTTACATATGTTCAATAAGGACCAAAATGGTATCCAAATCAGGTCTCATATCTCCATTATTAGGTGTATGAAGGGATTTATGACAAAATGTCTCGGAGAAAGGCTACAAGCTCCTAGACCACTTACAAAGCAAGTACATGTTATAGTAATCACAGAGCTTTGCCCATGCATGGATAAAGTTAGTATAGTGAATGTAATTATGTCCAAGTGTTTTCAAACCATGTTGAATTTCTATAGTTTTTCCAATCAAGATTTGGTTTTATTCTAGGCCTAGAGTGAAGTCAGTTTGAGCTAGTGGGAGATTGAATTGCTTAGTTCATTGCTTGTACATATCAAGTTGAGGTCATATGATCTAGTTCATGATTTTAGACGATCTATTTCATAGTAATTAGCCATGAAGGTTAGAATTCATTTGAATAATGAAGGCATGATGGGTTGTAAGCAAGTGACAAGTAAAGAGCCAAGTTGATGTGAGTATGGTTGAGTTGGGAAGGCATCAATTAATGATATTTTTCAGTAAATAAGTTTCAATTTAGTATTTTTAATGATATATTTTAGTAAATTAATTTTATTAAAGATATTGGGCATGCTAATGTTAATTTTAAGTAAATTATTTTTGTTAATGATATTTTTGAGTAAAATAGTTTTGTTTTAAAGATGTTAATAATTTTTTAAAAATTAGTTTTGATTAATTTTACTATTAATATTTTGCAATAACTTAGTTTTGTATTAGTTTTATTAATAATATTTTTCACTAAATTAGTTTTTTAGAGATGCTAATTATTAATAATATTTTTGAGTAAACTAATTTTTTAGTAATTATTTTCTTTATAAACTATAGTGTGCTTGGTAAACTTTTTTCACATGATTGGTGACGCTCTCAGGTACCACGGGGACGGAGGGGAGACTAGACCTCGTGACCTCTTGCTTGGATGCTTTAGCCAATCGAGCTAGGCCCTCTGTCCCTTAATAAATTAATTTTGTTCTAGTTTTATTAATGATATTTTATAGTAAATTAGGTCAATATTGGTTTTGTTTGTAATAAATTTATTATGTTTTAATTAATTAATGATATTTTTAGTAAATTAGTGTTTTAGATATGTTAATTATTTTGCATGGTATTGATACTTTTCAAAAAAATAGTTTTGTTTATTTTTATTCATAATATGTGTAAGCTAGTTTTGTTTGAGAGATGTTAATTATTTTGCACGTGAATAATATTTTTTTAAATTAGTTTTGATTTAGTTTTACTAAAGATATTTTAAGAAAATTAGTTTTATTTTAGACATTCATTAGTTTGCACATTAATAAAAAAACTTACTAAATTAATTTTATTAATAATATTTTGAGTTTAAATTAGTTTTGTTTTAGTTTTATTAATGATATTTTTCATAAATTATTTCATTTTAGAGATATTAATTATTGTTCATGTTAATGGCATTTTTTGTAAATTAGTTTTGTTTTAATTTTATTAATGTATTTTTCAGTTCTCTCACTTTCATTTACTCATTCTTTTCTTTTTTCATCTTTTTGTCTCATGCTTACTTTATTCTTTCTCCCTTTTCTATTTTATTTTTTATGTCTCTACTTTCTATTGTTAAATTTTTCATAAATTTAATTCATTCCCTATCCATATATTGTTTTTTTTTCCTACACTTTTAATATTATCTATCTTTTTCCCTATGTTACATTTTTTCATTCCTATGTTTTATATTAAATTAATTTCTTATTTTGTATCTTCTTTTTTTTTTTTAACTCTTTGGTTATTTTCTCTTCTTTTTTTTTTATCTATCATTTATTTTATAGTTTTCTCATTCTGTTACATTAACACTTTCTCTTTATGTATTTTGGTTATTCATTATTTATTTATTCATCTCTATGTTATTCTTTCTTTATTTTTTATTTCTTTAACTTTAATGATTCCTTTTTGATATTTTTATCATTTTTGTCTACTTTTTATCTTTTGGCTTTCTCTCACAACCTTTCCTTTGTTTTTTCTCACCATGTCCCTACCTCTTTCTCTTTATTTATTTATTTTATTTTTATTTTTACTCTTTATCTTTCACTTCTCATTTTATCTATTTTATATCTAGTTCTATTTTCCTATTATCTTTCCTTATATCTAATTTATCAAGGCCATTCCTTCCCTTCATGTTTTCTCTCTATCTTTCTCTTTTTCCTTCAATTTAAATCAATACATAACATGTTTTCAATCATTTGACGATGCTAGAGACATAGATAGTAATTGAATTATCTATGCTAAAATTGAGTTAAAAAATCGATCTCCATACTCTGATTCTCTCTCCTAAGAAGAAATAGAAGTCAGGCTCATCCTAGAGCCCACACAAATAAGAAAGGAGGCTTAAGTTGTGGGTATGCTCCCCATGATCTTGGATTTGACTTTGATGTATGGGTTTACCAAATGCATGTGGCTTGCATGTTGTTGCATACATCTCTAGGGGACTAGTTTCGCCCCAGTGCGACACCTTATCACGACTGCAACTTAGCAAAATGTAAGACCAAAACAAGGTGCTTTGAGCATTGGACTAGATCGTAGGGATACCCTCAAGTCAATAAAAAAGAAAAGAAAGAGAAGTTCATACATTTTTATTATTGGAGGTCAATTTACAAAAAAATGATAATGTGGTTTTAGTATACCAATTGATTGATACATCAACAATCCATTCATATTAACATAGAACCCTTCTCTTATGCCCTTTGGATCAAAGGTGTCTTAGAAGAATTTGTATCTTCGTGACCCAACTCACCCCTTTTCGACCCCAACTTGGAAAAATGTAAGACCAAGGTAAGGCGTGTTGGGTGTTGGGTTGGATCGCAAAAATACTCCTGAGTCTAAAACAATAAGAGAAGTCCATACCTTTTTATCGTCTTTGAAAACGGTTTGAATTGGAATATTTTGATTAATTGAAGGTCGATTCACTAAAAAATCATAATTTCATTTTAGTGTACCTATTGATTGATACACCAACAATCTATTTGTATTAAGTAATATAGCATTATTCTCCTTTGTCCTTTCAATCAAAGGTGTTTTAAAAGAATTTATATCCTTGTGAACTAGCTCACCCCTTTCCGACCCCAACTTGGCAGAATGTAAGACCAAGGTAAGGCGGGTTGGATGTTGGGTTGGGTCACAGGGATACTCTTAAGTCAACAAACAAAATGAGAGAGAAGTCCATAGCTTTTTATTATCTTTGAAAGGGGTTTGGATTGAAATATTTTGATTTATTGGAGGTTGATTTACAAAAAAATCATAATGTGATTTTAGTGTACCTGTTGATTGATAGACCAATAATCCATTCATATTAAGTAACGTAGCATCCTTCTCTTGTGCCCTTTGGATCAAAGGTTCCTTAGATCTAGAAACCATGGCTTCACCAATCAAAATTATTATTTTTATTTTCTATATCCCCATATGTCTTTCTATTTTTTATTTGTTATCTATTTTTCTCATCCTCTCAATTATCTCTCTTTGTTTATCTATCTTGCCCATTTCTATATTTTTACATTTTTATATTTTTTCTTAGTTTCTTTCTTTTTATTCTCTCTCACTTGTTTGCTCACTCACTCTCTATTTGTTTTTTTTCTCCATCTAATTTTTATCCTTCTCTTTTTTATTTCTTTGTCATTTTTTTTTTTTAATCTTTGTATGTAGATTTTGGCATAACATCTTTCTCCTATGCCCTTTGGATCAAAGGTGCCTTAGATCTAGAAACTATGGCTTCACCAATCAAAATTATTTTTTTATTTTCTCTCCCCATATGTCTTTCTATCTTTTATTTGTAATCTATTTTTCTCACCTTCTCAGTTATCTCTCTTTGTCTATCTATCTTTCTTGCCCATTTCTATATTTTCACATTTTTATATTTTTTCTCAGTTTCTTTCATTTTATTCTCTCACTTGTTTGCTCACTCACTCTCTATTTGTTTTATTCTCTCCATCTATCTTTTATCCTTCTCTTTTCTCATTTCTTTGTCATTTTTTTTCTTTTTATCTTTATATATAGATTTGTCATTCTCTCCCTCCCTCTATTTATCGTATTTTTTTATCTTTTTATCAACCTCTTTTTTCTATAACCTTTTACTTCTTGACTAAGGTTGATTAAGCATATTTTTTAGGTCACATAATTTTCAATTACTTTTGGTATTGTATTTATTTATCTCATTCTATTACTTTATTTTTCTTTGTTTTGATTTTTTAATATCACCTTTCTTTTTCCCTATGTTACTTTTCTTATTCATATATTTTATATCTCACTTGTTTCTCTCTTAATTATTTTCCCTATTTTCTATTTGTTTTTTCTTTTGTGTGTGTCTGTATCTTACCTTGCCCATGCACATCTAACTTTATTTCTAATTACTTTTATTTATGTTTTATTTCAATCTATATTTTTCTTGATTTACCTTTATTTTTGTCTTTCATTCCTTCTCTTTAAAATTGTCTTTCTTTTTACCACATTTTTATTTCTCTTCAACTCGTTTTTTAATTACCTTCACCATGTAATTCTTCGTCTTTATATGATCGGTTTTCTTTCTTTCTTATTTGACATTCAATGTTTCTTTTATTCTCTTTCTTTTTTTTTTCAATTTATGATTGTTCCTATTTCTACCCCATTTTTGTTTTTAATTCATTTATATTTTCAATTCTTTTTTTAGTTACCTTCATTATTTATTTTTATGTCCATTTTTCAATAATTTTTGTTTGTTGTTTTTGCTTATTTTTGTTTCTCTATCACTCTCTCCTTTGTATTCCTCTTTTCTTTTCTACGATTTATTGTTTCTCTCACTTAATACTTTCATTCATTATATTGCTTTTCCTTTTCACTAACTATTCTTTATCTATTGATTTTTTATTTGTTCTTTTACTTTCATTTACTCATTCTTTTTTTCATTCTATCCCATGCTTGTTTTACTCTTTCTCCCTTCTTTCTTTTCACGTCTCTACTTTCTATTGTTATTTCTTCTATAAATTTGTCTCATTCCTTATCTATATATCGTTTTTTTTTGCCTACATTTTTAATATTACCTATCTTTTCTCTATGTTATATTTTTTATTCGTGTATTTTATATTAAATTAATTTCTTATTTTGTATCTATTTCCCTTTTTATTAAATCCTTCGTTATTTTCTCTTTTTTTTTTGTCTTTGTTTTTTTAATCTATCATTTATGTAGTTTTCTCATTTTGTCACATTAACACTCTTTCAATATCTATTGTTTTGATTTCTTACATTTCTTTAGTTTGTGTGTCTCTCTTTATTTGTATTTATTCTTTACATATCTATTTTAAATATTTTTTGTTTTTTCACCAATATTTCTCTGCTTTTGTTTCCCTCTTTTTTATTTGTCATTTCTTCAAACGCTTTTTGTAATCTTCATCTCTATGTTTGGAATTATCTCTCTTTCTCTCCACTTCATTTATAAATCTTTTATGTTTTTCTAAATTTGTTTATTATTTATTCAAATTGCTTACGTGAGTATATCTTTGTTGTCTCTCTATCTTCACTCTCTCTATGTTTTTTGGTCATTGATTATTTATTTATCTATCTCCATGTTATTCTTTATTTATTTTTATTTCTTTAATTTTAATGATTCTTTTTTTAAAATTTTATCAATTTTGTCTACTTTTTGTCTTTTGAGTTTCTCTCACAACTTTTTTTTGTTGCCTCACCATATCTTTACGTCTTTCTCTATGTTTGTTTATTTTATTTTCCTTTTTTACTCTTTATCTTTCACTTCTCATTCTATCTATTTTATATCTAGATCTATTTTCCTATTATCTTTCTTTGTATCTAATTTATCAAGCCCATTCATTTCATCCATGTTTTCTCTCTATCTTTCTCTTTCTCGTTCAATTTTTAATATATGACATGTTTTCAATCATTTGACAATGCTAAAGACATAGATAGTAATTGGATTATCTATGTTAAAATTGAATTAAAAATCGATCTGCATACCTTTATTCTCTCTTCTAAGAATAAATAGAAGTTATGTTCGTCCTAGAGCCCACAGAAATAGTGAAGGAGGTTGAATTCATGGGTATGCTCCCCATATTCTTGGGTTTGACTTCAAGGTCCAGGTTTACTCGATGCGTGTGCCTTACAAGTTGTTGCATACATTCTCAGGGGACTAGTTTCGCTCCAGCGTGACACCCCTTCTCGACCCCAACTTGGAAAAATGTAAGACCAAGGTAAGGCGGGTTGGGTATTGGGCTAGATTGCAGGGAGGCCCCTAAGTCTTAAAAAATAGGAGAAGTCCAGACCTTTTTATCATCTTTGAAAGCGGTTTGGATTGGAATATTTTGATTAATTGAAGGCCAATTTATAAAAAAATCATAATATTATTTTAGTGTACCTGTTGATTGATACGCCAACAATCTATTTGTATTAAGTAACATAACATTCTTCTCCTTTGCCCTTTTGATCAAAGGTGTCTTAGAAGAATTTATATCCTTGTGACCTAGCTTACACCTTTCCGACCCCAACTTGGCAGAATGTAAGACCAAGGTAAGGCGGGTTGGGCATTGGGTTGGGTCACGAAATACCCCTTAATCAACAAAAAAATGAGAGAGAAGTCCATAGCTTTTTATTGTCTTTGAAAGGGCTTTAAATTGGAATATTTTGATTAATTGGAGGTTGATTTACAAAAAAAAAAAAAAAAAATTGATTTTAGTGTACCTATTGATTGATACACCAACAATTCATTCATATTAAGTAACATAGCATCTTTCTCATGTGCACTTTGGATCAAAGTTGCCTTAGATCTAAAAACCATGGCTTCACCAATCAAAATTATTATTTTTGTTTTCTCTCCCCATATGTCTTTCTATCTTTTATTTGTTATTTATTTTTCTCATCCTCTCAATTATCTCTCTTTTTCTATCTATCTTCCTTACCCATTTCTATATTTTCATATTTTTATATTTTTTTCTCAGTTTCTACTTTATTAAGAATGCTCCTTATAAGATAAATTTTGCATGATAGTTTTAATTATAATCATTTTCATTATGATTTGAAATTTTGTTTTAAAGCCCAAACATAAAAAATATATTTTAAATACTATATGTATTTTTTGGTGTATTTGATTTTAATATAATCAAATAAATATTTTTATATTAACACAATTATCAAAGAGATGATATTTTTTTAAACTCAAATATTATTTAGAGTGATTAGAAGTAAGTTATTTTATAGTCTTTCTCACTATTGTGATTTTTATAAATATTTAAAAATATAGGATATATATTAATGTTAAATTGTTATTGATATGTGGTTTTAGAGGAGAAAGGTACATGCTTTTTATATTTCCCAATTTGTTTGTTTAAACATGGTGCTTGAATTAGGCTCCTAAAGTTTTTTTGTTAGAACAACTTTGTCCATAATTTAGTTGTCATAGTAAAGGTGAACAATTTAGAGGCAAGTGACCAAGAGATAAAAAAAATATTGTACTAAATAAAATTGTGGGGTAACCATATGTAGATAGAATTGTAGGTGGAATCATGTCCAATTATTGTGTAGAACCTATAAACTCTTTTTCTTTAGAACTGTCACTTTAGGTTAATTCTATCACCATCAAAGATATGAGCACTTCTTAACCTTATCTAATTTACTATTTACTTGTCATGTTATATAGAGAGTTCAATTATATTTAGCTAGGGGCTAAGGTCTAAATATAATACTTGATTAGGTTTTCCACCCAAGCTTCAATATAATTCTTGTCATGCCCACTTGAACACAACACAAAAGACCATTTTTTATAGTTTTTAAAATTGTAATACAATAGTGACTTCTACTTGCATCTGGAATATGTGATGCCTATGTGCACAGTTGATAATGTTGCACATGCGACATCAAAATAAGCACGCTACCAAGATGTCAAGGAGAGGGAGAACAAGTTTGAGTGTGATGAAATCCAATCCACCTGTGCTCTAGTATAGAGGCTTCCCTAAAGGGGTAGATGTCCTATGATTGATGAGACAACCTAAGGGAATATTCTAGGCATATATTCTCTTAAGGATGACTATGTGGAATAGATGGGATCAAGTACTTAGGATAAGACATGAGACTAGAATGATTAAATATAGCAATTTAAATAACATTAATAGAGTGACCAACTCATAGATGCATTTATCATGTAAAATTTCTCTCTAGTGTGCCTTCAAAGTTTTATGGTTTATACAAAGACCAATTAGAATATCTCAACTAAACAACAATTTTCACCCAAGGGTTTTTATTTATCTAACAATGCCTACTATTTTATGTCTCCAATCCTAAAAACATTTCCAATTTAATTAACTTATTATACAATTCAAAGGATAAAAATATTTAAATCCATCTCCAACCACTATTTATTAACCTTTTGCATTTTGAAAGTTGAGAAATTCAAGGAAAGACAAAAAACCCATATTTTAGATAGTTTGTGAGAGGATTCCCTCTAGAAAAAATATGAAAAGTAACACTCAACTAAACATTTTTTTCCATTTGTGTTGCTTCTATCATCTTTCAAAAAAGAGCTATGACATTTGGATAGGAGTAGAAGAGGCTATGACATATAGGATCCACATAAATGTGTTCAATATATGTCATTTGTATCTATCCCTTGGTGGTTATATCTAACTCCCTCTAAGCTTAGATCAAGCCCACTTACTTAGACCAAACCTAGTGCGTTTTCAAGCATTTTTTAGGGTTGGTGTATTAGAAATATTTATTACGATTCTACCCAAAAAAGTAGAAATAACCATTAAAAATAAGAATAATAATCATTTTCCTATAATCAATTCACTATAGATATATTTTGTTAGATATAACAATTGGCTATAAACTTGTTGCATCAATAAAACTAGTAAGATTCAAGATAATTCTAGGCTACAACATACGCTAATGATCAACACAAAAGAAAAAACCAATTTGAATCCATATGGTGATTGAGGTAATATCCAAATTTTATTTTTATATTGAATTACCAAAAAATATTTTTTTAGAAGGCATTATCAATTAGGCATAGAACAACCAAATAATGGATAAAAAGAATTGAGAGCTAAACTAAGTGTGTTAAACAATAATTTAAGAGCCTTTAATAGTATTTATATAAATTTAGAAATGAAAAACTCAATAGATATTTTAACAATGGAAGTAAATGTCATAAAATTAGGACCATATATGAAGAAAGGGTAGTTATTTCATGGTAAAAATGGTTCCTCAAGTAGGGTGGAATATAATCATAATGATATGTATGTCATAGAATTAAAATATATATCATAAATTCTATATGATTAGATATCAAACACATTGATATTTATAGAAAAATAGTTTTACGTAAAAGGCTTATAAATAATAGTAGACCCTTAGACCAAATTTTGGTATGATCATAGTGAATTGGAGCTCATGATGCACCATCATATTCACAAAAAACTAGGTTATCAATTTAAAATATTTGTAAATAGGGAAGATTCACCACTAAAATAATAATGCCCTCCTCAGACAATTATTCATGAACTATTTATATTTATGTAGGAGGTAAAGATTAATGTAGATATTGAACAAAAGTCCTTAAATAAATTGAAGAAATGTGTTCCTCTTCAAAGAATAATCCCTAGAATTCCTTTTGGTGATTTTGAAGTAGGTCACATTCATTCTAACATAAATTAACACCTTTATGCATTTTCCAATTTTTGCATGAATTCGTGACCATAAAGAGCACATAGATTGAAGTATTCATCATAAAAACACTTGTTAAAAGTGGATGTTCTTTCTCATTTCAAAAACTCACTAGCTCTATTAGTTATATCCCAATGCCTAAAAATTAAGCTATCAAAATTACACGTAAGAATAGGTGTAGCTAATGTAGGTATGGTAGAGAATACATTTTTTTATAGATACACAAACAATAAAGAGGTTCAAGATAAGTGTCCACCTTCTTTCCTTAAAAAATGTTGTATGAACCGAATGATTTTTATCAAGAAAAAAATAGGTTCTGAAGGGACCCCGAAACCTTTTACAAACATATTTTGAATGGATCTGGAACCCTCAACCAGAAGGTTGTCTAAACATAAAGACATGAAAGAACAGAGAACCAAGGATAAAAAGGCAACCAAGGCCAAAGAACCACTACTGACTACAAAGCCGCAAAACAGCTAGCAGCCAGCCAAAACTTGGCCCCCAAACAAGAGCCATTAAGATTTACATTTAGAATTACTCTTGTGGGAGCGAAGGGTCATGTCAAAAGGAGGCTTGGAGGACTTGTCTTTCTTGCCCTTTACAATAATCCAACCCTCTTCCACTTGTGTTGCCTTATCAAGCCAAGCCAGCGCACCATCATCCTGAAGAAGAATGCCTACAACCGTCATCTTAGAGATTTGATCCGCCTTCCTCCCTGCAGGCGTGGCCAAATCAGGAGAGCCACCAGAAATGATAGTCGTAGCACTATCACCAGAAGTGGCAGTCATAGGCCCACTCTTTCTCTCAATAAGAGTTTCGACATTGTAGTCTTGCATAGCATTAGCAGCCCCACCATTAGAGACAACCGGAGAGGATGCCCCAAGGTCCTGTGATTCCAAAGCAACCACCTCAGAAAAACTCCTAGGTTGCCCAACTTTCTTCTCAACTGTATAATGTTGCTGAGAAGCACATTTCCACCATGTAACTTTTATGGCTTTTTTCTCAAAACGTGCAACAGCATGACCTATTTTAAAACATCTTCTACATCGGAAGGGAATCCCTTCATAGTCCAAGGCCTGGACCCAAGAACACTTAGAAGTTTTAAGTAAAATTTTGACAGGCAAACCTTTTGAACATCCATTTCAACCAATATGCGGGCAAAGGTAGAGTGAAACATATCAGAGGATGCATCATCCACCAACAAAAAGTCTCCAAGAGCCTCACCCAATTCCTCTAAAAGGGGGTCAGTCCATAAATGAAGAGGAAGATTAGGAAGCCGAACCCAAATCGGGATCTTATTGAAAGTTTCAAAAGACGGGTTGAAATCAGCATGCCAAGGCTTAATCATCAGCAGAAATTTATCCTCCCAACTAAAAAATTTATCACATAAAATTTTGTTTCTATCCTGATCAAAGTCAAATTTAGCAACAAAAAACCCCTTGGCCATGGGGAAAATTAATTTGAGGATTAGGCAAGACATATTTTGTCAATAAGTATTTAGACTATAGGCCTTATTCCACTCTCATTATGTTATGATTTGGGTATATCCATAAAATATCAAATGCTTTGCAGTTGCAACAAGTTCTTCTATGTGCCCTGTATCTTTCCAACAAGGATAATTTAGATTGTGATCCACGTGAATGGATGTAATGGCTAGGATTAAATGGAGAACAGTTGAAGAATAAAGTTGAATTAAATATTAGAGGAAAAGGTAATGGGGATTATTTAGCCTAAATTAATTAATTATTTGATTTAATTGGAGGATAGGTAATGGATAAATTAATTAAATAAATAATGAATATTTAATTAATTAATTGGATAAGACAAGGTGGGATAAAGGTGATGGGATAAATTAATTAAATAAATAAATATTATTTAATTAATTAATAGCTTAGGATAGACTAAAATTAGGTGTGGTTGGGTAAGGTCAAATTTTAGGTGTCTACAATAAGCATTTATTATTGTACTTTATAATTTTCATAGTATTCATTTAATACAATTACAAGTTAATCTCAATATTAGATTCTTGTGTGAATCAATTTATTCTCTCTTGGTTGCATAGAAAATTAGTTGCTTTGATCTCTCATTTGTGATAGGCATTTTGGTTGCAGTTGATTTTTGGGAGCTATGGAGTTCATTATCAACTCTATTAGTTCCAACCACTATCCTTGTCACAAGTGATACTTATGACAAGACAAGTTGAGGAGAATTTTTTGGCCAATAGGTGACAAAGGATTGCAAACATGAGAGAAAGGAACTCTCTTACACATTCATTACCTCAACCTACTAGGTTGACTGCACAATAAATTGAGAAGAGAAAAAAAGGGTTGTGTTTCAATTGTGACAACAAATACAATTGGAGACATAAATGCAGTGAAAATAAATTATTCTATATTGAAGGTATGAGTGAGGAAGAAGAGGAGGAACAAATATTAGAGGGTGATAGGGAATCAAATGAGGAATCACATGATTTCGAGCTAATCATTTATTGTCATGCACTCTCACATTTTAGCACCCCACAAAATCTCAAGGTAGTAGGTTTCTTAAAGAATAAAAAAGTAACAGTGTTGATTGACTCGGGTAGTACTCATAATTTCATCAACAAAAATTTGGCTACTCATCTAAATTGCTTTGTATATTCAGCTCCAAAGTTTCAGGTCTTGATTGTAGATGGTGGTACTATTAGTTGTTTTGGAAAATGTCATAGCACTAAATTATCCATGGAAGATAATTACCTTGATTGCCCAATGTAAGCTATCTCCATGGGTGTAGCAGATATTATTTTGGGAGTACAATGGCTTACTACATTAGGAACAATTGAGATAAACTTACAAGAACTATTTGTGAGATTTCAATCAGAAGGAAATACAATAGAGATAAGAGGGTTGAAGGCATTTAGTCTCCACAAATGGTGAGCTCTTGTCAAATGTAGAAGTTTCTTAAGAAAGGAGTTGATGGATTTGTGGCCCATCTATGTTCATTAGAAACTTATCAATCTAATGCTTTCACCCATCCAAATTTACAACCAATTATTGATCATCACTTAGTGGTTTATGAAGATATGCCTAAAGGAATTCCTACTAAGAGAGATCGTGATCATGACATACAACTAGTTTTGGGGTGCTAGCCACCCAACATTAGGCCTTACAAATATCCATATATACAAAAAAGTGAGATCTAAAAGACTGTTGAGGAGATGCTAGAAGCATAAATTATTAGGCATAGCCAAAGTGCTTACTCCTCACCCATGGTGATGATGCATAAGAAAGCTAAAACTTGGCACATGTGCCTAGAATATGGAGTGCTCAACATGTGCACCATCAAAGATAAGTTTCTTATTCTAGTCATTGATGATTTGCTAGATGAATTGAATGGAACTATGTATTTTACAAAGTTAGATTTTCGATCAAGTTATCACCAAATTTGAATTAAGGAAGATATTTGTAAGATGATATTTAGGACTCATGAGGGTCATTATAAGTTTTTGGTGATGCCATTTGGTCTTACCAATCCACCATCTACATTTCAAAGTTTGATGAACTTAATCTTTAAGAATTTTTTGAGGAAGTTTGTATTAGTGTTCTTTGATGATATATTGAATAATATCAAGACATTAGAGAAACATTTGCAACATGTAGATCAAGTATTACAACTTTTCAATGACCGCCAACTCTATGCTATGTCATCCAAGTGTGCTTTTGGTCTCAAGGAGATGGAGTACTTGGGACACAATCTCACATAGAGTAAAAGTGGATCCAAACAAAATTAAGGCTATTATGGAATGGCTTATTCCCAACACCGAGATTGACTAGATGCTATAGAATATTTATGAAGAATTATGGTTGTATCACAACACCCCTCATGGCTTTATTAAAGGATTCTCTTTTGGAACGAGTTCACTAATGCAACATTTGAAAGATTGAAGAAGGCTATATGTACGACTTCAGTTCTTGCTACTCTAGACTTCAACAAGGATTGTATTGTGGAATGTGGTGCTTCAAGAATGATATAGAAGCATTTCTCATGCATGAGGGTTGACCCATTGCTTTTGAGAGTCATTAATTAAAGGGTAAGAATCAACTCAAACCTATTTATGAGAAGAAAATGCTATCTATTCTTCACACTATAAAACAATGGAGGTCTTATCTAATAGGTAGACCCTTCAAGGTTAAGATAAATCATGATAGCCTAAAATATTTTTTTGGATCACATTATCTTTTGAAGAGCAATAAAAATGGATCTCTAAGATGTTGGGATGACTTTGAGATTGTATATAAGGGAAGGAAAATGTTGTGGCAAATGCAGTATCTAGGAAGGATGATAAGGGTGAAGCTTTGTTGTGTGTCATTTCAATATTATAAGAAGATTGGGTAGTAGAATCAAAAGTAGAGTGGTAGAGTGATGTTGTTACAAGTAATCTCAGTCAGCAATTACAAAGTGATCTTAGTAGTTCGGATAAGTTTTGTTGGAAGGGGTATGTTTCCCGTATAAAAAACGATTGTATCTTTGCAAGAATTCCTCTCTCAAACAAAAGATTCTCACAGAGCTTCATGAGTCTCCAGTTGGTGGGCATTCTAGATTTTTGAAAATATTTCATCAAGTCAAGAAAGACTTCTTGTGGGAAGGGCTAAAAGGGGATGTTCAAAATTTTGTGGTTGAATGTTTGGGTTGTCAAATAAATAAACGGGAGACAATTAAGACACCTAGTCTCTTGCAACCCTTAGTTATTCCTAGTCAACATTGGAAAGAGATCTCCATGGAATTCATTAGAGGGCTTCCAAGATCTAATGGTAAGAATGTTATCACGAAAATAGTGGATCATCTCACTAAAATATGCACATTGTATTACATTATCACATCTTTTTACAACAAATATAGTGGCAAAATTATTTTTGGATAATATTCAACAGCTACATGGTATACCTAAGGTTATTGTTAGTGATCGTGATCCTATCTTTACAAGTAACTTTTGGACAAATTTATTTTTATGTTTGGGTTCTCAATTGGCTCATAGTTCTTCATACCATCCTCATTTCGATGAACAAATCAAAGTTGTTAATAAGTGTCTAGAAGGTTATCTACGTTGTTTCACTTCAGATAAACGGTCTTAATAGGTAGATTGGCTACCACTAGGAAAATGGTGGTATAACACTTCCTTTCATAGTTCATCAAAAATGTCTCCATTTATAGCACTATATGGATATCGTCCTCCTTGCATCACATTATCATTGAAAGTGTCACCAAGAGTTCACAATGTGGAGGACCGCATGCTTCATCAGCAAGTATTTTCAAGACTAGAAGAGAATCTAACCATGACACAAAATCAAACGAAGCAACAAGGAAACTAACATTGTAGTAAAATAAGTTTTGAAGTTAGGGATTGGGTTTTCTTGAGACTACAACCTTTCAAGAAAATGTCACTAAAGCAACAAACAAAGAACAATTTGTATCCCAAATATTATGGGTCATACCAAATCATGCAAAAGATAGGTAGTGTTGCCTACAAGCTTGAATTGGGCATAATATACATCTAGTTTTTCATGTGTCTTTCTTGAAGAAAGTAATTGGGCATAATATCCCTACTCAGATGATATTACCTAAGCTCGATGAAGAAGGAAGAATCATATTGGAACCAAAGATTATTCATCAGAAACACATAAGGAAGCTAAGGAGTAGAACACTCAGTGTCTCATCCAATGAAAGAATTTACCAATTGAAGATGCCACATAGGAGGACGAGTTCGTTCAAAAGCATCCACACTTGATTAGCATTGAGGGCAATGTTTCTTTGAAGAGGGGGGGCATGCTACACCCTTAATATTAGAGTACATAGGGTTATGAATAATCGGCTTGTGACTATCTTAACTCTATATTAAGTCATATTATCATTATTATATTGTTATTTATTTAGTTAGGTTGGCCTAAAGCTTATATATGGTCATCTAAGTCGGCATAGGTGATATCCTAAGCATAAGTAGGATATATATAGGAGGTTTTATTTTTCATTAGATTGTGAAATTTCTCATTGGAGATATTTGGAGGTTTTCACCCTCAAAGTAGCTTGTTATTCTCAGTTATTATCAAGTAGTTGCAACATAATTTTTATCATATTCTTTTATTATGCAAGTTATTTCATTACAATGTACAATGTAAACATTCAATGCTATTTTTTTGTTATAATATTGTTGTCAAGTAGTTATCTAAACTTTTGATTGGTTACCTCTCATATATTAAAAAAACACTAATGTTGCATTAGGTAGCTTAAAATAATATAAAGGCTAACAAATAGGTTTTCCAAATAAAATTGTATACATAGTGGAATTGTCATTTGGGCTACATTTGTAAGCCATTGTCAAAATAACATAATTTTACATCTATAGGCTCCTTGTTTAGATTGCCCTACTTACATTCTAAGGTAGACCATTACAAAAAAAAATTAGCAATTGTACAAAAAGAATAAGAGTTTTCATTTGAGCATTCATTATTTTAAGTATTTATTTAATTATTTCCACTAGTGATTGCAAGCATGTGAACGATGGATTTCTGAATGCTTCACAAATTATCTTCAACATGCAAATTTTATAGTACACTATAGAGATTGAGAAGCATCCACATAAATTTATGCAAAGACAAATGTTTAAAATTCAGCAACTTATGAGAATCCAATATCCATGCTTACAAGTGACAAAGGATGTAATTTAACATATACAAGAAAACGACTAATGCTTAAATGATAATTATTAGTTATTTATATGAGCATTGATATTTGCAATGTATCTACCATCTATATAACGAGCTCCTAAATGTAATCTTACCATTCATTTGATAATAGGCCACGAAGTGTGGCCTGAAATGGAGTTTTACCTAAAAAGAGTTTAGAAATTTCAATAATGAAGACTTTTATCTTTACCATGGCTTGGTCTACAAATTTAACAACTTGTGGCTTTCAATAATGAAGACTTTTATCTTTACCATGGCTTGGTCTACAAATTTAACAACTTGTGGCTTTCTCTTCTTGACTTACACAATTGGGTTCTAGAATCTTGGAAGCCTCACATTGATGGTAGGATTGAACTATTTCTTTGTACTAGGGGCTTCTTCATAATGACTTTTGCCTCTTTAGAGGAAAGGGACTTGATGCTTAACTGGTTATGGATGCAAGGAGTACTCTCCCTCTTAGTCAAGCCTTGGTTTATCTTCTTTAACCTAGTCTCTCAACCTTTGGATATCATTAATATCAAACCAATTTGGATTAGGCTACTAAATCTTTCCTTCCAATTCTAAGGAGACTCCTGCTATGAGGTCATTGGCAATGCAATTTGTTGCTTTCTATGTATGTTGATATTCTAGTGGACATAGCTATCTCCAAAGCTTTTCACAAGGATATTGTTATGATGGTGAGGGATAGGCCTTGGAATCAACTACTTGAGTATGAGGGTCTCGTTGTCTAATGTAGACAATGTTTTGTCATCAACCACGTAGCTTCTATTTATCCTCTCTCAGCACAAGGGTGTAGCTACATGGTAAGCAAATGCCCACAACAATCACTTGAGTACTAATGTTTCAAACTCTTTGGTTGATGGTTCCTCTCAAGACTACGAGTCTTCTTAAGATGTTGGTCTTCTCCCTCAACTCCTAAGCCCTCTTCTCCATATCAAGTGCTAGTATCTCCTCCTTTGGTTCCCATTCCCCTACAACATGCTATGTGGGGACCCGTACTTCAGATATGTCTGGATTCATTGTAAGAAAAAAGATTTGGCTAGACAATTTCCCTTCTTACATGAGATGTCTCTAGTGGAGGCAACAATTGAGGAAATCCCCCTCCTCTCTCCTCATTCTAAGGATTCAAATATTCGTGTACCCTAGATGATTGCTCAAAAAAAGGTCTTCCTAAATCTATTCCAAATTCCCATCCGAGGATCAAGGGCGTGCAAATTGCTAGGTCAAGATCAATATTGCATAGGTTGTTGATCCTTTGGTGTTGTGTGTTTTGTTGTTTTGTTGCTCATGAGTGGCAATGAAGTTGTACTTGATTGTTTTGTGTGTCCCATATCTCATGGTACTTGTTCCATTTGCCTATTGGTTGCTATGTTAACAAGGATTTGAGCCCTTTCAAAACCTACTTTATCAAAGTCATAGGGTGTGCAAATGTAAGAATGGGAAATGGTATTGTGTAGGTTATACAAGGTTCTAGACCCTTTCAAAACCTATCCTAGTTGTTACCTATTTAGTAGTTCAACAGTTTTTATGCTGATGTTCTGATATAGCTGGATTATAAAAGCTTGTTAAAACCTATTTACCCTTTAATCAAAACAAGAAGTTGCAAGTGAATGATGCAAATAACTAATATACATTAATTTTTTTCTTCAAATCCAAAATTTTAAGTGTGGGCTCATTAGGCAAAGAACACTTACATGTGACAAGCAAATATATATTAACCCATTTACTAATCATATAGAAAGGATACTAACCAAATAAACTAACAGGTTGGGAGAAGTTGATACACAACCTTTGATGTGAAATTGTAGAAAGTGAATCATATGCATAGGGAGTTTAAATTTTTATTAATGGACCAAATTTACATTGTTTCCCTCCTTTCCTCCCTATCTTCTAGTTTCTCAACACATGCGGACATGCATTTACAATGTGTCTTGAGACTTTAAAAACCTATGTATATCAGCATAGTTATGATCTAAGAATAAGCATTCCCTAAGAATTTGGTTGAAACATTCTGGAATTAGCATTGTGTGGTAAGGTATCTTGAAAGTCACGTGTGAAAATAAAGTGAGACCTAATACAGTTAGTTAATTCCCTTCTCATATCTTGCCATAGCTTGGATGTAGCATCTGTGAGAAAAATGCTTAATCTTATTACATTTAGGTCCAAAGTTGTTCTATCTGCACAAAGAGTGTCTACAACCTTCTTACAACTCTGTTATGGAAATCTCTTGGGCTTCTGTATTAAATTTGAAAGTCTGGTCCTATCTTAAATTGATTACCATAGAGGCATCTGAACTATATATTCACAGTAACAATTTTGAGATGGCTTACCATAAATGCTAAATCAATAAAAAGAAAACAGATAATGCAGTAACTTTATCATATTTTATTTGAAGGTATAACCTTTTTTAATCAGCAGAAAAAAGGATGTATTTTTAATCAGTAAAGAGCATATTCAGCCTACCAAAACTCATAGCAACACAGATTTCATCGAGTACTATAACTGTCTAAAGAAACAAACATGATGTTGGCACTTAATAATTGGAATGCAATTCTCTAATGAACACAATGCCAGTGAATGAATCAGCGAAGTGTAAATTTGGCATCACTGGTAACACATATATATATACAAGAACTCAATATCATAAAGCACTTGATTTCTGCATCTCAAGTGCCTACAACATTTTCTTAATATAAATGGAAACCCTCAAATCATAGACAGGATTTGATGACTCGCTATCAGCTTTGATAGCAATTCAATTTCACATAAATTAACTTCAAAACTGTACTTAAATTAACCGGCTTACTTCTTTTTGCCTTTTCCTTTGAATGAGCTTTTCCCACTTTTACTGCCCTTTCCACTTTTGTTACCCTTTCCACTTCTACCCTTTCCAAATTTTTCTTTTTTACTAGAACTAATAATCTGCTTTGTTTCTTTTCTTTGCCTTTGTTTCCGTACTTGCTCAACATTCCGAAGTTCACTGCGGACATTGGCATTGGGAATTGATTTTTTATTCTTAAACCTTCCAAAATTTCTATATTTTCCTCCTCTTGCTAGATTGTCTGCAAAGACAAACAAAGATCATTAGTGACTTTGATAGGCAGGTTACCTGGTCCTATACATTGAACGAGTTTGCACAGATTCTTATATAGAAGTTCAGAGAATCTTTAATTCATAGAAGAAATCAGAAGCGTGTCAATATTCCAACCGTGAACCTGGTATGCCATCCACATATCCACAAGATAGTTTCTAGTAAAGATATATTTGTATGCAAAGACACACTTAAAGCATAATTTATATCTAGAAGTTTATAGCTTGTTAATCACTCGGAGGGGGATGAATACAACAATTTCTGGTGAATTGTAAAATGCATCATTTTGTACACAATTTTAAGTTGATAAAAATAATTGGTAAATGATCAAGGGAAGTTTAGCAATTTTTGAAAATGTTTCTTGATATGAACAGAGAAACAATGTTGCCACCTAGACTCAAGAAAGGACACTATCCTAGCCAGTTAAATGTGCAAGAGTACCCTAGTGTCGCTCATGTATTTTATTGCAGACCTGTTTGCCTTCAGAATTACAAGGACTAAGAAATTCAAATAGACTGTTACATTAAGAATTTAAGACTATATATAGAAATATTTGGAGAACAATTTTTCAAGCATTAAACTTTGCTCTAGGGCCCAGGTACATGCAACTGAAAACATGGAATTTTATTTGGTCTACCCAACTGCATCATTGAAAAGCTAGAATATGAAATTCTATCTGGTTCACTCAATTACATTATATATGCCAAGGCACAGAAGACTTGAGGTACACTACCTAGGAGGGCCAAAACAGGGAAAGAAAATTTACCTGTCCCACCACCTTCACTGCATTCCATATGAGCATCATCCCCTTGTCCCTGAGCAGATATTTGCAGGTGTGAACGCTCTTTCCACTTTTTGTATAGACCACCCTTGCCAGGATCTACTTTTGAACCACTTTCATTTTTTATCTGCAAAAATCGGTCAATTTATCAGTGAATTAGACTTTTCCATATTCTAGGGATAAAAAGCTGCATCGTTTCGTGTCATACAAATGCATATTGATTCAGAAATTAGAATCTTTTCTCAGGCCCCAGCTCTGCTTGAGCTAAATGTGAGGAATTGGAGCCCTTTAGGAAAAAATAGTTGTGCCTCAGATAACAGATGTGCAAAAAATACGTGCATGTAGTTACATAGAACACTTGCTTCTTTCCAAGTTCTGAACATCTTGTTTCAAATTTGAATATGTTTATCCACAACCCAACAATATTTGAGATAAACATGAAAAATAAGTCTCTTTACAGATGGATAACAGATTTGCAAATAAGGAATTACGCTTGAAAACTGCATTAACCCTATTTGAGATGAGCATCACCTATTGCAACGACCTTTCCATCTCCTGCAGATTTTGATTACAACATGAATAAACCATTGTTACCAGGAGAGGCAGGGATACCAGTACTAGTACAGAGACAGGGATGCCAATTAATTTAGGGTATATAAGTAAATGAACAAGGAGATGGCTCTATCATAAATAAATTTAGTCACCAGAAATTGTGGGTACAGGGACAGGTATGCAGTCCACGTTCCTATAATGAAGTTTCCTAGCAACCATGCAATAAGCTCATTCCTCCAGGCCACGAGGAAAGCAGAAACAGACATAAATTTAATAAGCATCAGTGTTTTGGGCATATAAAGTGGAATATTAGCTATTACACAATGGTATATGAACTATACTGAAATTGGAGACAATGAAAAACAATTCCAAACTAACCCATCAAATACCTAGATTCCTTGTACCTACTTGTCAGGAAGTATAACTGCAAAAGAAATTAATGTGCTTTACAACATTCAATTGAAATGATAACATCTAGCATATTTTTGAGTTAGAAGAATCAAAGATTGAATATTCATTTTATCTTTGATTTCTCCACAAGTTCCTCTACGATACATGAGCATATAACCAAAATGAACTAAATAAGATGATTGGGAGAAAATGCTAGGTAAAATGATCAACAAAATAAAACTATTAACCTTGAACCAATGTTTCACAAGGATGCGCGCCCCTCTCCCCCCTCCTCGCCAACACTCCCATCCTTTCCAAGGCAAGGGCATGCCTGAAACGTGGTTACTTAGAGAGGATGCCCCCTCACCATCCCACCACCACAAATCAAGACCCAAGGATGTTTCCACGACATCCCTAAGATGTCCAAGGGACTCCAAGGAGTCTCCCAACTATCCCTAGGACTTCCAAGCGTCCCCCACGGCAAGAAAATAAAAATTCAATATTTTTTTATAAATCAAAAAGTGTTTTCGATTGGTGTGCCACAAACCCTAACTTTAGCGGTCTATGGGCTCCACCCAAACCCTAAGCATTCACAAAAAAGTTAAAAACTTATAAATAGGCATCTAACTTCTAAGCCTCATTTCAAATCACTCCTAAGTTTTAGAATTAGTAAAGAGTTGATCTTGCAAATATAAATGATAAAATTGTGAAAATGGCATTCGCCATGAAGGTTAGCATGGTTTTGAAGGCCTTAATTTGTGCTTGGTGGTGAGGGGCTTCACCCCTCAACCCTACATTATATCACAAGGAACATGCAAGGGGTGCTACTCTTAGACCCCTATGAGGGGCACTACCCTTTGATCCCTACTAGGGGATTTGGCCCCAAACCTCCACCCACCATTGTTAATGTTCAATGAAATCATTGCCATGTTTTTAATGTTTTGAAAAAATCGGCAAACCAAAAGTATAAGATTTTTTGAAAAAATCATGAAAAAATCGGATTTAAAAAAAAAATGTAAAAAATTGTAGAACAAGAGATAAAAACTGTTTTTTTTTAAATTGAAAGGCATTTCCATAGCATAGAGATATAGAGAGCAAATAAAATAAAATAAAGAGTTTAACCAATGAATTGTAGAAAATAGATTTTTGTAATTTATATTTATATCGTTGATTACATCCATTGCATTGCACATCTTTCAAATTCAAAGCATTACTTCGCATTGCATAACTAATAACTAGATGTTGATAGATGACAAAATTTCAATTACAATATAGTTTTTTACAAAGTCAACCTAATAAATTATGCAATTACTTCACATTGCATAACTAATAACTAGGAGCAGCTGCCAATTGCATTATCTTGTCATGGCATTCCATGAGACCACATTTCTTTGAGGCATTTTTTCAAACACTTCACTGCCTTGTCTATGCTACGAAATTTTTCATACATGTCTACCAAAGCATTTTATCAAACAATTCACTTGCTTGCTGCTATGGCTAAAAGCCTAAAACAGGTGCTTTCAAACAAGCTATGGATGCTTGGGAAAAATCTATCAAAGCATAATAATAAGCAATAGCATAGACAAGGCAGTGAACTGTTTGAAAAAATGTCTCAAAGAAATGTGGTCTCATAGTGATGGAATGCCATGATGAATGCCTATGGCGATGGATTGTCATGGCATTCCATCACCATGAGGACACATTTCTTTGAGTCATCTTTTCCAACAATTCACTGCCTTGTCTATGGTACGACATTTTTCATACATATTTACCAGAGCATTTTATCAAACAATTCATTGCCTTGCTGCTATGGCTAAAAGCCTAAAACAAGTGCTTTTGAACAAGCTATGGATGCTTGCAAAAAATCTATCAAAGCATAATAGTAAGCAATAGCATAGACAAGGCAGTGAACTATTTGAAAAAATGCCTCAAAGAAATGTGGTTTCATGGTGACATTCCATCACCATTAGACCACATTTCTTTGAGGCATTTTTTCAAACGGTTCACTACCTTATCTATGCTACGACATTTTTCATACATGTCTACTAAAGTATTTTATCAAACAATTCACTGCCTTGCTGCTATGGCTAAAAGCCTAAAACAGATGCTTTTGAACAAGCTATGGATGCTTGGAAAAAATCTGTCAAAGCATAATAGTAAGCAATAGCATAGACAAGGCAATGAACTGTTTGAAAAAATGCCTCAAAGAAATGTGTTCTCATGGTGATGGAAGGCCATGACAAGCCATAGACAAGGCAGTGAACTGTTTGAAAAAATGCCTCAAAGAAATGCGGTCTCATGGTGATGGTTGTCATGGGACTCCATCACCATGAGACTGCATTTCTTTGAGGCATTTTTTCAAACAGTTCACTACCTTGTCTACGCTACCACATTTTTCATACATGTCTACCAAAGCATTTTATCAAACAGTTCACTGCCTTGCTGCTATGGCTAAAAGCCTAAAACAAGTGTTTTCGAACAAGCTGTGGATGCTTGGAAAAAATCTATCAAAGCATAATAGTAAGCAACAAGCTATTGTCTCATCGTTTTTATTCACGTGAAAATCAACACGATTTTATTCGCGTTTTTTTGTAGGTTTTAAATGCATTTTTTGGCGATTTTGCAATTTTAAATGGGAAAAAATCGTTGACCAAAAAATCAAAGATTTTTTCAAAAAATCGGGGAAAAAATCGTCCAGCCTGCAGATTTTTTAAAAATCGTGATTAATCAGGTTTTTTTGCAGATTTCTGCTTCTATGGTTTAAACTTTACTTAGTATGCCAAAGATTCATTTGTAATTCTTATATTTATTCCTTAGACATCTTTTTAAAACTAATTTTTCAAGTACTATATGTAATTGTGCCACCCCCTGCTGCCTTTGCACCGCCATCCCCAATTTTAGGCCCTTGATCCCCCCATTCCCCCACTGCCCCACCAAGAAACTTTGTGGAAAACACCCTTGAACCCATGATAACTCGCAAACAATAATCTAGTAAGACAAGGTCAAGAAGTAAGCCAGAGCAATTGTCCTGACAAAGACTTGGGTTCAAGACCCACTAAACATACTCCACATATAAGAGGCCACCTTAAGGTGGACCAGACTATGTAGATCTCTGTCAAAGCAAGAACCTTAACCAAAATAGTTCCTAAGCCTCATCATGCATCCTCCCAAACAGGGATGAGGAAATTAACAACAACCCTAAGGTTAATATAATCCTCCCACAATAGATCATCCGTGCTAGCAATAAAAGGCCAAACAAAGAGAATATTAGTCTGCAACTAAGTTAAAGGTGTATACTTAAAAAATCAATAGCACAAACCTTTCCCGAAGCTGTTACTCTTTCTCCATTGTTTAATTTGATATACTTCTTACTACGCTGCATCCAAAATAATTCCAAAAACCACCTTGTTACAACACAAATAGTAAGAATGATATAATATAACTTGCCTGTCATAATCACAGCAGCAAAAACAATGTACAGAATATGCCAAAGACAATTGAAAAAATCAAATCAACTGTTCTGTTTAAAAACAATTAGTAATAAAACAAAATCCTATACCTTGTCCCAGTGATATAATGATTTCTGTTTTTTTAAACCAGCACTGTCATCTGCAACAAGATCAAGAACTGCTACATCCATACTGCACCCAACCAAAAATTATGAATCATCTGAAGAAAATTATTCCAAAAAAAAGCTACATACAGAAACTATAAATATAAACTGTTGAGAACATTGCTTCAGCAATGCATTACACAACTAAGTACCCGCATTTGTATTTGGAAGTAAGATTTCAGTGCATCCAGTATCCAAAAAGTTTATTATTCAACGGAATATTCTATAGCAAGGCAACAAGATATTATTCAATCCAGTGTTCCACGGGGTTTCGGGGATGGGGACGGGGGGACAGTAGGGGACCCGTTTTGGGGATGTGGGGACAGGGGGTCTAAGTTTGGGGGTGGCGGGGGGATTGCGGCGAGGCGGTGGCAAGGTGCTGAAATACATATAGTACTTGAAAAAATAGTTATAAAAAGATGTATAAGAATTATACATCTTGGAGACAACTAGGAGTCCCCTAGATGTCTTGAGGACACCCCAGAGTCCTCGAAGTCCTAGCGGCGTCTTGGAGACAGTAACACTGGTGGTGGGATGGCAACGCTGGTGGGGAGACGTCCCCGTCTAGGAAACACAGGATTTGGGGGGGGACGTGTCCCCGTGGAACACTGATTCAATCTTACTCTTGTTTTGTTCCAACTAAGACACCTAAAGTATATTACACTAATATTGTTCAAAGAATGGAATGCATAAAGGGATAACACACTAATATTAAAGTTCAAAGAATGGAATGCATAAAGGGATAACAGCGACTGAAAGATTGAAAATGGAAAGAAAACAATTTCAAGAATTAAAGACTCTAAAAGCAAGAACACTTTAGAACAAGAATTTCAAGACTAAATTTAGGGACTTCAGAAAAAAGGAGCAGTATATGTGAAAGGATATTTTAGTACCAAAAGGTTACTATGTGAGATTGCAGATCCCTTTCCCTGTTCTGATTTTGAAGATTCAATTGGCTGCAACTTTTTCAAAATTGAATTTGATGCCTTGGTTTAAAGATTTTTGATATGCTTGGTTCATGTTAAGAGATTTATTAAGAAAGATCTTGGGTAAATTTGATGGTTGAACTCTATCCGGAAATTGTTATTAAATTTTCAATAGAGAAAAAGGAAGCCAACTCATTGACAATAATTAAAAAGGAAGATTTTTCATTCAACAATAAATTCAAAACTTATAAGAACTTTGACCTAGGATAATGCCCCTGATTCCCCTCCTGAACTCATAATAGAAGGGATTAATAAGAAACAAGCAGTCTAACTCAGGTACATCATAAAGCAGTCCGACTCTGTTGATGAGTGTTTTTGCATTGCACAACACAAATAAAACACAAAGTTCTCTATCTCTCTTGAAAGGAAACTTTCCTCAAAATACTTTAGAAAATAACCCCAAGGCTTTGGATGTCAAGCCTTGACTTGCAAAGACAACTCAGTGATAAATGTTATTGCTGGTTTCACAAAGGGCATTTATGGTTCAACAAAAACTGAAAGCTTCCAAAACAGGGGTTTCATGAAATATGAAAATTGGTACAAAACCTAACTGTAATTTTCAGATCTGAAATCTGAAAATGGTTTTTATCATCAAATATGGCAATTTTATGATGCTTTGTTTCCTAAAACTAACCCAAATTTATAAAAAAGGTCAAAAGATAAAGGGTTTAGAGAGATTTTAATCTAAAACCTAAGGACAATCACAACAATGGTTGATGCTACAGATAGATGGTTCCCTCACAAACTAATTCCTGCTTAATCAAGGTTAAACTTGCAATGCCATAGAAAATAGTGCAATCTTCAAAGGAAAATTAAAAGATTTTCAGACTATAAACATTCAAACACATGCCCAGATTTTGGCATAATATGCATAAACATTCACAATTGAACCACTGCATTAAGAAGGGCTCAAACTAACCATACAAAGTAACTTACAATCAGCAAATTACAAATGGTATGAACTAGAGATCTATCAAAATACCTTCAACACTTTGCCATTTTTGCAACTGAACTAAAACTAAACAACATGAAAATAAAACTTGGAAGTAGGAACCATGCAATATTATGAAGCAACAAGAATTAGAGAACCACAATTCAATTTCTTCTTCTTGTATTCACTTCAAAATGTTTTTACAACAATTCCAGATCCAACTTCACAATGAGGGAAAACCTCATATTTATAGAGTTCAATTACAAACTTAGGGTTCTAAATTAACCCAAAATCAATAGCCAGGATTTTATCCCATGGTTGGTTTACATAAGTCGGCCAAAACAGGTCACAGCCCTTTGCAATTTAAATGCATTTTACATTTTTAAATATTAAAAACCAAATTTACAAAGCTCGAGGTATCCAACTAGGCGTGGTATTTTTGCAAAATAAAAATAAATATGGCACAGAACTCAAGGCAAGTCACCCTCATCAGCAATCCGCCCCATTTGTTGCCTTTTGGAATATTCTTGGAACTTGGACAAAACAACATTTACTTCCTACGACTAAGCGTTGGAATTATTTTGACCCTGTGTGACATGGACGCCACCTCAGCATCAAAATCTTAAAGCACCTTTTTCCAATCTTGTTGGGAGTCTTGAAATCTGTGCATGAAGCTGATGTACATTGTGTTAATGATATTATTCAGATTCGTGATGAATACTTCAGGCAATGAAGAGATAAATTTAAATATAGCACTAAATGCTATTTAAATTTATATACTTGCATATTCGAATTAAATCAAGAGGCCGACCTCTTGATTAAGATTAAAATATAAATAAAAGACATTTATTTTTGGAGGGCCGACCTTCTTGATATTCGCGCCTCTACACAAGTTGTGTTTTTCTAATTAGACCGACATCTCTTTGTGAAGAGCTGTGTCTTTTATGAAATCACCTATATATGCAAGGCAGGTCAGGCAAAGCATTATTATGTTCATTCAGTATTTACTCAAGGAGAAATTCGCATTTCTGCAGAGGAGTTCGATCTGAGCAGCAGATTGTCTTACTCAGTTTCTGTTTGCATCTAGGAGAGGTGCGAATCATTCATTGTATCAATTCGGCACTGTGTTGGCCTGAGTTGTAAGCAGACTTCTGCTCTTAATACATTCAATATATAAGAGACATATTGGCTGGGTTTTTCTCCCTCTTGTTGGAGGGTTTTCCCAAGGTATCTTGCTGTGTTAATTGCCTTATGTGTTGCATTTTCTGATTGCTTTCATTTTTTATCATAATTTAACATGGTATCAGAGCAGGTTTGAGGAGAGATCGTGATCAGATTTGTACTCACAGAGGTACTCTATTCTCTTCTTGATATTTAATTGTCCATCTCTACCCTAGTCAAGATGGTGAACGGTTTGAAGATTGAGGATAGACTCGAGGGAGCATCCAACTATACCTCATGGAGGTTTAGAATCATGCTCACTTTGGAAGAGAATGATTTGGCTGAGTTTGTGGAGACAAAAGTCCCCAAACCAGAAGAGGATGAAGAGAAGTTGCAATGGAGGAAGAAAGACACCAAGGCAAAGAAGTTGTTGGTTGATTCCGTCAAAGACCATACTGTTCCGATTGTCTCCAAGTTGAAGACGGCAAGGAATATGTTCAAAACATTGGAGGAGATGTACAAAATCAACAACACGAGCCGGGCACTTGCACTAAAGCAGCAACTACATCATGTGAAGATGTTGAAAGGAGAAACAGTGATTGCTTATTTCATGAGGATTTTAGAATTGAGAGATCAGCTCTCTACAATTGGTCATGTGATTGATGATAAAGATTTGACGATGCTTGCTCTCAATGGTCTTCCATTATCATGGGAGTCCTACATTCAAGGAATTAGTGCAAGGTCCAAACTTCCTAAGTTTGATCGCTTAAGGGCCAGTTGTATTCAAGAAGAGTCAAGGTTGGTGGCTAGAGGCATTGGTCAAAGTTCAAAGAATGAAGATATTCATGTTCTTGCCTCCCATGCTTTGAAGAAGAAAGGAAAAGATGGGAAGAAAAGGTTCTTCAAGAGGAATCGAGATAAGGGAAATGATGATATACCCGCCTTCAAGAAGAAGAGAGACATGTCCAAGATTCAATGCTTTAGGTGTGATAAGTTTGGCCACTTTGCTAAGCATTGTCCTACTAGACCTAAGCAACAAGCCACCGTTGCAAATGTTGATGATGCTTCTCCGCAGAAGGATATATGTGAATACTTGTTCTACTCGGCATTGTCAAGCAATGTACCTATGGACACCAACACTTGGCTAATCGACAATGGTGCTTCTCGACACATCACAGGTTTTAAGGAGCATTTATCAAGCTTGGTGGAGAAAGAGTCTTCCGAACAAGTCATTATCAGAGATGATGCAAGCTACTCCGTGAAAGGGATTGGGACCTCTATTCTTCATTTGGATTCCGGCTTCACACTTCAGTTGAGCAATGTTCTTTATGTTCCTGGAATCAAGCGCAATCTCATTTCAATTTCAGCCCTAGAAGATAAAGGATATCAAGTTGCCTTCTCCAAAGGCAAAGTACTTGTGTGGATGGAGAATTCCAGCTTCAAGGATGCTCAAGTAATTGGGGTTAGGCATGAAAGTCTCTACAGGCTGTGTACGCGTCCACTACAGGCATTAGTTCATGATTCTTCAAGCCTATGTGATCTTTGGCATCGAAGATTGGCTCACTTACACTTCCGAGCCTTACCTATCATGGAGAAGATGGTTACGGGTCTTCCGAAGTTTAATCAGGAGCATGAAGGAACTTGCAAGGGTTGTGCATTGGGTAAGAATACAAAAGCTCCTTTCCATAGTAGAGAAAATAGATCTAAGTGTATTTTAGACCTTATTCATTTTGATTTATGTGGACCTATGTCTGTTCCATCTTCGAGTGGATTCTTGTATTATGTTTTGTTTATTGATGACCACTCTAGAAAAACTTGGATTTATTTTTTGAAAACTAAAGAATCTGAGGAAGTGTTAGGAAGGTTTAAGGAGTTCAAAGCCTTAGTAGAGAATCTTTCTGGTAAAAGAATCAAGGTCCTCAGATCTCATAATGGTGGAGAATACACCTCTGGCAGCTTTCGGAATTTTTCTGTTGATGCAAGGATTAAGAGGGAGTTTTGTGTTCCCTATAATCCTCAACAGAATGGTGTTGCAGAAAGAAAGAACAAAACGATTGTGGAAGCTGCAAAAGCCATGATCCATGACCAAGATCTACAAACCTTCTTATGGGCAGAAGCTTCTAGGACTGCAGTATATGTGCAAAATAGAAGCCCTCACAAGATCTTGGAGAATATGACTCCAGAAGAAGCCTTTACAGGAAAGAAACCTGAAGTTAGTCATTTAAGGATCTTTGGATGTCCTGTTTATATTCATGTTCCAAAGGAAAAGAGAACAAAGTTGGAGCCTTCTGGCAAGAAGGGAATTTTTGTGGGCTACAGTGAGACATCAAAAGCCTACAGGATATACATTCCAGGACAGAAATTGATCGAGGTCAATAGGCATGTCACATTCGAGGAAGATGTAGCATTCAAGAGATCCAGGGGCACTCATAGGGAGATCAATAATGAAGAGTCTCCTCAGGATATGGAAATTGATCATACTCCTGAGATTCAGAGGGAGACTTCAAAGGCAAAAGAAGATATTGATCTTATTGAACCCTTAGAACCTACTGATGGGCCTACTGACATTGTAATTGGGAGAAAAAGACCTCTATGGACTAGGCGTACTATGCAAGAGGCTGAAAGTTTTGTAGCCCCTAGAGGCACATTCAGAGAAAGTAAAAGGCCACATAAGTTCTCCAATTATGTTGCCTTGATGAGTCAGATTATTGAATCTGAGCCTTCTAATGTGGAGGAAGCCTCCAGTCATCAGGTTTGGAGAGATGCTATGTCCGAGGAGTACTAATCAATTCTAAAAAAATGATGTTTGGGACATTGTTCCTAGACCCGAGAGAAAATTTGTGGTATCTTCGAAATGGCTCTTCAAAATCAAGCATGCTACAGATGAGAGCATTGAGAAGTACAAGGCAAGATTCGTGGCCCATGGTTTTTCACAGAAAGAGGGAGTTGATTACGAAGAAACATTTGCTCCTATCGCTCGCTATACTTCTGTTAGAACCATCATTGCTATTGCTGCATCTAGAGGATGGAAGATTCACCAGGTGGATGTGAAGACAGCATTTCTAAATGGTGTGATTGAGGAAGAAGTTTATATCAAGCAACTTGATGGATTTGAGGTTCATGGGAAGGAGTCTCATGTTTGCAAGTTGAAGAAGGCCCTGTATGGTCTTAAGCAAGCTCCTCATGCATGGTACAAAAGGATTGATCGTTACCTGTCAAGTTTAGGCTTCTTGAAGAACGATGTTGACTCTAATTTGTACTTTAAGGTAATAAATGGTGAGGCCTTGATTTTGGTTATGTATGTTGATGATTTGATTATCACTCGGGAAGAACACCTGATTCTAAAATGTAAGGAGTTAGCTTCTGAATTTGAGATGAAGAATCTTGGTCTCATGCATTACTTTCTCGGCTTAGAAGTTTGGCAAAAAAACCAGATGAAATGATTCTAAGTCAAGGCAAGTATACTATTGATATTTTGAAGAGGTTTGGTATGATTGATTGCAAACCTATGTCTACACCTATGGAGACAAATTTACATAAGTTGAAAGAGGCTACAGCCAGTCCAGACTTGGTAGATCCTACTATGTACAGACAGTTGATTGGATCCTTGATGTATCTAGTTAAAACTAGACCAGATATTTGTTATGCTGTGAGTGCACTTAGTCAGTTCATGTGTGAACCAAGACAAATACATCTTGTTGCAGCTAAACATATCCTAAGATACTTGCGTGGCACAGTTGGACATGCATTGAAATATTCTTCAGGTGTGGATTTGGAGCTACATGGCTTTACTGATTCTGATTGGGCAGGGTGTGTCATAGATCGGAAGAGTACCTCTGGTTGTTGCTTCAGTTTGGGTTCTGCTATGATATCCTAGTGCAGTAGGAAGCAGTCATCTATAGCATTAAGTACAGCAGAGGCAGAATATATTGCAACTTGTATGGCAACTCAGGAAGCAATGTGGCTTCGTAAGCTCCTTGCAGGATTGTTTGGACAGTCAATGGAGCCTACTATCATTCATTGTGATAACCAGAGTTGTGTGAAGCTTGTTGTCAATCCTGTGTTTCATCACAGAACCAAGCATGTTGAGATCAAGTATCACTAGAGATATGGTACTGCGGAAGGCTATACAACTAAGGTATATCAGCACTGATGAGCAAACGGCAGACATTCTCACCAAGCCTCTCTCCAGAATCAAGTTTGTGTACTTTCGAGATAAGCTTGGTATGGTGGATGTTGATGAATGGTAGCTTAGGTCAGATATAAACGATGATTGCTATAAGCATCATCATCATTTATATAAGATCAATTGCTCTTCATATTTAATATTTCTAGAAATAAGTAAAATCGAATTTTATAATGCATGTATAAAATCGAATTTAAATAAATGATGTTCAAAATTCACATTGAATAAAATTCGGAATTCATATAATATATATCCGCCATGTGTGAGGGGGTATATGTGTTAAGTTTGTTTAACCGAATGATAATCGGTTGCAAAGGAAGCCCGCGCGCCCAAAGGGACACATCTCTTGAGCGGACGTGTCTCCACGTGTGGAGACACGTCCTCTCAAAAGACGCATCCCTTGGAGGCGTGTCTCCTTACATACAAAAGGGAGTTCCACTCTTGATATGCAAACATCGAAATTTATTAATGTTCTGCAATCAGTACATTCGGCATTAAGAGAAGAAATCTGAAAATCATTTTTGAATTAGAATTCCTCACACAGAATTTTAGACCTTAGTTTATTCTTAGATTTTTAGGATCCTATTTGATAAAGATTTGATTACATTTACATGGTATCAGAGCCAAGTTGTGTGAATCCAAATCAAATCTAAAATCAGTTTGCTCTAGAAAAATTCGTATTTTCCAAAATCGAATTCACATCACATTCTTCATAATATCAAGTGTGATCAAATTTGAAGATTGTCTTGCAAGAGCAGACAATTTCACATCATGGAAATTTAGAATCATGATGATCCTTAAAGAGAATAAACTAGACTCACTTATGACAGAAAGGAAAAGGGAACCAGAGGCTGAACCTAAGAAAACTCAATGGATTGAAAACAATGAAAGAGCCATGAAAATCCTAGTAGATGCAGTTAGGGATCATATAGTGCCTATCTTAGCAAAACATGAAACTGAATATCATATGTTCAAATCTCTTGAGAGTACCTATGAGATCAACAACACCAGTAGGACTCTTGCATTAAAGAGGCAAATAAACAATGCCCAAATAAACAAAGGAGAGTCAATTAATGCATACTTCATAAGGATCACTGAACTAAGGGATCAATTATCCACAATTGGATATCAGATTGATAGCAAAGAGTTAACCCTAATTGCACTAGGATGCCTACCCAACTCATGGGAGTCATTTGTTCAAGGAATAAGTGCGAGATCTAAACTCCCCAAGTTTGATAGGCTGAGAACTGACTCCCTTCAAGAGGAAACAAGACTCTCCACTAAGGAAAATAAACAGAAGAACATGGATGAAGACATTCATGTACTCAACACAACAACTAAAAGGAACAAGAAAAGCTCCTACAAGAGAGGATCTTTTAAAAGAAAGAGAAATCCCAATGGAAAGGGACCTTGTAAAAAGAAAGATATCTCTCAAGTGCAATGCTTTAGATGTGATCAATATGGTCACTATGCAAAGAAGTGCCCTGACAAATCAAAGCAACAAGCATCATTTGCCAAAGTAGGAAAGACAAATTCAGATCATGAATCTGAGAACTTTGTGTTCTATTCAGACTTATCTAGCCAAACATCTAACAACACCCACAACTGGGTAATTGATAGTGGTTCTTCTAGACACATCACAAGATTCAGAGAACACCTAGACACTATGACTGAAAAGTCTGATGAAGAAGTAACCATTGGGGATAATTCTGCACACCCTGTAAAAGGGGTTGGAACTTGCTCCATCAAACTGAAATCTGGCCTTTCTCTTCAACTCACTGGAGTCTTATTTGTACCTGGAATTAAGAGGAACCTAATATCCATCTCTGCCCTTGAAGACAATGGATATAGAGTTACCTTTATGGATGGGAAAGTTCTAGCATGGCCTAAGAACTCAACAATCAAGAAACCCCAAACTATAGGTGTAAAACAAGGGTACCTTTACAAACTGTGCACTGAAGTTAAACAAGCCCTTACCCTTGACACCTTTGATTCAATTTGGCATAGAAGATTAGGACACCTTAATTTCCGTGCCCTACCTTCTGTGGAAAAACTTGTAACAGGCTTACCTAAGATAAAACCATCTCATGAAGGAACCTGCAAAGGTTTTGCCTTAGGAAAGAATACAAAGGGGTCCTTTCCCAATAGTTTGAGCAAAACCCTAAATGTGTTAGAACTGGTTCACTCAAACTTATGTGGACCCATGTCTGTACCCTCTAAAGCACGATTTCTATACTATGTCATATTTGTAGATGACTTCTCTAGGAAAACCTGGATCTATTTCCTTAATTGTAAAGAGTCAATAGAAATCCTCAAAAGGTTCAAAGAGTTTAAAGCCCTCACTGAAAACTTCTCCAGAACGAAAATAAAAACCTTAAGGACAAACAATGGGAAAGAATATACCTCTGAGATTTTTAAAGAATTTTGCATTAGTGTTGGAATTAAGAGGGAATTCACAATTGCCTACAACCCTCAACAAAATGGGGTTGCTGAAAGAAAAAATAGAACCATTGTAGAAGCTGCTAAGGCAATGTTGCTGGACCAAAACATTGAAACTTCTTTTTGGGCAGAAGCCTCTAGGACTGTTGTCTATATCCAAAATAGATGCCCTCATTCTCATCTTGATAACAAAACTCCTGAAGAAGCCTTTACCGGCATAAAACCTGACATTAGTCATTTTAGGATTTTTGGCTGTCTTGTCTATATTCATGTGCCCAAAGAGAAGAGATTCAAACTAGAACCTTTTGGAAAGAAGGAAGTATTTGTGGGTTATAGTGAAACCTCCAAAGCCTACAGGATATTCATACCCGGGCAGAAACAAATTGAATTGAGCAAAGATGTCATCTTTGAAGAAGACATTGCATTCAAGAGGGCAAGAAGTTCTAGTGAGACAGAAAACTATTCCCCGAGAGTACCTAAAATGGAACTTGCTCATGAGATTCAGAGGGAGCACCCTGAGGAAATGCCACATGAACTTCCTTCTACTTCAGATGAGAATACAACTGACAACGGCAAGAAGAGACCACTTTGGGCTAGAAAGATGATCAAAGAAGCCGAGGATCATGCAGCACCCAAAGGAACGTTCAGGGAGAGCAAAAGACCCAAACGATTCTCTAGCTATGTAGCTCTAATGAACAACATCATAGACTCAAAACCTGTCAGTGTTACAGAAGCTTTCCAACACCAAGCATGGAAGGATGCAATGAAAGAAGAATATCAGTCTATTCTAAAGAATGATGTATGGGATATAGTACCTAGACCGAAAGAGAAATTTGTTGTCTCTTCCAAATGGCTTTTCAAAATCAAGCATGCTGCTGATGGCAGTATAGAAAAACATAAAGCACGTTTTGTGGCTAGAGGCTTTTCTCAAAAGGAAGGCATTGATTATGAAGAAACATTTCCACCTGCCGCCCGTTACACATCAGTGAGAGCAGTGTTAGCCATTGCAGCAGCTAAAGGCTGGAAGGTCCATCAAATGGATGTGAAAACTGCCTTCCTGAATGGAACCATTGAAGAGGAAGTCTATCTGGAACAGCCTGAAGGCTTTGTGATACATAAACCTGACTCACATGTATACAGACTGAAGAAAGCCCTCTATGGACTTAAACAGGTTCCCAGGGTCTGGTATGAAAGAATTGACAACTATCTCTTGGGATTAGGATTTTCCAAGAATGATGCTAACTCCAATCTCTACTTCAAGGTAATCAAAGGTGATATGCTAATAATTATTTTATATGTTGATGACCTGCTAATAACAGGAGAAGATCACCTCATTGCTCAAGGGAAGCAGGATCTAATTTTTGAATTTGACATGAAAGACTTGGGCATTCTACACTACTTCCTAGGTTTAGAAGTATGGCAGAAATCAGAGGGCATGATACTAAACCAAGGGAAGTATACTATTGATATTTTGAAAAGATTTGGAATGTTGGACTATAGACCGATGTCTACACCTATGGAAACCAACCTTCACAAATTGAAAGAAGCAGCAGCAGAATCCAAATGTGCAGATCCAACCCTTTACAGACAGATGATTGGATCCTTGATGTATCTAGTTAACACCAGACCTGATATTTGCTATGCAGTGAATGTTCTCAGCCAATTCATGTGTGAGCCAAAGGAAATTCACTTAATGGCTGTGAAACATATTTTGTGATATCTTCAAGGCACTATTGGATATGGTCTTCTTTACAAGAATGATCAACTAGATCTACATGGATACTCTGATTCAGATTGGGCTGGAAGTGTAACCGATCGGAAAAGCACATCAGGATGTTGCTTCAGTTTAGGATCAGCTATGATCTCTTGGATTTGTAGAAAACAAACTTCAGTTGCAGAGAGCTCAACAGAAGCTGAATACATTGCAGCCTCAATGGGAGCAAGAGAAGCAGTTTGGCTTCGTAAATTGCTTGTGGGACTCTTTGATCTAAGCACATTGAGATCCCCTATCATTATGTAAAAGATATGGTGAAAAGGAAAGTGATCCAGTTGGAGTATATTAGTACAAATGATCAAACTGCAGACATTCTCACCAAGCCTCTCTCCCGAATCAAGGTAGAGCACTTCAGGAAGAAACTTGGTATGGTTGAAATATAATTTGTTATTTATGTTTGAAATACAAATTGTTTATAAATTGTACTAATATATAAAGATGTTTAATGTGTAAACTCTTTTGTCATGTGTGTGACTCCATGACCTTATGGGCCTACTCCCCCTGTGTACATTATTGAAAGGTGACGATCTTTCTAATAATGAACACTTGTATTTGACATTGTAAAGTGACGACTCTACAATGATAAACTATCATGATAGATATCATGTGACTTGATATCTGTGGACATGTCATGATAGTATCTCTTGGACACTTTGATGGATATCATGGGACTTGATATCATCTGAAGATCATTGTGATCCTTAAGAGATAATCATGGTGGATATTTATATCCGTGGATATGCCATGAATTATAGTAGACATCATGTGACTTGATGTCAGTGCACATACCATAATGAAGATGTGTTATGAAGAATGTCGTGTGACTTGACAACTTTGAAAAAACATATCATATCTTCGATATCACGTGTGAAGGTGATATCTCCACTTATTTGATTTGAAATATCTTCCCTAGCTAAGAGGGAGTGTTGATGAATGGTAGCTTAGGTCAGATATAAACGATGATTGCTATAAGCATCATCATCGTTTATATAAGATCAATTGCTCTTCATATTTAATATTTCTAGAAATAAGTAAAATCGAATTTTATAATGCATGTATAAAATCGAATTTAAATAAATGATGTTCAAAATTCACATTGAATAAAATTCGGAATTCATATAATATATATCCGCCATGTGTGAGGGGGTATATGTGTTAAGTTTGTTTAACCGAATGATAATCGGTTGTAAAGGAAGCCCATGCGCCCAAAGGGACGCGTCCTCTCAAGAGACGCATCCCTTGGAGGTGGGTCTCCTTACATACAAAAGGGAGTTCCACTCTTGATATGCAAACATCGAAATTTATTATTGTTCTGCAATCAGTACATTCGACATTAAGAGAAGAAATCTGAAAATCGTTTTTGACTTAGAATTTCTCACACAGAATTTCAGACCTTAGTTTATTCTTAGATTTTTAGGATCCTATTTGATAAAGATTTGATTACATTTACAGTGGAGAATCCATCCTTAACTGAGAAAGAGTCAGCATCAGTGAGCCTGTTTAATGAGTTCTTCTCTGTGAGAGAAGTTCGAGGTGAAATCCCTTGTTAATGCATTTCTCTTTGAGATTTGAGGTGAAAGCCCTTGTTTCCACCCTCTGAGAGAGTCATGGTGGATGTCATGTGTGTGACTCCATGACAACATCACGTGAGAGAATCCGTGATGATTTCTTGTACTTGTGTTTCACCCTCTAGGAGAGCCATGGTGAAAGTCATGTTGAGGTGACAACATCACGCAAGGTGACAACATCACGCAAGTGATGAACACTTGTACATACCATACATGGTTGTAGCCATGATGGTTGATCGATGAGGTGATATCTTTCTTTTCCACATATGGGTGTAACCAGTGTGGTAGCTTTCACGAAGAGGTGATAAGCTCTTTTCATGGATTGAGCCATGTTGATTAACATCACTATGAGGTGATACATATTTTCAGCTAAAAGTATTCCTCCCTATCTGAGAGGGAGTGTTAATGATATTATTCAGATTCGTGATGAATACTTCAGGCAATGAAAAGATAAATTTAAATATAGCACTAAATGCTATTTAAATTTATATACTTGCATATTCGAATTAAATCAAGAGGCCGACCTCTTGATTAAGATTAAAATATAAATAAAAGACATTTATTTTTGGAGGGCCGACCTTCTTGATATTCGCACCTCTACACAAGTCGTGTTTTTCTAATTAGGCCGACATCTCTTTGTGAAGAGTTGTGTCTTTTATGAAATCGCCTATATATGCAAGGCAGGTCAGGCAAAGCATTATTAAGTTCATTCAGTATTTACTCAAGGAGAAATTCACATTTCTGCAGAGGAGTTCGATCTGAGCAGCAGATCATCATTTTGTTTCAGCAGATTGTCTTACTCAGTTTCTCTTTGCATCTATGAGAGGTGTGAATCATTCATTGTATCAATTCGGCATTGTGTTGGCCTGAGTTGTAAGCAGACTTCTGCTCTTAATACATTCAATATATAAGAGACATATTGGGTGGGTTTTTCTCCCTCTTGTTGGAGGGTTTTCCCAGGGTATCTTGCTGTGTTAATTGCCTTATGTGTTGCATTTTCTGATTGCTTTCATTTTTTATCATAATTTAACACATTGCAACATCTTCCAAATGGTTTTATGTGATTACACCATCAGTTGCATGAGTAAAACTTTCTTGCCACCACTACTTCAAGATGTCAATTTTCACATTCTCCTTGGCAATTTTCTTCCTTGTCATAGCCTCTAAAAATAAAATGCAACCCATGGAAATTTCATGGAAATCTTTCTCTATTTTCTAACAATCAACTAATGCTTTGTCCATTATTTCCCTTTTGAACTTAAAAGATTGCAACCATGACTCAAGCTCTTTAATATTGTCTGCAGCAATCACCTTTTCCTCTATCAAAACCTGTTGTGGTGTATCAACTAGCACAGTTAATCTCAATACTGTTTTATCATCTGTAGATTTACAAGTTGCAATAATTTGCTGCTGCTTTACAGAACAAGTTGACCACCTATTATATAGCTGAACAATTCCATCCAAAACTGGAATTCCCTTCTCATATACACCAGCGATCCATTTCTGAGTGACCTGAGCAGAAAACTTCATCTTACCCAATTCATAAATAGCCTCCTTAGATAACACTTTTGGTGGAGCAAAGGACCAACATTTGTTTGGAGTGGACTCTCAAGTGCCTCATATAGCTTTGCAACTCTTCCACTTGTGCCTTTAACTGTTCTTTAGCTTTAACTTCCTTTTCCAGCCTTTGTACAATAGTCTCTACAGACTCTCTTAGCTCATCGACTTCCTATTTCTTCGAAGTAAATCCCAAATTTATTGTAGAAATGTTGTATTCTTCGGGAGCAATGTCTTCCTTTGCTTTATCCATGGTTGGGGTGGCAATATGCACAACCCTGTTATCAAACTCATCTCTAACAATCTTTGAATATGTTTTTTCCCTCTTCTTTTCCTTAGGCTTATTAATTGTAGCCAAAAATTCATCCCAATTAGGAGTGGCCATTTCTACAATAGGTTTCGCCTAAAGTTGTCTTTTAACCATTCAGGAGCAATTGATTTCTCTATGTTAGTATCTTCCTCTTGTTGTTTGTCTCCTTGCAACTCCTAAATTTTCTTTCCTTTATCTTCCTTCACTTTATTCTGCTCTTCTTGTTATCTTTTGGAATTTCTTGCTGCTATTGCTGTTGATTTTCTTGTGATTCCTGCTTCCACATTTCCTGTGCAAACTTCTTGCATTTGCACCTCATGATCTACAAGAATCTCTTCAGACATGTCCTTTTCTTGCTCAGCATCAATGTCTCCCACAAGTGGCACAGAATTTAAAGGCTGATCATCGGGTTGCTCCATTGCAGAATCTTCTTGCTGCAATTCCTCTTCATGCTGCTCAGGAGCTATATTAGTAGTTTTTCCCAAGGTAGCTGACTCCTTTGCAGCTTCTTGAAGTTCCTCTGCAACCCTTTCTAAATTTTCCAAGTTGGGAAATGCAATTCCACTTCTTGGAGAAGCCTTTCTTTGGTACACAACATGGGGCCTTTCACTGAACTTTCTACATTGATAGCTTCTTCCCTTGTTTCTCCTTTTGTCTCTGCAACTTGTGTATCTACAAATTGTTCTTTAGAAGGGAGTTCCTCTTCTTGAATTGTTTGTTCCTTGGAAGAAGGAACTTGGTCTGCTGAGGAAGAAGCATTTTTCTTCAACTTTCTCCTTCTTAGTCTTCTTTTGGGTGGCTCCTCAGCAGGCGGCTTCGTTGCTTTCCCTTTCTTCTTTGTAGGCTCTCTCAAGAACATTTTTCTTCTTCTTTCTTCCTTTAGCCTTTCTAAACACAAGTGCTTCTTCTGACTCTCCTTCAACTTCATGGAAGTCAACATCTTGCTCCAGCTCTGGCTCATACTTAGAAGATTGGGATTCAAGATCCCCCATTAAATCATAGGAAAGTTTGACACCATCAGCTTTCAAACTCATTATCTTGTGATTAGCCCATAACTTGGTGTATCTCAACACCGGAGACATAACTTCATCTAACTCAATCACTTCTTCCTCTGTGCAGTCAATGGGAGCAACTGGTTTATCTGTAACCTCAACATAATCATGATATTGTATTAAGCCCCCATCATCATCTACCTAGTCAGGGATTTCAATTGGTTTGTATAGCCTAATCATCTCCACTGAGAGCCTCGAATACCTTTTCCTCAATACTTAAAATTCATCTCTGCAATTTACCCAATAATCCTCTATGTGGGGCTTATGTCTATATGACCTGTTTGCAACTTTCCTTGCCACTCCATGGGAATCAAAATTCCTTCTCTCAGTGTGTGTTTGCAAATGAAAGAACTCCATTTCAACTTCTGAATTTAAGGCACTAGCAATGGAAGGGCAAGCCTCCCATCCATCAATCATTAATGAGAATTCACCTCCCATTCCTGTTTTATCCATAGCTTTTAACACTTTATCAAAGGCAACCAATTGTATTGTAACTTCCAGCAGGACCATCTTATTGGTTGGATACCTTGGTAATATGTATGGTCTAAGGGGACAGCCTTGAATTATGATATATGAAAACTTTTGAAATCGAATAAACCAAGAGCCATACCTCTTCACCAGCTCCATGGAATCAAGTGACAACCTTATATGCAGAGCCTCTTGCAATGTCCTTGTGACATACATCAAGAAGGCATCATTGACGCTCTTGCAGTGAGAAGCGCTTGACAGGTGTAGCTGTGGATAGCACTCATAAACTTTGATCTGTCCGGACTCATTGCCCACTGTTCCTTTGCATGTTAACCGTGTTTGAAATTCCTAGCTAGCATATAAACTACGTAAGAAGTCATAGTGAAAGTTTTGGTTTTCTCCACCTCTTTCAACTGCTTGTCAATATTGTTGCTTAACAACCTAGCCCAATGGAAGTTACGTTCCTTTCTCAATCTATTCAATCACATAAAACATCCAATCCTCAAATTGGGCAGCCTTCTGCAATCTCATGACTCTGCTCAGCAAGGTGACCATGTCACCATATTCATTGTAAAAGTCACACCTGAATAGATTCTTAGGCAATTTTGAGAAATGTTGCCTTGGCCTGTTGGCCTACTTGTTTATGATTTCCAAGCATTTGTATGGAGTCTGGACTGTCTGTATAGAATTTCTTTGCTGCTTCCAAGGTAAGCATTGTTAACCTGGAGTGAGATGGGATCTCAAAAGCTTCTGCCAAAGCCTCCATGAAGTTTGCCATTATCCTGCCTTGTGGGCAAATGATCTCCCTTTCATCAAATTTGTAATGCTTAGCACATTAAATAATTAATTTTTGGCCACTGAACTGTAGGTGGAAATCCTGCAACCTAAGCAATGCCATTTTTAACCATCTTCGTGGCCAACTCAGTGGGATTTGGCCCATGCATTCTCTTCTTAAAGTCCTCAAGGTCCACATGACCAAGGTTGGTGTCTCCTACATTACCCCAGTAAGATGTGATCTTCATTTCCGGGAGGACTCCTTTGAATTCAAACTTCATTTGTGCGGTTCTAGAAAGCGTCTCTTCACCTTGTCCTGTTTTCTTATCCTTTCCTGCTTGCTTGCTTGTCTCAGCATGCATCTATTAGCAAAATAGCCTAAATTACTTGAAAGGGAAGAGAAGTGCGGAAAGGATGAACAAATCTCTCATAAAGTCCTAAACATATTCATTTCATTGCAAAATCATGAGAGAAACCATTATATCCCTTCCATAATTGCATAAAACACCACGTTGAAATCATATGCTAAAAATCCCAACACATAAATCATCAAATTCATCTTTGGAAAATGCTTCGGGGATTTAGAGGTGTCAAGGATTTCGGGCATTTCAGGGAAGAACAAAATCACCGAAAGAAACTGCATTTTGCTTGCGTTCTACATAGATTTGGACTATTTTCCAAAAATTCAAGGGGAGGCGAAATCCCTAAAAGAAAGGACTTCATGAATTTCATGGGATCAAGGAATCCCTGAGGAGATCACATTGTTGCCTCCTTTGAAAACTCATTTCATTGAGAACTAGGTTCGGGCTTTTACAAACTTCACGGATTTTGAGGTTTTATGAAATATTTCAAGGAAGACTAATTTCTGTGAGCAACCAATTTGGCGAAGAACTTATTGCATACACCCTTAGGCAAATTTTTGAACTTTGAATAATTTTGGGGATTTCATTGGTTGCTGAAATCTCTAAAAAGGTCATTTTTACAAAATTCGCTTCGAAATCAATCTAAGAGCTTAAGATAATCAAAGGTTTTGGGTATTTCACAGATCCTTGAAATCTCCAAAGGACACATTTTAATTCATGCCTTTGAAGGTTCAGGTGTTGGAAGTTTTCATGGATTCCGAATGGTTTTGAAAAACTTCATGATGAGCAAAAGTCCACGAGGTCACTATTTTAGCGAAAGTCATCCTTAGCCTCCTTAGACAAATTTTACCAATTTGGTAAACTTCAGGGATTTCACAAGACCATGAAATTTGCGAAGGTGAATACTTTGCCATAAGATGACTAAGTCATTGTTTGGCCTTGGGCTTTTGGTGGGTTCAAGGATTTTATAGAGTCGTGAAAAACTTCATAAGGTGCAAATTTCCTCGAATGGTTGGAATGTCCAAGTTTCACTTGTTTTCATCTTGACGTTTTGCCTTTCAAGATTTTGGAACCTTTGCAGATTTTAAGAACCCATGAAATATTGAAATATCAATGAGTTTCTACAAAGCTTGAAGGCTCGACAGGTTTCAAAATCTTGCATACTTGATAATGGAGATTTGTTTGAATGCGCACCTAGAGTTTTTAGACTATTGTAGCTCTCAAACATCCAATTTGTCAGCCCTATGTAACTTTATCATGAATCAAAACGCATCCTTCGACCGCTTGCTCTAAATTTGGATGTGATGCTATATATGAGAAACCCTAGTTTCATTATTTCAACTGCGGATGCAGAGGGGTTTTAGTTCATTTAAACCATTTAAACCATTAAATCTATTTAACTGCACTATAAAGCACTATAAAATCTACAAGCAATCCATTTAAACCATTGCAAGCAAAGAATGCAAGATAACATGAAACCCTCAAACGTGCAGATTGGGACATTGTAAACCATCAAAACAAGATCAATAAAGACTTCAAACCATGGAACAACCCGCTCAAACCAATGTGCACTTCAAACAAGCAATGCAAAATATTCATTTCATTGCAAAACCGTTTCACTTAACCCTTACGCGATTTCACCATTGAAATGCACAAAAATACAAAGAATGTCGTTTTAAACCAAGTGCACTAGTAGTTTTACTAACCTTTAAGCTACATTATGACAAATAAACATGAATTCTGCCAAGAAATCATGCGTGAATGCTGCAAATTACGTCCAAGCTCGTGTTCCTAGGTGCCCTAGATCATGATGGAGCTCAAATTCGAGTTTTGCAAAAGGAAAAGTGAATAATGAGAGTGGAAATGGTGGTTTTAGCACTCTCATACCTTGCCCATTAATGCCTCTAACAGTTAATTGTCACGTCTAATCACATGGTCATTTCAAATTTTACCCGCTAGAGAAGCTTTTCGAGGATTTAGACAAGTCATGAAATTCGGGGATTTCTCCTTGGGGCGAATTCCGCAAAGACTTGTCAAGTTTGCCAATTTCAAAGATGGGTGAAATCCACAAAGTCTTGGAAGTCCCGAGGCTAAACCTAACTTAGCATAAAATCACTCAAGTAAAGCATCCCAAATGATGGTCAACCTAACCAATTGTTGCAAAACATCACTCCATCTCCCAATTTAAATAAACTTTGTAAACTCAGGGGAGATGACAAAATCAAAACTTCAAGAGCCTCTCTCTTAAGGAGAGAAGGCAAAGCAACCTAAAGTAGGATAGAAAAAGAGGGGGTCCCCGTTTCGGACGAGCCATGTGTGCAAGGCACAACAAACTGATTATAACTAAGGACCATAAAATCAATTGATAAATAAAAAAAAGTTAAGATATAGTTGTCACATGTAGCAAATCAAAATGTGTTGTATAGTGTCTTTCACATGAATCAGAAACTAAGTGTGCTTCTGTGCAAACATCAATAATCATCACATTCGAAATAGTGAAAAGCACAATATTAACATAATACTTCATTTCCAACATTAAAATGTCTGAATATAGACCAGTAAAACTAAAAACCCAATTAAACCCATAACCATTTGACTAAAGTCCTTTTTCAGTTTCCTTGCAACTTATAGTATCCATGAGTAAAAACCAATGCCTATACCTGAACTTTATACAAGTCCTATTTTAGTTGTCAGTCAATTTTCAATCTTTATAATTAGCTAAGTCTAATTTTCTATGCTTGGCGTAGCCATGAATCAGTTTAGCATTTCCACATTATATTTGTCATTTTATGCAAATAAACTTGCACAAGTCAAGATTCACTTTTACCTTATCATCAGCCTTCTCTAATTACATTTTTAAATATTAAGATCATAATATGTTGAGTTTTCAGCACATTTTAGTTTCCATCAAAATGATTTTTTAATTATCTGTCTCACCATATTGTTCATTAGAATAGTATCAAAGGTGTTGATGAATGGTAGCTTAGGTCAGATATAAATGATGATTGCTAAAAGCATCATCATCATTTATATAAGATCTAATTGCTCTTCATATTTAATATTTCTAGAAATAAGTAAATTCAAATTTTATAAAGCATGTATAAAAATCAAAATTAAATAAATGATGTTAAAATCTGCATTAAATAAATCGGATCTCTTATCTGCCTTTTATTAGAGGTTATGTGCTAATGATTACTAACATATGTTAGTAGAACCCACGCGCCCAAGGGACACGTCCCATGAGTGGACGTGTCTCCACTTGTGGAGACACGTCCTCTCATGAGACACGTCTAAGAGACGTGTCTCCATAACACATAAAATGCAGATCCCTCATTGATATGCAAACATCGAAATTTATTAATGTTCTGCAATCAGTACATTCGACAGAAAAAGAAAAAATCTGGAAATTGATTTTTGACTTAAAATTTCTCACACAGTATTTCAGACCTTAGTGTTCTCTTAGATTTTTAGGATCCTATTTGACAAAGATTTGATTACATTTACATGGTATCAAAGCCAAGTTGTGTGAATCCAAATCAAATCTAAAATCAGTTTGCTCTAGAAAAATTCGTATTTTCAAAATTGAATTCACATCACATTCTTCATAATGTCAAGTGTGATCAGATTTGAAGATCGTCTTGCAGGAGCAGACAATTTCACATCATGGAAATTTAGAATCATGATGATCCTTCAAGAGAATAAGCTAGACTCACTTGTGAGAGAAAATAAGAAGGAACCAAAGGCTGATCCTGAGAAAACTCAATGGATTGAAAACAATGAAAAAGCCATGAAAATTCTAGTAGATGCAGTTAGGGATCATATAGTACCCATCCTAGCAAAACATGAAACTGCATATCATATGTTCAAATCTCTTGAGAGTACTTATGAGATCAACAACACCAGTAGCACTCTTGCATTAAAGAGGCAAATCAACAATGCTCAAATAAACCAAGGAGAGTCAATTAATGCATACTTCATTAGGATCATTGAACTAAGGAATCAATTATCCACAATTGGATATCAGATTGATAGCAAAGAGTTAACCCTAATTGCACTAGGAGGCCTACCCAACTCATGGGAGTCATTTGTTCAAGGAATAAGTGCGAGATCTAAACTCCCCAAGTTTGATAGGCTAAGAACTGACTGCCTTCAAGAGGAAACAAGACTCTCCACTAAGGAAAATAAACAGAAGAACATGGATAAAGACATTCATGTACTCAACACAACGTCTAATAAAAGGAACCAGAAAAACTCCTACAAGAGAGGATCTTTTAAAAGAAAGAGAAATCCCAATGGAAAGGGATCTTCTAAGAAAAAAGACATCTCTCTAATGCAATGCTTTAGATGTGATCAATATGGTCACTATGCAATGAAGTGCCCTCACAGATCAAAGCAACAAGCATCTTTTGCCAAAGTACGAAAGACAAATTCAGATCATGAATCTGAGAACTTTGTGTTCTATACAGCCTTATCTAGTCAAACATCTAACAACACCCACAACTAGGTAATTGATAGTGGTTCTTCTAGACACATCACAGGATTCAGAGAACACCTGAACACTATGACTGAAAAGTCTGATGAAGTAGTAACCATTGGGGATGATTTTGCACACCCTGTAAAAGGGGTTGGAACTTGCTCCATCAAACTAAAATCTGGTCTTTCTCTTCAACTTACTGGAGTCTTATTTATACCTGGAATTAAGAGGAATCTAATATCCATCTCTGCCCTTGAAGACAATGGATATAGAGTTACCTTTATGGATGGGAAAGTTTTAGCATGGCCTAAGAACTCAACAATCAAGAAAGACCAAACCATAGGTGTAAGACAAGGGTACCTTTACAAACTATGCACTGAAGTTAAAGAAGCCCTTACCCTTGACACCTTTGATTCAAATGAGATCTGGCATATAAAATTAGGACACCTTCATTTTCGTGCCCTACCTTCTGTGGAAAAACTTGTAACAGGCTTACCTAAGTTAAAACCATCTCATGAAGGAACTTGCAAAGGTTGTGCCTTAGGAAAAAATACAAAGGGATCCTTTCCCAATAGTTTGAGCAAAACCCTAAATGTGTTAGAACTGGTTCACTCAGACTTATGTGGACCCATGTTTGTACCGTCTAAAGCAAGATTTCTATACTATGTCATATTTGTAGAGGACTTCTCTAGGAAAACCTGGATCTATTTCCTTAATTGTAAAGAGTCAATAGAAATCCTCAAAAGGTTCAAAGAGTTTAAAGCCCTCACTGAAAACTTCTCCGGAAAGAAAATAAAAACCTTAAGGACAGACAATGGGAAAGAATACACCTCTGAAATTTTTAAGGAATTCTACATGAGTGCTGGAATTAAGAGGGAGTTCACAACTGCCTACAACCCTCAACAAAATGGGGTTGTTGAAAGGAAAAATAGAACCATTGTAGGAGCTGCTAAGGCAATGTTGCTGGACAAAAACATTGAAACTTCTTTCTAGGCAGAAGCCTCTAGGACTGCTGTCTATATTCAAAACAGATGTCCTCATTCTCATCTTGATAACAAAACTCCTGAAGAAGCCTTTACCGGCATAAAACCTGACATTAGTCATTTTAGGATTTTTGGTTGTCCTGTCTATATTCATGTGCCCAAAGAGAAGAGATTCAAACTAGAATCTTCTGGAAAGAAGGGAGTATTTGTGGGTTATAGTGAAACCTCCAAAGCCTACAGGATATTCATACCCGGGCAGAAACAAATTGAATTGAGCAGAGATGTCATCTTTGAAGAAGACATTGCATTCAAGAGGGCAAGGAGTTCTAGTGAGACAGAAACCTATTCCCCTAGAGTACCTGAAATGGAACCTGCTCCTGAGATTCAGAGGGACCATCCTGAGGAAATGCCACATGAACTTCCTTCTACTTCAAATGAGAATACAAATGAAAACTGCAGAAAGAGACCACTTTGGGCCAGGAAGATGATCAAAGAAGCCGAGGATCATGCAACACCCAAAGGAACGTTCAGGCAGAGTGAAAGACCCAAACGTTTCTCTAGCTATGTTGCTCTAATGAACAACATCATAAACTCAGAACCTGTCAGTGTTACAGAAGCTTTCCGACATCAAGCATTGAAGGATGCAATGACAGAGGAATATCAGTCTATTCTAAATAATGATGTATGGGATATAGTGCCTAGACCAAAAGAGAAATTTGTTGTCTCTTTCAAATGGCTCTTCAAAATCAAGCATGCTGCTGATGGCAGTATAGAAAAACATAAAGCACGTTTTGTGGCAAGAGGTTTTTCTCAAAAGGAAGGCATTGATTACGAAGAAACATTTGCACCTGTTGCCCGTTACACATCAGTGGGAGCAGTGTTAGCCATTGCAACAGCTAAAGGCTGGAAGATCCATCAAATGGATGTGAAAACTACCTTCCTGAATGGAACCGTTGAAGAGGAAGTCTATTTGGAACAGCCAGAAGGTTTTGTGATACATAAACCTAACTCACATCTATGCAGACTGAAGAAAGTCCTCTATGGACTTAAACAGGCTCCCATGGTCTGGTATGAAAGAATTGACATCTATCTCTTGGGATTAGGATTTTCCAAGAATGATGCTAACTCCAATCTCTACTTCAAGGTAATCAAAGGTGATATGCTAATAATTATTTTATATGTTGATGACCTGCTGATAACAGGAGAGGATCACCTCATCGCTCAAGGGAAGCAGGATCTAATTTTTGAATTTGACATGAAAGACTTGGGCATTCTACACTACTTCCTAGGTTTAGAAGTATGGCATAAATCAGAGGGCATTATACTAAACCAAGGGAAGTATACTATTGATATTCTGAAGAGATTTGGAATGTTGGACTGTAAACCGATGTCTACAGCTATGGAAACCAACCTTCACAAATTGAAAGAAGCGGCAGCAGAATCCAAGTGTGCAGATCCAACCCTTTACAAACAGATGATTGGATCCTTGATGTATCTGGTTAACACCAGACCTGATATTTGCTATGCAGTGAATGTTCTCAGCCAGTTCATGTGTGAGCCAAAGGAAATTCACTTAATGACTGTGAAACATATTTTGAGATATCTTCAAGGCACTATTGGATATGGTCTTCTTTACAAGAATGATCAACCAGATCTACATGGGTACTCTGATTCAGATTGGGTTGGAAGTGTAACCAATCGGAAAAGCACATCAGGATGTTGCTTCAGTTTAGGATCGGCTATGATCTCCTGGATTTGCAGAAAACAATCTTCAGTTGCACAGAGCTCAACGGAAGCTGAATACATTGTAGCCTCAATGGGAGCAAGAGAAGCAGTTTGGCTTCGTAAATTGTTTGTGGGACTCTTTGGTGAGCCCTTGAATTCTACAATTATTCATTGTGATAATCAGAGTTGCATGAAACTCTCTGTAAATCTTGTCTTTCATGATAGATCTAAGCACATTGAGATCCCCTCTCATTATGTAAGAGATATGGTGGAAAGGAAAGTGATTCAGTTGGAGTATATTAGTACAAATGATCAAACTGCAGACATTCTCACCAAGCCTCTCTCTCGAATCAAGGTAGAGCACTTCAGGAAGAAACTTGGTATGGTTGAAATGTAATTTGTTATTTATGTTTGAAATACAAATTGTTTATAAATTGTACTAATATATAAAGATGTTTAATGTGTAAACTCTTTTGTCATGTGTGTGACTCCATGACCTTATGGGCCTACTCCCCCTGTGTACATTATTGAAAGGTGACGATCTTTCTAATAATGAACACTTGTATTTGACATTGTAAAGTGACGACTCTACAATGATAAACTATCATGATAGATATCATGTGACTTGATATCTGTGGACATGTCATGATAGTATCTCTTGGACACCTTGATGGATATCATGGGACTTGATATCATCTGAAGATCATTGTGATCCTTAAGAGATAATCATGGTGGATATTTATATCCGTGGATATGCCATGAATTATGGTAGACATCATGTGACTTGATGTCAGTGCACATACCATAATGAAGATGTGTTATGAAGAATGTCATGTGACCTGACAAACATTGAGAAAACATATCATATCTTCAATATCACGTGTGAAGGTGATATCTCCACTTATTTGATTTGAAATATCTTCCCTAGCTAAGAGGGAGTGTTGATGAATGGTAGCTTAGGTCAAATATAAACAATGATTGCTAAAAGTATCATCATCATTTATATAAGATCTAATTGCTCTTCATATTTAATTTCTCTAGAAATAAGTAAATTCGAATTTTATAAAGCATGTATAAAAATCGAAATTAAATAAATGATGTTAAAATCTGTATTAAATAAATCGGATCTCTTATCCGCCTTTTATTAGAGGTTATGTGCTAATGATTACTAACATATGTTAGTAGAACCCACGCGCCCAAGGGACACGTCCCATGAGTGTGGAGACACGTCCTCTCATGAGACGCGTCTCTTAGAGGCGTGTCTCCATAACACATAAAATGCAGATCACTCATTGATATGCAAACATCGAAATTTATTAATGTTCTGCAATCAGTACATTCGACAGAAAAGAAGAAATCTGGAAATTGATTTTTGACTTAGAATTTCTCACACAGAATTTCAGACCTTAGTGTTCTCTTAGATTTTTAGGATCCTATTTGACAAAGATTTGATTACATTTACAGAAGGAAACATCAGACAAGTTTATCAAATATTGACATTTTCTCTCAGATACGTTTTTCTCCTTTCTATATATGAAGTTTCAGTGAACACAATATTAACTGCCTCATACATGTGTATGCATATGTCAAAGGAAGAAAAGAAAGAAATAAGTAGGGTAATGAAACTTCAAGGTACAAATTAGAATAGAAAGTACAATCACTGTAAATGAATATAATTTAGAGCAAAATAAATTCATAATGATCTGATGAATTCTTTGCATAGAATCCAAGGAAATAGCAGGCAAATTTATTGAATGCTGTCCTTTTCTTTCAAACTTGGTCTCTGTCCTTTCTAATTTAATCAAGAATTAACAACTTTCCCCATATCTGAAGTTTTAGTGAACAAAGTATTAATATCTTCCATTTATTCCTATACGCATATGTTGAAGGATGAAAACCAAGAAAAAGTTATATTAATGTTCAAACATGACCAAAGGTCAAGGGGTCTTGACAGTACAATTTAGAATGGAAAAGTACAATGACTATAAATATGTATGTGCATAAAGAAAGAAATCCATTATAGCTATGTTCATATTAATAATAAACAGGTACAGTGGCACAAATAATATTCAAGGAAAAGGAATGAATACATATGCACATAAAAATGGGTATATAACTTAGGTCCACAATCAGCAACTCTAGCAACTTGCACAAATCATGATACAGATGCTAAACAGAGATAAATCGATGAATTTTTAAGATAATTTTCACACACACAAATCTTACAGAAGTATCCTTGTGTCTGTATTATACAACTATACTGTTAGGAAACTCAAACAAGTGCTAATTCCCACATAACCTTTCAAAGAGAAACTACACTAATAAGCATGCACAATCCAAAATGCAAAATCATAACAAAGCATACACAAAAGATGACACCAGATATACCTTGGAAAAACACCCTTTCCAAAAAGCCCTAGCCTCCAAAGCACCACAAGATTTTTCCTAAAGAGAAAAAGGGTCGTTCCTAGTAAAATTCACGGCCTATATTTTTACAAGAATCACAAGGTTTTTCTACAGTGATTTTTTTTACAAGTTTATTCTTTTCAAAGTTGTGACAGGATTTACCAGAAATCAAGTGAGGATTCTACATGAAATTGTGTCATTTTTCACCTTTAAATCGCATCCAATTTTTTGGTCAAAATAGCATGGGTTATTACCTAAGTTACCGAGTCTTTCATATTTGACCAGGGTATGTGTGTGGGTATGGTTCGGGTACAGGTTTGTCCTTGGGTACTGCCCAGGTTCCTGGGTTCTCTAAGAACCCAGACACCCGAGCAGTATCCTAGGCATACCCAACAAGAACACCACATTCTAAGAAGAGAAAAACAACAGCAGTTACAAAATTGGTCTATGAAAGGAGTATGACACCATCAATTACTAAATATGATATTGTTTTCTAATGAATTCCAATACAAATTTGGTATTGTCTTGGCAGACTGGGTACTTATAACCACCATTTAAAAAATTTAGGGCTATTGTTTCCATTTGAACATGTGTAGATATCATTAATTGATCATGAATGCATCATTCCATCATTTACTCTCATTTGACCAGCACTATCGTAGGAGGGGGGGGCAAAGACAATGTGTGGGCCAGACTGTAAATTTGACATCATTTGTGAATCAACACACCAGATCTTCAACATTGACCCTCTACACCTGCATTGAACCTTGTTTGACTGACTCTTCTTAAATGTGGTTATCTGATAGTGTTGACCTAAGTCACCAAGTTCGAATTCGAATTCGAGTTCGGCAACATTGAAATTCGGATGAAATTCGACAAGGAAAAAATTCAAAAAGTAAAAAATTTGAATTAAATTCGTCTTATATAATTTTGATTTTTTAAATAAATAAGTAATAAACTTAAAATAAATAAAAAAATAATATTGATATACTAATATGTTTTAATATATTAATAAAGCTAAACACAAAACAAAATAAATAATAAATATGTTTAAAAATATACTTTAAATTTTAAATAAATATTATAAATATATAAATAATAAATAAATTAAATTATATATTAAATAATATTTTTAATTTATTTATTTTAAAATATTAAATTTTAACATTATAAATAAAAACCAAAGTTAATTAACAAATGAACATAAATAAAAATAATATTACATATAATATAATATTAAAATATATGAAAACATAACATAAATAAATAATATTAAAAAAATATAAAAACATAACAAAAGAAATGATATTAAGAACATATTAAAAATAATATTAGAAGGGCTAAAGGAGCCGCCAGCGTTGAAGAAGACCTGCAAACCCACCGGTGCCTGAGACTTGCCGGAGTCCATTTACAATCCAACTCTAGCTCCAATCCTGACGACCCGCTCATGGTTGAGTGCCCGATTGATGAGTGTCGACACTCGCAAACACTTTGTGGAGCCCTGCAAACCAGCCCACGTGGGATAAACAGAAAAAAATAACACCTCTTGCAAAAAATGCGGAAAAATAAACCTTAAAAAACTTTTTTTAAGATATATTTTAATAAAATCACAGTGCCCTCGACGAATTTCAACAAATTTTTGTTAATATTTTGAGATTTTTTAAGGCAAAATTTTGACCGTACGAATTTATTCGAATATGAACGAATTTCAATTTATTTTTTTAAATTCGACGAATTTCAAATTTCAAGTTGGTATTCGGCCGAATAAGGTGACTTAGGTGTTGACCAAAGAGCTTTGGTATACTAACTATGTTGACCAAAGATCTCTACTACATAGACAACATTAACTTTTTTACCACTTACATTGACTATTTTGTTTGTTGATTATGTTGAATTGAGTGCAATTTTCTACTTTTCACTAAGTCATGATCAATATTGACCAAAAAACTAATAAGGTATGCAGGCTTCTTTGAGTTTTTATTTTGTCTACTATATTTTTTAAGGAGAATTAATTACTATACTTGTGAACTGGTTATGAATTGAACTGTTATAAGTTACTATGTCAAAATTATGTTGTATTCTATTTATTGGCAATTATGAGCATCATTGTTGTACCCAAGGGGAAAAAATTGTCGTACTATCATACCTAAACCCGTATCTGAGCCCGTACCTGAACCAGCAACTTTTTAACTAAGTTATCGGTTCAAGTACGGGTGCAGTACAGGTACCGAAACTCAATACCATGGATGGAAAAAAAAAAAAAAAAATTCCTGAGGTACGAGTATGGGAATATATATATATATAATAATTCAAATCACATATATTTTATGGTATGAGGCTGCATCTTGGAGGTTGAACTCATAATTGCTTTATAGTTGTGGTATTCCTAGATATGGCCATACCCAAGGATGAACCCGCATAATACCAGGACCAATACTGGACCCACACACGTTCCCGAGTCAAATATGAAGGACCTGGTTACTTAGGTTTTAACTTCTAAAAGTCACGTATGTTTTCCAAAGGAAAATTGCACCATTTGCCAACATAAATTGCAACCATTTTTTGTTGAAAATTGTGGCAATTTTTTAGAAGAAAAGTCACGCTAGGGTTTTATGAGTTCGCATGCCATTTTTTTGGTGTATAAAATTTGATGGTCAAGGTTATAAAGTCACTATTTTTCAATCCAAAAAAATCGTGGCATGTTAAAAATCACAACAGAATAAAAATAAATCAAGTTGAGGTTGACAGCTAGGGTTTTTGACATGCAAGCAAGCAAAAGTAATTCCACGCCCTTGGTTTCTACTCAAAACCAGCAGCTAGGGTTATGCCAATGTTCAAATAGGGCACGAATTTCAAGGTAACTCTTTTAGATGCTTCCTCCTAAAAAAATATTCTCTTTCTTCTACAAAAAGCTACCTTTTTTCTAGAATCCTTTGTGTAGCATGGTACTCAATAAAAACCTATTACAACAGAGCATAAATCATAAGTACAAACACGGCTATCTCTTTATGTATCCTACATTATCGTAATTGAGCTCATATAACATTAGTAGAATTGTGGCCTTTAGATTTACTCCTCTCAAAATTTCCAATATTTTGCCTTTACTAGATCAAACATGCTTAGACCTTTCCCGATCAAGGCATTTAATCTAATCTCCTAGAGGACTTGTAGATCTTACTCTCCACTAGATTGTACCATTTGGCATCAACATATGTTGACTGTGACTTTTAGATCTAATATTCATTGGTAATTATGTATCACATGTAATAATCTTCAGGATGAGAAAGACAAAATCTTCTACAGTGATTTCACACAGGTAATTTACAGAAATTTGCAACAAAATATATAGAATTGTAGTATATAGAGTCTCCATAGAAAACAGTACATTAGTAGTTCATCACTTATATTGCATAGGCTTACTCAAGTCAAAGGAAGTAGTTACAGTTCTATGGCTCACTGTTTATTAACATTCATTTTATGAGCACAGCTTGGCATGAGATATAAGTTCTAGGTAGTAACATTCCATTGCTAGAAAATAATTGCTTTATCATTGAATTTCAAAAGAAAAGGGGCATAATTTGCTTTTGTTATTTCCTCCCCATTGAATGAAATTGCTCAAATATTCTGGTGGTGATAGAAAACATTCTGTTAAAATTTAGGGGAAGAAAACAGCTTCATTTCAACAAGTAAAGTTCTATTGTCTAAAATAGTAGTAGCTGCATATATTATAACTTGGATTTGCTCTCCAAGTTTGATTCTTCATAATTTAGTAATGCTTGAGATTTCTCACATTTAGCACAACATGAATACCTAAGTTGGTAGGCGAGTTCAATGAAAATGAATTTGGATCTAAAGCATATACAATGGTCTATGGTCCATACAAGAGGGGCTTTTTTATTAGCTCTGCTCAGCTCTTTACTTCTCAAAGTACAGGCTAACAATATCCCAAGCTGAAAATTGGGAAGTGCACAGTGTTTGCCATGCATCTGCTTGTACCTTTGTTAAGCATTCACTAGGTGCTTCAGACTTTCTTATGCATTTTTAAGAAAGAGTTAAATACATTGTTGCTTGCCCCTGTTCATATGTTCTATTTGTTTCCTGGATATGGAAACAAAACCAAAGCCAAATTAAAATTTGGAAACTGCAAATGGATAGAAGCTATTCCACACCTCAGTTGGAGAATTTGCAGTAGATACATTCTATGTGGCTGTAGCTATACTAATCTACATGCAAGTAGATTTTCCCAATGTATGTTGGATTGGAAATGAATCACAAAACATGAACCAATGAGCAGTTAACCTCTGGTTAATTCTTGTTGACAACCATACCCTATATTAATGTCTTGCACTACCCCGTTGCATTTTCACAATGAATTGATTATGACAGTCCGTAGCTTCAAAGGAGTCTAAAAGCAAGTTAGAGAAAAAAGAAGAGAACCTACAGTCAACTATAACAAGCTTTTGCCACATATTCACCTATCTCACATTCCAGTGTTTGTGATCTTTTACTCTGACAGAATTCCTTTTATTCGATGAAGTTCAGAATTGTTAAAAGTTTAAAACTTCACACTTTGAATTCTTCTGGAACATTTTGAGCATCATGCTGCTGAAAAGTTTGTGATGTATCATGCACACTATGAAATCTGCAAGTAACATGGTAGAACACAGTACATACTACAATTCAAGATAATAGTTATGTCTAGCAAAATCTCTCACATAGACAGGCCCTTTAGCTTTTCTAGCTATACCCTAGTAGACGATTTCCTTTCCTATGCATTATCAGTGATCACCCAAGCTCTGATGATGGATTGCAGTCCTTTTGTGAAACCATTCAGTACTTCATGCATTCAAAAGATTTCATAAAACTGTGTATTGTAACAAGTATCATGCACATCTGTACAGTATGAGATTCAACCTATCTAGTCAATGCATGTAAACAGTAATTATTTTGTTACAACCATGAATAATGCTGGCATGAAGTTTGACAGACTACAAACCAAAGGCTTTTGTATGTGCATAAATTAACCCTTCTCTAATACTGACATATGTTTGAAGCCTCCACAAACAACATCAAAATAACTTAATGACTAATGCATTTAATGCATAATAGTCCAGCAGGTATCACTATGTAAGCCTTGTTAAAAGATGGTACTGCAAGAACTTCAATGAGATAAACTCAAGAATTACTTAGAATACATCAAATAATTCTAAGCAGCAAGTACAAAAGCCTGTCCTGGTGAAATTGTGTACCTGTTGGATGCAAATTCCTCGCTGCCTCTGACTAACAACCCAGCCTCTGAATGCTGGAAATTTTAAAAACCCAACGGAATTTTTGAGCTTAAACATTACATATCCACAGTAAAAGACATTCCAAATTCACAATAAAATTTTTTGCCCAAAAAAACAATTATAAATAGCAGAAGCATGGATCAAGGACAACATACTTGATTTGAAGGAATGGGATTTATATAGTACTCCTTATCCCTAAAACTCTTCACAATGAATGTTTTACAATCTGAATCATACCAATAAGTCAGGTTAGTATAATGAATAGTTGCATGTGTAACAAAATCAAATGGCCATCATCTATATCAGAGAGAAGTATCTAAGGAAATTTTCAAAAATATAGGAAATTTTAGTTATTATATAAGGCATCCATCATTTATGTTATAGAATCATATTACATAACTTTAGAGCTGAATTGAGAATTCACATGAATCAACATACAAATTAACAACATTTCAATGTCTAATCATTTGATTTTTCATTACTAATGTGCCCATACAATCTCTTTGGCTATTAGATTCAATCTCTTTAAACTAAAACTTGAACTTGAATGTAATTGAAAATCAATATCTAATATTCATTTCAAGACCATAAATGCATCTTACAAACATGTATATCATGGTAGAGTCACAGACTGATTCCAGGAGCCAGATTGAATTATAAGCTTGGTTGGGTTAAAATATTTCTATTCTCCACTACACGTTTTAACTTTTAAGAATACAAACAGCATTCAACATTACACAATATATGATTTTTTGGTCTCATTCTGGAGCGAAGAATCCATTTCAAAAGAAGAACTCTAACAAGGAAGATACCAACATTTTCTACAACATAAACAGTAATAATTACCATTGGTCATGATTTGAAAACATTTATATGTACTAATATACATATCTTGAAAAAATCGGTGTGGTCTTAGTCAATTGCCATCAGGCAAGGAAGTTGGTGTATCAGTGGCTCTATTGGACTGACTGTTTCTAAGAAGATATTCTGAAGACCTGCAAATGCAGATATGTAATGCCCCGCCACGAAACCCTAGAGGAAGTTGCAAACATTGCGGAAGTGTACAATTTTTTTTTCTTAAAAGTGCATTAATTACAAGGAAGATGCACAACACTACCGCAACAACCTCTAAGGTACGCGACAAAGATTACATCAAAAACCATAACACATACATTACTCATATAAAGCATTTAATTAAATTACTAATAATACATTTAAATGCACATACATACAAGCATTAAAGATACCAACACATAGAATATGATATAACAAGTTCCTGATTACATTAATTACAAGTAAGATTACAATACTCATTCCCAGAATGAGGAAGTTCATACCTAACTATTACATATTACAAAATTCCTCCTCGAATACAACTGAGGAGTAAATTAATTACAAATGCCAATTGCGACAATACATTAAAAGAAAGGAACATATCTACAAGAACCATCACGAGCTCTCCAACTAGAATACCTCGCCATCACGAACTGAAATCAATGGGGACCCAACGGCGTAGGGCGCACGTTCCTCCCAACCAAGTGGTACTCATAGGACCACCCCTCGCAAGACTATCTACCACTAGACACGGACTACACAAAACTGAACTTATCATAAACTAGTACACAACCAACTCAAAAGTACAATGCTTCAAGAGTTAAACAAATTGACACACCAGTGAACCATTCATACTACTAACCTAGGAGAAGTGTCACCACAAAGGTGCTTGGGTTACCCGACAAATCATCCCAGACCTCGGCCCCCATCAAGTACCAATCTCCTACTATCAACACGTGGAACAAATCCACCCAAACTTAGGGAGACAAAATAACTACATCCACTCCAGACTAGGAGGTAAACCATTCCCGTTCGCGGAAACCGGTGACTCACTAAACCGACTCCATGCACTAATCAAGGGTCACACAATGGGCTGACATAGAAGTAACTTACAACCCCAATTATCTAACGATCTTACTGGAAATCTTACAAATTCTTGACTAACACTTACCCCATTTTCCCAAAACGAACTAAAAGAAACACAAAGGGCAATTATGACAAAAATTAAATCTAACTTTTGGATTTCCTAAATCCATTCTCATTCAGTGAACATAGGAATATAAAAGTTGCCCAACTTCACTAATTAAAGTATAACCCTTTAACAGATAAGGAAAGAAAAAAATATAATTTCATTTGAATATTCAATTTCTTCGATTATTTTTAATAAAATAATATCAATTTTCTCTGTTCGACTCTATCACTTGTAAAATAATCTTCAATGTGCCCTTGCACGCATTGATTAAATTAAATCATATCTTTTCAAAATAATTATCCTACTGCAGTTAAAAGCATGCACCTCTAAATTATCTACACATTTGTCTACTATAACTAACTATTTATCTAAAATATATATTTTAAATATATGCATTTATATATTCTGATTTAAAATCCAAATCTAATTATACAATATATATAAATAACTACATATACTCATAAATATTTATATATATACATATATACCTATTTATATATATTTAAATATTTATATATTATATTTTATTAACCCACAAAAATGATTTAATTCTCAGCAACTAAAAAAAACTGAACCTTAATTATTTCCGTGCGGCCCCAAATCCCTGAGGCGGACGTGTTTTAAGAAGGAAGGTTTATATTTTAAAACCTTTGGGGAAAGGGGGAGAGCTCGTGGTGGTTCTTGTAGATATGTTCCTTTCTTTTAATGTATTGTTGTAGTTGGAATTTGTAATTAATTTACTCCTCAGTTGTATTCGAGGAGGAATTTTGTAATATGTAATAGTTATGTATGAACTTCCTCATTCTGGGAATGAGTATTGTAATCTTACTTGTAATTAATGTAATCAGGAACTTGTTATATCATATTCTATTCGTTGGTATCCTTAATGCTTTGTATGTATGTGCATTTAAATGTATTATTAGTAATTTAATTAAATGCTTTATATGAGTAATGTATGTGTTATGGTTTCTGATGTAATCTTTGTCGCGTACCTTAGAGGTTGTTGCGGTAGTGTTGTGCATCTTCCTTGTAATTAATGCACTTTTAAGAAAAAAAAATTGTACACTTCCGCAGTGGTTGCAACATCCTCTAGGGTTTCGTGGTGGGGCATTACAAGATACCTGAAATGGGAATAGTTCACACCTAGCTTTCTCTTGATTTGAGAAAGCATACACTGAGCTAGTGACTTACAGCATTGCTTAGAGACCATGCAGTAAACTTTTAAATCCATTACATGTAGAATATCTTACTTAAATATTGAATTAAAGAAATTAGAATGTCTTTCTGCTACATATGGATCCATAACATGATAATTCTATACTTCCAAATTATCACATCAATGATTCAAAATGAATCTATACTAACAAATTGGGTTCTAAATTCAATTAAGATGGAATGTGCTCTATTCTTAGTCAATAATAAATTTTACTTAATAAAAACATTGTTCCAGCTTATTTTTTGTGTTTTTTTAATTTTAAATTGCACTCCTTGCAAGTTGGGCCGTAGGGGATGGCTAACCATCCCCTGACATACCCTTATGTTTCTATAGCAAACCCAAGACATTTCCCAAAAATATTTTAATAGGAGATGGCCCCGGGGATGTTTACTACCCATCAACAACTCCTCAAAACATCCTGGTGTGGAGATGGGCGGAAATTCCCAAGGAGCATATCCCCATGGAACATAGCAGTAATCACATTTTAATTCGAAAAAATGAGACATACCTTGTTCTTTCATCTCTAATTGAGAAGTACCTTGACTTGATGTTTTACCTCTTCCATTTGTGTTTCTCAATGTTCCACGAAGATGCATCCCCCCCGAAAATCTTGTCGTTTCTGAGACGAGGATGCATCCCCCCTAAAAAATCTCCGCCACCTCCAAGACGTCTTTCTTTTGAGGGGACTTTTGCGCGTCCCCAAGACTTCCAGACGTCCCCCAAAGTGCAAAAGACTTCCAGGCATCCCTCTTAAAAATGCAATAAAAATGATTTTTTTTTTTGAAAACCAAAAGTAAAATTTATAAATTTTAAAGTATTCTTAAAAGCCTAAAATGAATTTTTTTTTTTTTAACAAAAGTAAAATTTATAAATTTTAAATTTTAAAGTATTCTTAAAAGCCTTAAACGCTAAATTGACCATACCTTTGACTTTTTCCTCTATTTTCATTTTGTTGTTTAAGTGTTTACACGACTGGGTGTCTAAGTTGGGGGATTGAAAGTTATAGGTATGAGGGGTTTATTTTGTTTCATTTCTATTTATGCTTTGTTGGATGTTGATACGTGTCCAAAGCTCCTATTCGCATTGCACTTGCAGCCACATAGGCAAGGAAGGGTCGAACCTTGAAAAATTCCAAGCACGGGCAAGGCACGTGAACTGTTAGATTGAATGCCTCAAAGAGATGTCATCTTGTGGGATACAGTGAGATTGCGATATAGTGAGATGCCATCTCACTGTAACCCACGAGATGACATTTTTTTGAGGCATTCAATCTAACAGTTCACGTGCCTTGGCCATGCTTACAATTTTTCAAAGTTTGACCCCTCCCTAAGACTCAATCTCATACATGATACATATCGACCAAAGCATTTTTTAGTCTCATACATACTCAACAAATTTAAAAATGATTAATGAAATAGATATGGTTGGACAACAATAATATCTATTTCATTAATCATTTTAAATTTATTTTAAATTAGTTTTAGTTTTTAAATTTTAATCGTTTCATTACAAGTTTGCAAGCAGGAGGATGCTAGCAAAGGTTGTGGAATCTGGCTTTACAACTAATAGTTCACTAGTTCAATGAAATCATTGCAATGTGTTTAAACTTTAAACTTTACTTATTCCTTAGGCTTCTACAGTTATACATTTTTTTATAACTAATTTCTCAAGTACTATATGTATTTTAGTGCACCGCTCCCTTGCTACCATCCCCTCGCCGCCCCCAAACTTAGAGCGCCCGCCCCCGCATCCCCAAAATGCATCCCTTGTCGCCCCCCCATCCCCGTCCCCAAAACCCTATGGAACACCAGTGTTTCTTCTTGTAGGTGGTTTGGTCCCTGGACTTTAGATCTATGATCTTATTTGCAATATTGGGCAGAAAGAATGTGGAAGTATGCAGATTTGAGTAAACTTTGACAAGAATATTTCAAGATGAGGTTGGCCTCAAATCCAAAAATTCAAAGATCATATCCCAAAGAACATTCATTGAGCTTTCCAAAACTGTAAAGAAATCAAATAAATTCCAAAATTTGCAGCCTATAGAGCAAATTTGTGAAAACCCCTAAAAACATAATAACCTAATAAAAGATAATCATGGGAAGCTGAGATTTGGATTGTACTTCCTTTATCTCAATCCCCAACTTTTTTGAAAAAATCACCACAAAATTCAATGCTATTTGCAAGACATGTCTGAATCTTGAACATTAGGGTCTCCTTGGAAAAAAAAAATATTAGTCAGATGTATTGAAAGAATGTCCTGCCTGTTATAATATCATGTAGAAATTTGCAGGTATCCACCCTTAGAAATGAAGAGACTAAGCCTTAACAAGAAAAGAACAATGTGAAAAAATGAGCAAAAACATGTGATGGTATCATGGTACCAATAGGTGATAACACTTTATAAACAGATGAATTGGATGATAAAAACAATGGGCTTGGATATATATGCACATCAATACACATATTCAAAGGAGGCAGACCTTAATAAGGCACTTACCTAAAATTCATAAGAAGGCCGTTAGACAAGATTACAAATTCCAACATGTCATTACTAGGTACTTTCCAAAGCTATCCTCTATTTGTTTTCGATAGAAGTTAAGATCTTAGGATATTGTGTGCTCGCGGGACTAAATATAGCTTTTATAAGTGGAAGATTTACAAAGAGAAAATATTTACTAGATGTCCATAGGACTTATACATATAATGCCTAGAGGTCTTATGTTATGCTTGTTAGGTCATACATCTAGGATCTATCCATTAGTGGGTGTAATTGTCATGTATACTCCCCCTCAAAGGCAGCTCCTTGAGGCCAAGCATTGATCTGAATTTGGAGCATATAATGCTTAGAGGTCTTATATTATGCTTGTTAGGTCTTACATCCAAAATTTAGCCACTATGAGGTGTCATAAACATGCAAACTCCCCCTAAATGGCATCATCTTAAAGCCAATCACTACATAGAGTTTTTGATATGTGATGGATGAGATTCCAATCTATTTCTTCTTGATTATGGTATGCCACTAGATATTTAGATGAATAGCATTGAAGAGAACTTTTATGATGGAATACTTTTGCTTGAGTGAAGTGCCCACAATCTTTAATGTTCTTTTTTCTCTCTTATTTTTTTTTAAAGAGACTTTGGTAAAAGTAACTCTAGTTATGACATATTAAGGCGGTACTTTTACATGTATCCAATTGAAACTCTTCCATAAATCTTTAAAGTTACATTGATTCTACCCATGTGCATCTTTTCAGGGATATTTGTTTGGCAAAGCATCTCTCCAAGAAAAAGCCCACAATCTTCATGGCTTACAAATGATATAAGTACCATCATGATCGGTGCATCTACTTAAAGGAATTTAGTTTCCTTGCATGGAAAATATGTACCATCATCATTGATTCAAGCTTTAATTGTTATCTTGCTTAACCTTAAGGATACCTACATACTTAATCCATAGCAACAAGGGAAACATCAAACCTAATACTGAGTCTTACAACTTTGTGGGACTGATGATTTTGGCAAACAAACACTTGGGCCTACCTTAATGGTTGACTAACTATTAACCAGACAACTACCACCTCATCTTTTTTTCTTCGTTTTATTTTCCCACATTATTCTACCTCATTCTCAAATAACAACACTTCTAACATTAGATGGTTATAAGATTGGAACAATTTGATAAACATAAACCACTTTCGTTAGCTGGACCATAAGAGTCACATGTCTATGACCAACTTGGCAACAGCTAATGGTTTTCCTTGGAATAAGAAAATGTTACTAATGTAAATAATTGTAATGTCCCCATTTTGGCCATATGCTCTTCTGTGACTGATTGTCTATTTCCAGAAATCCATAGACTGATCAGAAGTGCAAATTAGGGTTTCCTATTTTATAGGAGGCTTTTGATGCATTCTTGAAGGTTTGCATGTATGAGTTTTTGATGCATGTCTGGTAGAGTTATGGGTTTTCAGAGAGCTTTGTAGTCATATGTCATGCAAAGGCATTGGGCAACTTTTCAGAGTTTACTATTTTTAGTAAGCTCTATTTCTGGCAATGTTATCTTGGGCAATAGCATCAACAGTCAATTCAATTTCCATTTCAGGCAACGCAATTTGGAGCATATTTGGCTTTTAGCATTTTGAGGCTCTTTTTGGTAAAATGGTTTATTTAAGTCATTTAATTATTATAATGTGATTTTGACCCCTTGGCCTAGCACAATGACTTAATGTTGTTTCAAAAGAGAGACTATGAGGGTGGACGCCTCATTAAGAGATATTTTAATATTTCAAATGTTAATTATCTCTTCATGTGTTTTAGACACCAAAATGAAGGAAGGAAAATTGAATTAAAAATTAAATAATTGCCAAAAAGGAGTTGGGCATCCCTTTTGCAGGAAAGATGGAAAGCCAACAGTCACCTCAAGTTCTATTTAAGAAGGCCTTTGCTCATTCATTTGGTATCCAATGTTTATGCTATTGTTATGATGTCGGAATGACTTCATGAATTTGGCTTCAAGGAATGCTTACCTCCTAGCATTTGTCCAATTTCGTGTTTGAAAGACAACACCTAGTTGGGAGTATTGTTGCTTCTCATCCAGACTAGCAGATTGAGCTTCACAGATGATGAATTTTGGAGATAGTTACAATTTTTGAGTTGCTGGTTCAATCATGGTTGAAGGTCGATTTTGTTTACAACTATTTGTCTGATTTTATTTTGGTTGTGGCTGTTTGCTCAAATCAATTCTATGCTAGAGGCGACCCATCTCATGAATTTGCAGATTTTAATTTGAAGTTTCTGATTTTATTTTGAAGTTCGCCCCTCTAGGGAGGTCGTACCTTGCTTAGGGCTGCATTGGAATGCGTGCTTAATTGTTTGATGAGCTTTGAATGCAGTTTAGGTGTTGGGCATTGGGCACCATCCTCCTAGAAAGCATTTGCAATTTATTTCCGTCCATTTGGAGGTATTATGGGAGTGTTGTGAGCATTTTAGTGTATTTCAGTTTGCTAGTTATTGATATCAAATTTCTATTAATTCAGATTTTGGTTTGTAATTCCATATTTGGGAAGTTTAGAAGTTGGAAGAGTCTTCCTTCAAGTATTTCCATCGATTTTATTATTGTAACACTTGTAAATTGCAGATTTATTTCATTGTAAAGTTGTGTATTAGTAGTACTAATCCAATCATTAATATTGCTGCATTTACTTGTGATTTTTATGCAAATACATTAACCCTTAGACGGTTTATTGCCACTGTGGAGGAAATTGATATTGTATCTTCATCTTTCACCCACTGTTTAAGTGGCCAATCCCCACTATTGAGTGGAAACCCGCTAATAGCGAATGAATTGCTCTTTAATGTAATTATCATCCCCCACTGAACAAGTGGTAGTGTGGATCTCATATGGTCGGATCACCGCCTACTTCAATTCAGCATTGTTCTTCTTTTCAGTTTGGTTGGTAACGACCCCTTCCCATATGCTATCACCTCACCCTTCAAAGGATCTTGGTGAACATTCTTGGCGAAGGTTACATTCAGTTTGAATATCTTTTGGAGCTAACACTAACATTTGGCGTAGTGTTGGTTTGTGTTGGTGAAATTTCAAAGAAATAACTAAGGGGCTCATTACAGTGGTATGAGAGCCAAGATCCTGCCATCCTATGAAAAATGGAGCTCAATTGTCAAAAGAGTGATAGAGAAATCAGATTCTACACCAGAGGTCAAAACTGAGTTCAGATTCAATTTTTAGAAGTACCGAAGATGTTACGTTTTCCGAAGTCCAAGAACTACGAGAAGTCAGATGTGATTATGGCTTTTGAAGAGGAAAGAAGTTTGGCAAGGTCACTTTCCATTGCAGGTGCAAGGCTCAATAAAGAATGTCAGACAAGAGGTGAAGAAGTGATTATATTGTCTGAGTTGGAATATTGTTTGAGCCAAGTCCAACAATCTCCTACCGAATTATTGAATAAGGCATTATATCCTGCAGTAACTGCTTTGATTCATCTCTATTGGATAGGGCAACCAAAGGAAAAATTAAGTTTGCTGGTTACTTCATGCTTTAGTGAAGTTATGAGGATTGTAGCACCATTGATGCCTTATAATGACAAAACTATGAAGAAGATCCTTCATAAGATTGTAGAAATTTTCCAAGATCTTGATGAAACTAGTAGCAACCAATTTCCCAGAAGAGTTGCTATCTTAAAAACATTTTCAGATCTTAGGACAAGTAACTTGTTAATAGATTTGGAAATGCAAAATCAGATTGATCACTTGATCTACTACCTTTTCATATCCACTTGGAGTGAACAAGAAGAGAGTGTTATGGCAGTAGTAAAGAATATTCTTGTTCTCACTATTAAAGAGGTAGATGAAATTCCACCGAATGTCCAATCACTCTTTTTGGAAGTATATGAACGTAAAAAAAAAGATTTCTCCTATTGTTGAGATGTTGCTTAATGAATTGTTTAATCATTGTGAGGAGAAATTGAAGCCCCTTTTGATGATGACAGTTCAAAATAATGTGGAGATTTCTTTCACCAAAGAAAAGAATGAAATTTGGCATCTCGTGGATTTGGTAGCAGAATTTCAGGAAGATTCTTCAAATGTGCATTTGACCAAGCATTCAATAGAAGAGTGCCATGAAGCAACCATAGTTTCAGAAAATCTTGAAGACTATCAAATGGACTCACTTGAGTTTTCAGAAAAAGAATATGTTGAAATGGAGAGAGATGTACCTATAAAGCAGTTGTATGAAAAAGAAGATTTCATTAATCAAGAGGAATATATGGTAGACCTTCAGAATGATTTATTTGAAGGAAATGCAGCTAATGAAGAGTTAGAGGTCGCTGAAAATCTCAAAACAGCAACTAAGTTGGAGCATGTACATCATTTTGTTGATGATAATTCTGGATATGAGTGGGACTATCCCACGCTAAAATTAATTCAGAATGATTTTGGGGAAGATTTTGTTGAGATAGGTTTTTCTAATGATAGAGCTAATTATTGTTATAACTCCATTGTGTTTGACTTAGATCTCTCTAAAGGTAATGTATTGAAGAAACCAACCATTCATGGAGAGCTTGTTGGGCATATTTGTTCAGAACAAAATCAGATTTTCATGAGACCATGGGATCCAGATGTTTTGACACCGAAATGCTTAGGGGAGCAAGCAATGGAAACTTTTGATGATTCATTGCTTAAAGATATTGCTGACAAGCTTTCTATTCAGGAGTTATGCAATGAAAAGTTTGGAAAGGAAGCTGATTTTGAAAATCAAGTCAATGAAAACAAATCAGAAAGGTTGATGGTTGATGAGCAAAGCTTCTTTGCTGATTGTGATAAAGGGCCTAAAGAGCTGCAAGTTTTGAAGGATCAATTAATGGTTTCAAAAGAGAAAATTGTTAAAGTGTTATCAAGATTTGATAGCACACACAATTTAATTGAAGAATTCTATTGGAAGTCTCAGTTTGAAGAGAGACAGAATGGAGTTAAGGACAAAGACACTCTTTCCAATATAAAATCCATCAAAGAAGCATTGGAATCAATAAAGACAAATTATTTGCATTTACTCTTAGATAGAGATAATGCTATTAAGTTTGCAGAGGAGACTTATGATGCCTATCAAGAGAAGGAGAAAGAGGTTGATAGGCTTTGCCTTGATCTTACCTTAGCTCATCATTCATTATGCAAAACAGACAATCAATCACCTATTGCAGCCACACTTAAGGAACAAGAAGCTAATACAAGGATTATGGAGATCAAGCAAATAGTTGAAGGAATAAATGAACTCCATAATGATGAAACATTGCATAATACCAAGGTGATTCCATATGTTGATGGTGATTGGAAAGTACATCAAGAGTGTGAACTCTTGAGTTGGGAAGAGACTTTGCCACAAGAAGGAATAGTTTGCAGCTATGAGATAGATGTTTTTGACGAATAATTGTTCTAGAAAGAACTGGAAATTCTAACTTGGTTTATTAACATGAAAAGAAGTTACAATATATAGAAGAGACAAGTTATTGTAGATATTAAATATCTACCTACAATCTATCTACCAGATACTGTAGAAACAATAAATCTACCTAAACTAAATAAATACAATGATATTGACCATTAAAGAGAATAAATATAATATTCTAGCACCCACCCTTAATGGTCAATCTGTCAAAAACACCAAGTTGCCCCCTGAATTTGACAAACTTATCCGAGCTCAGAGACTTGGTGAGAATATATGCAGTTTGATCCGCTGTTGGAACATACTGCAGCTGAACTGATTCGTCTTCTACCAGCTTGCGGATGTAGTGACAATGAAGCTCGACATGCTTGGTACGTTCATGGAAGACTGGATTTTTGGCTAGTTTGAGCACCCCTTGATTATCAGTGTACAAGGGAGAAGGACCTGCTTGTGACATGTGCATGTCAGAAAGCATCCTGCGGAGCCAAACTGCCTCACATGCTCCCTTAACGGTTCCTCGATATTCTACTTCGGTCGAGGAAAGAGCCACTGCCTGCTGCTTCTTGTTGGTCCATGTTACAGCACCGGTACCCAAACTGAATACATATCCAAAAGTAGATTTTCGGTTATCCACTTATCCTGCCCAATCTGAATCTGTATAACCAATCAGTTTTGGATCCTTGCATCTGCCATATAGTATGCCAAAATCGGAAGTGCCCTTAACATATCTCAGCACTCGCTTCGCTGCAAGCCAAAGATCAGCTTTTGGAGTTGTCATGAAACGAGAAATGTAGCTCACTGCAAAACTGATGTCAGGTCTAGTGGCAGTGAGGTAGATGAGACTGCCCACTAGTTGCCTGAATGTGGTTTCATCGACTGGAGGTGAATCAGAGTTGGTTGATAACTTCAGCCCCTTCTCCATAGGTGTGGAGGCAGGTTTGCAATCCTGCATCCGAAATTTGTCAAGCAGACTCCGAGCGTATTTAGACTGAGAGATAAAGATACCACCAACGGTCTACCAAACCTCAATACCCAAACAATAATGGAGAAGCCCCAAATCTGTCATGTCAAAAGCCAAACACAAGTCCTGTTTGATTGCTGCAATCAAATGTGTTGAACTGCCAGTAATGATCAAGTCATCAACATAGATAACAAGAAACAAAACATCATCACCAGAGTGCTTGACATACAGATTAGTGTCAGAAGGGCTACGCTAAAAACCATGATCAACCAAGTACTGATCAATCTTGATGTACCATGCACGGGGAGCCTGTTTCATTCCATAGAGTGCTTTTACGAGCCTACATACCTGATGTTCTTTGCCGACAACCTTGAAACCAGGAGGTTGCGTCATGTAGACTTCTTCCTGCAACTCACTGTTGAGAAAGGCACTCTTGACATCCATCTAATGAACTGTCCATCCAAATTGGGCTGCAATCGCGAGAAGAAGACGAATTGTGCTCATCTTGGCAGTAGGAGCAAAAGTCTCCTCATAGTCAATGCCCTCCCGCTATGTGAAACCCCGAGCAACTAATCTTGCCTTGGATTTATCCAAAGTGCCATCTGCATGATACTTGACCTTGTATACCCATTTGCAGCTGATAGGTTTCTTCCCAGGAGGAAGATCAGAGAGAACCCAAGTGTGATTCTTCAGAAGACTATGGTATTCTATCTACATAGCCTTTTCCCACTCTGGAATTCCTTTAGCCTCTAAATATGTTTGAGGCTCATAGATGTTGTGTATGTTGGCCATAAGAGCATAATTGATTGTGTTTTGTTGCTTGCTCTTTCTACGAGCTGATCTACCCTCAACAAGTTCATCATTATGAAGATCTCCGATAGTCTTGAGCCACCACTTAGGCCGACGAGTAGAAGTACCAACATCTAAAAGAGGAGAAACAGCATCTCCTTGGATTTCTGGAACAAAGTCATCTGGATGTGAATCCTGAGGAAGATCAGGTGGTGCTATATCATGACCGGTAGACTCCTCATCTTCAGAGTCAGAATGCTCTGAAGCCCTCCCATCAGGGGAACCAAGAGGAAGACGAACACCATCATCAAGAACCTTCATAGGCTGATCCTTAGGGCTGGTAGTAGGAACAAATGGACCAGTAGTCTCATCAATCACAACATCATGACTGAATATGAGACGATCCGTCTCCACATCAATCAACCTGTATGCCTTGTGATTGTCGTTGTAACCAATAAACATAAGTTTCTGGCTCTTGGAGTTCAACTTGGCACGCTTCGCATCGGGAATCCATACATGAGTTGTAGAACCAAAGACTTTCAGATGGCCCACTTTAGGCTTACGTCCTGACCAGGCTTCTTCTGGAGTCAACTTCTTAACGGCCTGTGTAGGTGACCGATTCAGGAGGTAAACGGCAGTATAAACTGCTTCAGCCCAGTATTTCTTAAGTACATTTCTATACTCCAGCATAGAACGAGCCATTTCAATAATGGTGCGATTCCTACGTTCAACGACACCATTCTGCTGAGGGGTGTATGGTGTGGTGAGTTGGCATTTGATGCCGTGTTGAGCACAAAAAGAAGAGAAGTCAACTGAACAAAACTCCCCCCCATTGTCTGACCTTAGAGTAACAATGTGAGAACCTGATTCCTTCTCAACTAAGGCCTTATACTGCTGAAATGTACTGAACACATCTGATTTATGTTTCAAAAAATATACCCACATTTTGCGACTGAAATCATCAACAAATAGTAAAAAGTACCTTGACCCAGTAACAGATGGAGTGTTCATTGGTCCACATACATCAGCGTGAACCAATTGAAGTACCTTGGAGGCTCGCCAAGAATCACCATCCGAGAATGGTGTCCGATGCTGCTTCCCAGCTTGACACGCTCCACAAACTCCATGATTTTGAGTTTGGATCTCAGGTAGACCAGCAACCAAACCCTCCCGAGACAGTTGAGAGAGATAATGCACATTCAAGTGCCCATAACGCTGATGCCAAAGTTTGTTGATGGAAGTACTCCTAGCTGCCAGAGCGTGCTCTTGAGAATCATCGGAATCAGCAAGTCTATACAGACCATGATCCTCAAGTCCCATAGCAATCGTAGTGCGTGTCGCCTTATCAACAATGCTGCAAGTGGACAAACTGAAAATGACATCCAACTGGGGAGAATGCTTCATGATCTGGCTGACGGAGAGAAGATTATGTTCCATGCCTGGAACATAGTAGACATCAAGAAAGAGTAAATTTCTTCCTCCATAGTGAATCTAAACATTGCCCTTACCGGCAATTGTGTACTCTTCGCCGCCTCCAAAGATCACGGAATCAGTGAATGGTTCATATTTGGTGAACCAATCTCGACGATGAGTAAAATGCCGAGAAGCCCCTGAATCAATGTACCAGGTAGAAGATTGGACTGGATCTGCAATTCTCTTGGCCATAAAAGCATAGAATGCAGACTCTTTCTGCTCAGTGTGCTCCGCGACATTTGCCTTTGCTTGAGACCCTCCCTACTTCTTTTGTTCAAAAGCCATCCGAATTCGACAATCAGCCTTCATGTGACCATATTTACGGTAATTGCACTGAACGTTCTTTTTCTTCTTGCTGTCCTAAGAAGAACCAGAGCCTTTCGGCTGAGAAGATTGAGCCTTCCCTTTGTTTTTAGCAGAAGATTTGGCAGAGAACGCTTGCTCTGTGGAAGTGGAACTGGTACCGCTTCCAAACTGTTGTCGCCATCGATCCTGCTGCAAGAGCTTGTTGCAAAGAGTTTCAAATTTAAGATCAACATTGGTGGAGGTGATATTCAACGTCTCGATGAAATGCTCATACGAACACGAAAGACTCTTCAGAGTAATGACGACCATGTCTTCTTCCTCCATTGTTCGACCAATTGCCTCCAACTGATCACAAATGTCCTTAATCTTCGTTAGATGTTCCTGTAAGGACATTTTCTCATCCATCATGATGGAAAAGAGCATGTTCTTGAGAAAGAACGCTCTGCTCTTGTCGGAGGTTTCATGAAGGGCTTTCAAATGATCCCAAATTTCCGGAGCAGTTTTGCCAGACGATACCTGAGTTAGCTGCTCATCTATGACTGAGAGTTTGATGAGCATGACAGCTTCCCGGTTGCGTTCATCCCATTTGTCCTGGTCCTTTCCGACTACAGTGGGACGAGCTGAGTTCCCCAAAATGATCTGATCGAGGCAACGATATTCGAAGATCGTAATCATGCGTTGCTTCCAAGTGTTGTAATTTTTCCCATTGAACTTTTGGCTGCTTTCGAGCATTATGTTCGTCAGAGATGACATCACGTACCTTGAGGTCGAACTAGTGAAGGCAAAACGAAAACAAAATTTGCACAAACTCAAAGCAGAAACCCTAACACGGATTTCGAGGCACATTGAAAACAAAACCCAAAAGATTTAATGAGTACCCAGAGAAGGATGCTGAAAACCCAAAAAAAATTCTAAATACCCAAAAAAATTCGTCAACATCCAATTGCACAAATCTTGAGGCACGAAAAACGAGGTACCCAAAAAAACGGAAGACAACCCAGTTGAGAGCTCGAAAAACCCACCAAGAATCTGCAATCAAAAAAAAAATCGAAGTGATTTGACTAGTCAAAACCCTAGTCGACCTGTCTGGAAACCTTAGCCGCCATTAGAGCTCCAAAAATTTGCAAAAATCAGCTCGAAAATCCACAAAATCGTGGCAAACAAAGAGCAAAAAAGAGGGCAAAACCCAAGGCGTCACTGATGAAGGCAAAACACGACCAAAAGAGGTTCAACAAACACCACGAAATTGTCTGAAAAAACGCGTCCAGCAAAACTTCAAAAACGTGGGTTCTAAGAGACGAAATCAGCAGCCAAAAAGCTTCTGAAAAACGCGACCAAATAAAACAGAAAATTGCGCCAAAGACCACGACCACGTAGGGCACGGAATCGCGTCTGGAAATGGCACAGGTGAGGTCGTTGCGAACCAGAAACCAAGGGCACGTGCGGACAGAGAGGCATCTCAGAAAGACGTCAAAAAAACGCGCGGGCAGGGAAGAAAAACACGCCCAGGAACAGAACGCGACTTGCAGAAAGGGCAAACGAACTCAAAAAATCGCGCCTAGCCACGATTTTCCAAAGCCCTCGATTTCTTCCTTAAAAAAAAAATGCGATTTTTATCAGAAGGTCCACGATTTTCAGAATTCAAAAAACCCACGAATTTTAGAGCAAGAAAAATGGATCTTCAAAATTCTTGGAAAAATTTCATTCGAAATTTTTTAGAAAAATCAATTTTTAAAATCTTGGGCTCTGATACCATGTTCTAGAAAGAACTGAAATTCTAACTTGGTTTATTAACATGAAAAGAAGTTACATTATATAGAAGAGACAAGTTATTGTAGATATTAAATATCTACGTACAATCTATCTACCAAATACTGTAGAAACAGTAAATCTACCTAAACTAAATAAATACAATGATATTGACCATTAAAGAGAATAAATATAATATTCTAACAATAATGAATGTGGTATTCAGCATGCTACACTTTGTGGGTCGGCAACTAATGATGGGCATCCACAAGTTGAAAAAGATGAGCTTGAATTCTATGAAGACACATACGAAAGGGATGAAGAAAATATTGTTGTGAACAACAGTCCACTATCTTCACATGATTTGGTTAATCATAAGGTGATAGATAATTTCTATGAAGGTGTGCCACGTTTTGTGAGTAGTAATCATCCAAGGCATTTTGATAATGAAAGCATAAGTGGATTCAAAGATGAAGTCTTCACATGGGAAGTGTGGACTCAAGGAGATTTCTTCATCGTTGGCTTCAAGGAGTCAATAAAACAAGTCTTGGTAGCTGCTGGTAACTCCATTGCAGCAGCAAACAGTGAAGATTCTAGACTTATTACTCATAAAGTTTGGGAGAAAGATGGACCAAAACAGATTATTTACTTTCTTGACAATCCATCTCTTGGGTTGAGTGATGTTTTGGCTCATCCTAGTCCTTTGGGGGAATGGGAATTGAGGACAACATTTGTTCCGTTCTCCATTGATGTTGATGTTTTCATGGATGGGCTACGTGGGTTTATCAAAGAAGACACTAACTTCTTGAGTTTGCATTTTGCTTTGATTAGCACTTGGAGAAGTGTTGTGTACTCTTTCCGATGCATTGGAGAATATTTTCAGTTGGGAATCCATGCTTGGGATCCTCAACATGGGTTCATGAAGTTAATTACTTGTGGAAAGATGATTTCTTGGGCGAATAAGGATTTAATTTTCAGATTCTTTGATGTTGTCCTCATTTTCACCAACCATTCGATGGTTCTTTTTGCTCATCAACTAGAGGATTGGAGAGATATTTCAAACAAAAGATGTTTTAATGTTGGGTTGGAGTTTCTTGAGAGGATGTTTCCAACCTTGGGCATGAGCAGTTGTGCTATTATGGACGCTGATTTTCAGTGTTGTAGCAGCTGTTCAATTCCTTGCATGTTGATTTTCCTAAAATCAGACTTTAAGTGGTTCATTTCAGATTTCATGGGCAGCTGGTACACTCATTTTTTCTCTTCACAATCTTTTATCAGTGATGGTTTTTGGCTTCAAAAGTGGGTAATGGTGTTTCATAGTGATTCGGATTAGTATTGGATGGTGTTCAAGTTATTTTCCGGTGGCTTTCTTTGTACAATCTCTTGTACTAGTGTTTGGGGCAGTGAACCTTTGCTTGATTTGGTTTAACTTTTGAGACTTTGGTGGAGAGATTGGTGGAAGTTTTCAGAAATTTTCTTGAATATGTCAAAATTACTCAAACAAGGCATTATACATCCTTGTGGAGTTTTGAGGATGCGGCTACTATGACTTTGCAAAGAGTTGTTTTTCCCTTTGCAATTATCTATGATGGAGACACACTTGCTGTTGTGACTCGGTTTGTTGCTTTGAGGAGTTATGTTGATGAGAATATTTTTGAGTTGATTAGATTATTATTTTGGGTTCGCAAAATGGCGATTGATATTGACATTGCAAATGTTAATTCTTCAGAGTTTATTGGGCATGAAATGCTGCTAGATTTTGATTTCATTCCTTCCATGTTTTTCAGTTTGAATTTCAGGCATATTATCTCTTTTAGGTTGCAGGGATGGTTTGTGCAGTTCTGGTGCAATGATTTCATTTGTATGATCAGAGTGGAGCAGCATCAACATGGTGGGGTTTTTCAGAGATGGACATGGGACCCCGGGATCCTATATGTTTGGTGGGATCGGTTTGGAGTGTTGTGGCATTGCTTGAGGACAAGCAATTTTCGGAAGGGCGGACTGTAATGTCCCCATTTTATCCATACGCTCTTTTGTGACTGATAGCCTATTTCTAGAAATCTGTAGGCTGATCAAAAGTGCAAATTAGCGTTTCATGTTTTATAAGAGGTTTCTGATGCATTCTTGAAGGTTTGCATGTATGAGTTTCTGATGCATGTCTGGTGGAGTTATGGGTTTTCAAAGAGCTTCGCAATGATATGTCATGCAAAGGCATTGGGCAACTTTTCAGAGTTTACTATTTTTAGTAAGCTCTATTTCTAGTAGTGCTATCTTGGGCAATAGCATCAGCAATCAGTTTAATTTCCATTTCAAGCAGTGCAATTTGGAGCATATTTGGCTTTCAACATTTTGAGGCTCTTTTTGGTAAAATGGTTTATTTAAGTCATTTAATTATTATAATGTGATTTTGACCCCTTGGCCTAGCACAATGACTTATGTGTTTTGGACGCCAAAATGAAGGAAGGAAAAGTGAATTAAAAAATAAATAATTGCCAAAAAGGAGTCGAGCGTCCCTTTTGGAGGAAAGATGGAAAGCCAACAATCACCTCAAGTTCTATTTAAAAAGGGCTTTGCTCATTCATTTGGTATCCAATGTTTATGCTATTGTTATGTTGTCGGAATGACTTAATGAATTTGGCTTCGAGGAATGCTTACCTCCTAGCATTTGTCCAATTTCGTGTTTGAAAGACAACACCTAGTTGGGAATATTGTTGTTTTTCATCCAAACTAGCAGATTGAGCTTCACAGATGATGAATTTTGGAGATAGTTACAATTTTTGAGTTGTTGGTTCAATCATGGTTGAAGGTCGATTTTGTTTACAACTCTTTGTGTGATTTTATTTTGGTTGTGGTTGTTTGCTCAAGTCAATTCTATGCTAGAGGCGACCCATCTCATGAATTTGCAGATTTTAATTTGAAGTTTCTGATTTTATTTTGAAGTTCGCCCCTCTAAGGAGGTTGTACCTTGCTTAGGGCTGCATTGGAATGCGTGCTTAATTGTTTGATGAGCTTTGAATGCAGTTTAGGTGTTGGGCATCCCTTTTGGAGGAAAGATGGAAAGCCAACAGTCACCTCAAGTCCTATTTAAGAAGGTCTTTGCTCATTCATTTGGTATCCAATGTTTATGCTATTGTTATGCTGTCGGAATGACTTAATGAATTTGGCTTCGAGGAATGCTTACCTCCTAGCATTTGTCCAATTTCGTGTTTGAAAGACAACACCTAGTTGGGAATATTGCTGCTTCTCATCCAGACTAGCAAATTGAGCTTCACAGATGATGAATTTTGGAGATAGTTACAATTTTTAAGTTTTTGGTTCAGTCATGGCTGAAGGTTGATTTTGTTTACAGCTTTTTGTGTGATTTTATTTTGGATGTGGGTGTTTGCTCAAATCAATTCTATGTTAGAGGCGACCCATCTCATGAATTTGCAGATTTTAATTTGAAGTTTCTGATTTTATCTTGAAGTTTGCCCCTCTAGGGAGGTTGTACCTTGCTTGGGGCTGCATTGGAATGCGTGCTTAATTGTTTGATGATCTTCGAATGCAGTTTAGGTGTTGGAAATTGGGCGCCATCCTCCTAGAAAGCATTTGCAATTTATTTCAATCCATTTGGAGGTATTATGGGAGTGTTGTGAGCATTTTAGTGTATTTCAGTTTGCTGGTTATTGATATCAAATTTCTATTAATTCAGATTTTGGTTTGTAATTCCATATTTGGGAAGTTTGAAGTTGGAAGAGTCTTCCTTCAAGTATTTGCATCAATTTTATTATTGTAACACTTGTAAATTGCAGATTTATTTCATTGTAAGGTTGTGTATTAGTAGTACTAATCCAGTCATTATTATTGCTGCATTTACTTGTGATTTTTATGCAAACACTTTAACCCTTAGATGGTTTACCGCCAGTGAGGAAATTGATATTGTATCTTCATCTTTCACCCACTGTTTAAGTGGTGAATCCCCACTGTTGAGTGGAAGCCTGCTAATAGCGGATGAATTGCTCTTTAATGTAATTATCATCCCCCCACTGAACAAGTGGTAGTGTGGATCTCATATGGTCGGATCACCGCCTGCTTCAATTCAGCATTGCTCTTCTTTTCAATTTGGTTGCTAATGACCCCTTCCCATATGCTATCACCTCGCCTTTCAAAGGATCTTGGTGAACATTTTTGGCAAAGGTTACATTCAGTTTGAATATCTTTTGGAGCTAACGCTAACATTTGGCGTAGTGTTGGTTTGTGTTGGTGAAATTTCAAAGAAAAAACTAAGGGGCACATTACAATAATGCATTGTACAAGAAGCTTGTGTAGCTTCATAATAAACAGTATTCTAAACTAAGATTCTCAAAAGTTCTACTTACCATCTACATGTTAGATTAATTGTCATTGATGTCAAAGGTAATCATTGTCCATAAGCATCAAGAGGGAAACTCCAAGGACAAACTTTATGCAAGAACAAATCGCATCATTTATGTTGATTAAAGGCATGTTTATATTCCTAAATGCAGGCTGCCCCCTTATAATATTGCCCGCATTAAAGATAAAATAAATATATTTATTTTATTGGGCCAACTCCTTAAGATTGTCGTCCCCATTTAGTTTACAAATGCAAATAATTATGTTGTTAAGAAGGCCAACCTCATTAAGGTGGCACTCCCATAAGAAAACAAAATCCTCCCATTTAGTAATTGTAATGAAGGGTTGCAAATAAAGTAGAGTTGCATCTCTTTGTAAAGTGGGAAATATTAAAAAGCAGTGATTAGTTTAAGAGAAGCATTGGTAACAAAGAGACATGTCTATCTAAAAGGTTATCTCTTTTCAAAGAGATACAACTCTTTGTAGAGACATGTAGATATAAAAGAATAACAAGGAATGTGGAAATAAAGAAAAAGAGGCATGCGGAGTATTAAAGATATATCAAATACACATCAGCAGATTTATCCATGAAGTGTATGAGCAGATTTGACAAGGGATATATGCAGATTTAAGAAGGAAGATATATGAAAATAATTGCATCGAATTTGTGAAGAAGATATTATCAACAAGAAGATCTTTATGAAGGCATAGAAAGAGTTTGTCATCCATTGAAGAAGACACAGTGTGTGTGTGTGTGAAGAATAAAATATATATCAGATATACACCAGCAAGTTAATGTGAAGAAGGAAGTAAAGTATACATCATACAAATATATAAGGAGTTTACTTGCAGATTTTACGAAGAAATTGTGAGGAATATTAGAGTAGAATTCAAGAACATAAGCAGATTGTATGAGGAGATAGTGAGAAATTTTATGGCAGATTTATGATCAGCATTATAGCAGATTGGAGAAGAAAATTATCTATATTGAGGTTGGTGCCTCATATTTGTGAAGTTGTTGTCTCATATTATAGGGGTTGGTGCCTCAAGTAGGTTGGTGTCTACAAATTGGAGAAATTGGATTTTCTTAGGGGTTAGTGCCTCTATTAGGTTGGTGCCTACAAAATTTGTAGGGAGAAGATTAATAAAAGCAATATTTTTTCCATGGTTTTCTCCCGCAATGTTTAACACGTAAATTGTGTTGCTATTATTTGTTTTTACATATGTGCTAATTTTGATTACATCTTGAAGTGATTAAATAAGTTTTAAGAGGTAAAAGAATATTGTTATACTAATTCACCCCCTCCCGCGCCTCCCCCCGTCTATCAATATAACCGTGCGCTCATCACTACATTTCTCGATTATTGATTTCCTTTTTATTACCAACATAACAAATTGAACAGATGACACAAGGTTATCTTCAGAATAAGTTTGAAAGGCTTTGTGTAGTGGTGGTTGATTATTATGGGAGTTAATGCCAAGGGGAGGGCATATTTTTAGAGGCTTAGGCTCAATTACTTTGCTCTTCATCAACACTTTTAAAATGAACCCACAAAAAAGTGAAATGGTGGACAGGATATTGAACTGCTTATCAACTTTAATGCATTCACCTTTCAATGTTTTGGACCTTTGGCTATTGCCATTATTCCCTATATCTTCCTTTAATACCACTATCTTGAGAGAATCCTGATGGTGTAAATGATGAAATAATGGATTGATCTCAACACTTCCTCTCTTGAGCATTTGAAAGAACTTTCAGTACAGATTTACCAATCCCCTTATGTTGAGGCAAATTCAAAAAATAACACATGATGAAAATGATATTGAGTTCTTATGGGAAAACAGAAGCTAAAAAACCGACACAATTAGCCACCAGTGAATGAGATTTTGCAAATTATGAATATGAGGTATTTATATGTTCTATTTATTGGCAATTATGAGTATCATTGTTCCGATACCCATACCCACAACTGTACGCAAACTGGTAACTTAGGTAAGAAGAGTGAGAAGATGCATTGGTATCTGAGGGGAAAGCAAAATAATAGTTCTTTCAGTGCTGATCCAAACAAGTAAAGGAATCAGCCAGATGCTATAAGTGTGGCAAGAAAGATCACTAGTGTATGAATGTATAGAGAGAAGACTCCAAAGAAACCACTTATTGTAAAGCATCCAAGCATGGTGAACACCTTGCAGGTAATGTTAAAGGTTCTACAGAGGACAAGCTATGTGTAAATGTTATCAAATCTTCCACAAATAGGATCCTAATAGCTAAGAATAAACTAAGTTCAGAAATTCTGTGTAAGACAATCTAAGTCAAAATGTAATTTCCAGAATTCTTCACTAACTGCGATTTCCAGATTTCTTCTAAATGCGAATGTGCTGATTGCAAAACATTAATTGATTTCGATGTTTGCATATCAATGAGGAAGCCGCCTTATGTATGTAGGAGACCCGCCTCTAAGAGACGTGTCTCAAGAGAGGACGTGTCTCCACAAGTGGAGACATGTCTCTTAGAGCCCGCGGGTCCCTCCACTCCTAATACCTATTCGTTAGTGCCTTAACACGCACAGAACAAAAGGTGGTGGACATATGTAAGTTCCGATATTAACATCATTAATATTTCGATTTATATTAACATCATTTAATATTTCGATTTTATACACACATTATAAATTCAAATTTACTTATTCCAGAAATATAAGTATGAAGAGCAATATGATCTAATATAAATCTAACTCACATGTGTGCAGGCTGAAGAAAGCTCTCTATGGACTTAAACAAGCTCCCAGGGTCTGGTATGAAAGAATTGACAGCTATCTCTTGGGATTAGGATTTTCCAAAATGATGTTGACTCCAATCTCTACTTCAAGGTAATCAAAGGTGATATGCTTATAATTATTTTATATGTTGATGACCTGCTGATAACAGGAGAAGATCACCTCATTACTCAAGGGAAACAGGATTTAATTTCTGAATTTGACATGAAAGACTTGGGTATCCTACACTACTTCCTCGGTTTGGAAGTATGGCAGAAATCAGCAGGCATCATACTAAACCAAGGGAAGTATACTATTGACATTCTGAAAAGATTTGGAATGTTGGACTGTAGACCGATGTCTACACCTATGGAAACCAACCTTCACAAATTGAAAGAAGCAGCAGCAGAATCCAAATGTGCAGATCCAACCCTTTACAGACAAATGATTGGATCCTTGATGTATCTGGTTAACACCAGACCTGATATTTGCTATGCTGTAAATGTTCTCAGCCAGTTCATGTGTGAACCAAAGGAAATTCACTTAATGGCTGTGAAACATATTTTGAGATATCTTCAAGGCACTATTGGATATGGTCTTCTTTACAAGAATGATCAACTAGATCTACATGGGTACTCTGATTCAGATTGGGCTGGAAGTGTAACCGATCGGAAAAGCACATCAAGATGTTGCTTCAGTTTAAGATCGGCTATGATCTCCTGGATTTGCAGAAAGCAATCTTCAGTTGCACAGAGCTCAATGGAAGCTGAATACATTGCAGCCTCAATGGGAGCAAGAGAAGCAGTGTGGCTTAGCAAATTGCTTGTGGGACTCTTTGATCTAAGCACATTGAGATCCCCTATCATTATGTAAGAGATATGGTGGAAAGGAAAGTAATTCAGTTGGAGTATATCAGTACAAATGATCAAACTGCAGACATTCTCACCAAGCCTCTCTCCCGAATCAAGGTAGAGCACTTCAGGAAGAAACTTGGTATGGTTGAAATGTAATTTGTTATTTATGTTTGAAATACAATTTGTTTATAAATTGTACTAATATATAAAGATGTTTAATGTGTAAACTCTTTTGTCATGTGTGTGACTCCATGACTTTATGGGCCTACTCCCCCTGTGTACATTATCGAAAGGTGACGATCTTTCAATAATGAACACTTGTATTTGACATTGTAAAGTGACGACTCTACAATGATGAACTATCATGATAGATATCATGTGACTAGATATCTGTGGACATATCATGATAGTATCTCTTGGACACCTTGATGGATATCATGAGACTTGATATTTGAAGATCATTGTGATCCTTAAGAGATAATCATGGTGGATATTTATATCCGTGGATATGCCATGAATTGTGGTAGACATCATGTGACTTGATGTCAGTGCACATACCATAATGAAGATGTGTTATGGAGAATGTCATGTGACTTGACACTTTGAGAAGCATACCATATCTTTTGATATCATGAGTTAGGTGATATCACTTTTGGAAGTTATCCTCTCTAGTTAAAGAGGGAGTGTTGAAAATGAAGATGTGTATGAAGAATGTCATGTGACTTGACAATATTGAGAAAAGCATACCATGTCTTCGATATCACGTGTGAAGGTGATATCTTCACTTATTTGATTTGAAATATCTTCCCTAGCTAAGAGGGAGTGTTGATGAATGATAGCTTAGGTCAGATATAAATGTCGATCGCCTAAGGCATCATCTTCATAGATCAAAGAGTCCCACAAGCAATTTGCTAAGCCACACTGCTTCTCTTGCTCCCATTGAGGCTGCAATGTATTCAGCTTCCGTTGAGCTCTGTGCAACTGAAGATTGCTTTCTGCAAATCCAGGAGATCATAGTCGATCCTAAACTGAAGCAACATCCTGATGTGTTTTTCCGATCGGTTACACTTTCAGCCCAATCTGAATCAGAGTACCCATGTAGATCTAGTTGATCATTCTTGTAAAGAAGACCATATCCAATAGTGCCTTGAAGATATCTCAAAATATGTTTCACACCCATTAAGTGAATTTCCTTTGGTTTACACATGAATTGGCTGAGAACATTTACAGCATAGCAAATATCAGGTCTGGTGTTAACCAGATACATCAAGGATCCAATCATTTGTTTGTAAAGGGTTGGATCTGCACATTTGGATTCTACTGCTGCTTCTTTCAATTTGTGAAGGTTGGTTTCCATAGGTGTAGACATCGGTCTACAGTCCAACATTCCAAATCTTTTCAGAATGTCAATAGTATACTTCCCTTGGTTTAGTATGATGCCTTCTGATTTCTGCCATACTTCCAAACCGAGGAAGTAGTGTAGGATACCCAAGTCTTTCATGTCAAATTTAGAAATTAGATCCTGTTTCCCTTGAGTAATGAGGTGATCTTCTGCTGTTATTAGCAGGTCATCAACATATAAAATAATTATAAGCATATCACCTTTGATTACCTTGAAGTAGAGATTGGAGTCAGCATCATTTTGGAAAATCCTAATCCCAAGAGATAGCTGTCAATTCTTTCATACCAGACCCTGGGAGCCTGGTTAAGTCCATAGAGAGCTTTCTTCAGCATGCACACATGTGAGTTAGATTTATGTATCACAAAACCTTCAGGCTGTTCCAGATAGACTTCCTCTTCAATGGTTCCATTCAGGAAGGCAGTTTTCACATCCATATGATGGACCTTCCAACCTTTAACTGCTGCAATGGCTAATATTGCTCTCACTGATGTGTAACGAGCAACAGGTGCAAATGTTTCTTCATAATCAATGCCTTCCTTTTGAGAAAAAAACCCCTAGCCACGAAACATGCTTTATGTTTTTCTATACTGCCATCAACAGCATGCTTGATTTTGAAGAGCCATTTAGAAGAGACAACAGATTTCTCTTTTGGTCTAGGCACTATGTCCCATACATCATTCTTTAGGATGGACTGATATTCCTCTGTCATTGCATCCTTCCAAGCATGATGTCTGAAGGCTTCTGTAACACTGGCAGGTTCAGAGTTTATGATGTTGTTCATTAAAGCAACATAGCTCGAGAACCGTTTGGGTCTTTTACTCTCACTGAACATTCCTTTAGGTGCTACATGATCCTCTGCTTCTTTGATCATCTTCCTGGCCCAAAGTGGTCTCTTTCTGTCGATGTCATTTGCATCCTCATCTGATTTAGAAGGTAGTTCATGTGGCATTTCCTCAGGATGCTCCCTCTGAATCTTAGGAGTAGGTTCCTCTTCAGGTATTCTAGGGGAGTAGGTTTTTATCTCACTAGAACTTCTTGCCCTCTTGAATGGTTTCAATGTTTAGGTCAAGCAACTTGTGAACTCCCTCTTAATTCCAGCACTCACGCAGAATTCCTTAAATTTTAGAGGTGTAGGTTTCTATTATCTGCCTTTAAGGTTTTATTTTCTTTCCTAAGACACAACCTTTACAAGTTCCTTCAAGGGATGGTTTTAGACTTTGATGCATAGTTTGTAAAGGTACCCTTGTCTTACACCAATAGTTTGAGTTTTCTTAATAGTTGAGTTTTAGGCATGCTAGAATTTTCCCATCCATAAGGGTAATTCTATATCCATTTGTCTTTCCTAGAATACAAGGTCTTCAGATTCATGATCTGAATTTGTCTTTCCTACTTTGGCAAAAGATGCTTGTTGTTTAGATCTATCAGGGCACTTCATTGCATAGTGACCATACTGATCACATCTAAAGCATTGTACTTGAGAGATATCTTTCTTCTTATAAGATTCCTTTCCATTGGAATTTCTTTTTTTTTTAAAAGATCCTCTCTTGTATGAGTTTTTCTTACTCCTCTTATAAGATGTTGTGTGGAGAACATGAATGTTTTCATCTATTTGTTTTAGTTTATTCTCTTTTGTGGAAAGTCTTGTTTCTTCTTGAAGGCAGTCAGTTCTTAGCCTGTCAAACTTAGGGAGTTTAGACCTCGCACTACTCCTTGAACAAATGACTCCCATGAGTTTGGTAGGCCTCCTAGAGCAATTAGAGTTAATTCTTTGTTGTCAATCTGATATCCAATTGTGGATAATTGATCCCTTAGTTCAATAATCCTCATGAAGTATGCATTAATGGACTCTCCTTTGTTTATTTGAGCATTGTTGATTTGCCTTTTTAATGCTAGAGTCCTGCAGGTGTTGTTGATTTCATAAGTACTCTCAAGAGATTTGTACATATGGTATACAGTTTCATGTTTTGCTAGGATAGGCACTATGTGATTCCTAACTGCATCTACTAGGATTTTCATGGCTCTTTCATTGTTTTCGATCCATTGAGTTTTCTCAAGTTCATTCTCTGGCTCCCTTTTATTTTCTCTCACAAGTGAGTCTAGTTTATTCTCTCTAAGGATCATCATGATTCTAAATTTCCATGGTGTGAAATTGTCTGCGCCTGCAAGACGATCTTCAAATCTGATCACACTTGACATTATGAAGAATGTGATGTGAATTCGATTTTTGAAAAATACGAATTTTCTAGAGCAAACTGATTTGATATGGATTCACACAACCTGGCTCTGATACCATGTAAATGTTATCAAATCTTCCACAAATAGGATCCTAATAGCTAAGAATAAACTAAGTTCAGAAATTTTGTGTAAGACAATTCTAAGTCAAAATGTAATTTCCAGAATTCTTCACTAACTGCGATTTCCAGATTTCTTCTAAATGCGAATGTGCTGATTGCAGAACATTAATTGATTTCGGTGTTTGCATATCAATGAGGAAGCCGCCTTATGTATGTAGGAGACCCGCCTCTAAGAGACATGTCTCAAGAGAGGACATGTCTCCACAAGTGTATGTAGGAGACCCGCCTCTAAGAGACGTGTCTCAAGAGAGGACGTGTCTCCACAAGTGGAGACACATCCGCTCAAGAGACATGTCTCTTAGAGCCCGCGGGTCCCTGCACTCCTAATACCAATTCGTTAGTGCCTTAACACGCACAGAACAAAAGGTGGCGGACATATGTAAGTTCCGATATTAACATCATTAATATTTCGATTCATATTAACATCATTTAATATTTCGATTTATATTAATATCATTTGATATTTCGATTTTATACACACGTTATAAATTCGAATTTACTTATTCCAGAAATATAAGTATGAAGAGCAATCTGATCTAATATAAATGAAGATGATGCCTTAGGCAATCGACATTTATATCTAACCTAAGCTATCATTCATCAACACTATGCAACAATATTTACCACAATTTATGCCCTTTCAACAAGTACCACTTCCTCCACTGTATGTTTTGTTAATAAAGGAGCCTCTTATCACATGATCATTGACAAAACATTTTTCAACAAGCGGATCCAAGTAGCCCTTGGTCTGATACCACTTAATCCCAAGATTGAATTGGAAACGATACATATCAAGGGTCATCCTAGGGATGTAGCTTCTCTTAAATATGTTTCTATATATTACTGGTATTTCCAATAATTTGTTGTCTGTTTCAAATATCATAGGTGTTAAATACAAAGCAAATTTTGATGACAAGGGGCATGTCATCATGGATCACAATGCACACTAGCGAAAGGTAATTGCTAGAAGAGTTGAAGAGGAAGGTCTCTGAAGATAAACTGATCAGATTTACGAGTTCAGGCATATGAGGTTTGGCTGTATTCATTATGGCACTCTACCTCTGGTTAAGGAAATGATGTGTGATTTCAACATTGGAGACATGAAGGATGCAAGAAATGTGCATTTGGCAAGCATACAAAGGCAAATTTTCCAGGGAGCAAAAAGAGTCGATACATTTTGATGCATGCAAGACAATGTCTTCAGCATACTTCACTGGCTGTCAATACCATGTAAGCTTAAGTCACAATTTGAGTACAAAGTCTAGGATTTATTTTCTTAAAGCAAAGTCAGAAGTCTTTCCATGTTTCAAAAATTCAAGATCCTATCAAAAATAAATATGAGAAGATCAGATGACATTTTCTGAAAACCGAGGTGAACACATCTCCAAGCAATTTGACAGTTTTTGCAAGACAACAATTATAAAGAAGGTTTTGAATAAACCTCAGCAAAATACATTTCCAGGAAGGAAGAACTGGTATATAATAGGGACTCCAAATTCATGATACATGATATGAATCTGCCTCTGTCAAATTGGGCAGAATCATGCAACATAATCGTTTATGTGCTAAACAGATGCCTTTGTAGGATTAGCAAAGAGAAAATACTGGAGGAAGCTTATATAGGTGAGATACAAGATGCTTCAGACTAAAGAGTGTTTGCTACCCTGTGTATTTTCACAGATACAAGCTTGAGCCCTCTAGTGTGAAAGGCACATTTGTTGAGTACAATGAGACATCAAAGGGATAGAAAATTTATCTGCCTGGTTAGTGGAAGGTGGTAATGGCCTGAGACGTCAAATTCAAGGAAGATGGATGGGCTTCCAGTACGTCTGAGACCTCTCCAATGATTGAAGAGGCCGATACTCCTGCTGATCTGTTTTTTAATCCAACTAAAAGTGCTCATCAATCAAGTCCAGAATCCAGTTCTAGTGGTACAAAGTCACAAGGTACAACAAGAAAAACTTACATAACTTACATAGATGCTATAGGAGGCAGAAAAGTTTGTGAGTAATCCACAATCAATAAGTAAACCTCCCAAGAAATTTATTATTGATCTTGCTAATATGTCTTCAATTGTTAATGCAGAAACTATTACTTTTGAGGAGGCAGTAACGAGCTTGTATGCTGTGAAGCCATGCAAGAAGAGTATTCTACTATTCTTCAATTACAGAAGAAGAATGTTCAGGAGGAGGTGCCTTGACCTATGGTGAGACCAATGTTTGATTCCAAGTGGCTATACAAGAACAAGCATTCAGCTGATGGAACAATAGGGAAGTTGAAAATTAGGTTCACGGTTCAACAATTCTCTCAAAGGGAGGGAATAGACTATGAGGAGACGTTTGCTGCAGTGGCCAAGTATACTTCTATTTGTTCCATCATTTCATCAGTAGTTTGTTTTGGATGGACTTTACATTAGATTGGTGTAAAGACAAGTTTCCGGAATGGAGAAATTACTGAGGAGAACTGCATAGAGCAGCCTAAGAGATTTCAAGTCCATGGGCAAGATGATCTTTTGTGAAGACTAAAGAAAGACCTATATGGGATAAAGCAGACATCTCATGATTGGTACACCCAAATCAATGAGCATTTATAGCTAAGACTGATCTTGTTAAAACAGCGGCTGATTGAAATTCATGCCATTAAAAGTGAATCTAACATGTTTGTTTTAGTGCTCTTTGTGAACAGCTTGGTATTGACAAGTAGCTCTTCACAGCTTGTTCCTTAGTGCAAGGAAGAGCCGAGACGTTGGTTTAATATTAGCGATGCTGACACCCAGTTGCACTTTTTTATGAGAAAACATGCAAAAAGGTGCTGTTCAGATACAGTATGTATCTAGAGACTCTTAAGTGGCCAAAATTTTAAACAAGCATCTTCCTAGGGGGAAATTGAGACGATGCAAGAACATCTTGATATTGTGTAGAACACTTTCCTCACAAAGAGGAGTGTCAAAATGTATTACTCATAAATTTTCTTCACAAAGAGGAGTGTCAAAATGTATTACTCATAAATTTTCTTCACACCTAAGAGCTTAGTACACATTATTTAATTTATGAAAACATTTTTTAGTAATATTTGAGGGATCCTTTGAGAGAGAAAAATAGAAATTGTATTAATGTCCACAAGCAACCAAAATAGATGGGACTCAAAAGTACACGAGTTTACAAAGAAAGTTCTAGGAGGAAATTCCTAGAGAGGCCCCACAAATGTGGAGAACCAAAAACAAAATATAAAACAGTATGGGACCACCAATATAGGTGGTCATGAAATCAATATAATAGCCAGGCAAGGGGAACAAGAACCCCAAAGAGCATAAGCTGAGTGCTAGAGAGAAGAGGGTCTAATTGAGTATCACATTTAAGGAGGGTTAACCTAAAGAGCACTGTATCATGAAACCTTCTTTGGGGTTTAGAGTTAGTAATTAATAAAGCTAGAATTCTAGTGATTGCAGCCTTAATTATATAAACTGCCCGCTTGGAGGAGAAACTGGTGCATCCCCTCTATTTATTTATTTTTCAGTTAAACTCAGATTCAGTCACAATCAGTGAGTTGCATGTGGGCAGACCAGCTTGGAGGAGATTTTGCATGGACTAATAATTTGTATTTGAAATGATGGCAAGTTTGGACCTGCTCCACTTTAGGTTAGCGTCCAGCTGATAATAATTTTAGCTGTGTGTAACTAACAGTCAAGCTTGTTGGGAGATTCTTTCCCAAAGGGAAAGGGTTCATCCTTATTTAGAGAGATTATTTATGAGTTTTCTTGCACCTGAAATTCCAAAAGAAGAAGAACCTTCCTATTAGAAGTGTTTCATGGGAGACCCAGCCTTAGAAAAAAACAATATTTATCTTCCTATGCTTCAAGAAAAGCATCTCAAGGAAGGAAAACTTTGTTACGTAGTAATATAGCTTATTGTAAAGCACACTAACTGTAATGTCGACAAGGTATACTTATCATGATCATGAGCTGTAAAGAATTTATATTTTGTAATATATTTTTGTATGTCATTCATCATAGGTACAATAATATTTAACACAATATTTTTCTATTCTAGTATAGAGTGCTGCAGAAAAGAGACAAAACAAATATGAATATACATATACTTTCTACACTGGGAAATTAATGATAGGCTAAGAAAACATGTAAATCCTAGCAAAAGTAGATCAGCTTTCATATAGATCAAATCACATCATCAATATTCGTCTTTCTGAATGGCCAGCAAGAAATGCTTACCTTTCCTCTTCCTCTTATTTGTGCTTGGTTCTTCAAATTCTGGTTCCTGTTATTGAAAGCAAGGAAAAATGAGGATAGGCTCAGCATATGAAGAGGTAGATAGAAGCAAAGTTAAATTCTTCTTCCAAACTGTCAAGCAAATCACCTCCACCAATTTTATTGTAGTGAACCTAATTTCTACCTTAGATAATAATATAATATATATACATACTGTCATAACCTTTTACAGAGTTGTGTATTAAAAGCAAGGTTGGATACATAAGCTACCATTACCATAAATCTAAGTTACAGGTTCGGGTTCAGATTTGAGTATGCCAGTATTGCAAGAAAAATGATTGGGATTGGGCTTGTTTTAGGTGCATACATACAAAAAACATATAAAATCATAAATGTAAAAATATTTGTAACATAAATACAGAATTTAATATCAGAATACCACATAGCATGCATATAATAAACAAAACAGCCATAAAATTTTAAAATACTACTTTGATGTCAATTTGTCAAATTTGAATGTTGTAATAGCTATTCACTATTCAATATTAAAAGCAAGGAAAAATGAGGATAGAAGCATGAAGTGGTAGATAGAAGCAATGTTATATTCTTCTTTCAAACCTTCAAGCAAATCACCTCCACCAATTTTACTGTAGTGAACCTAATTTCTACCTTAGATAATAATATATACCTACTGTCAAAACCTTTTACAGAGTCGTGTATTAAAAGCAAGGTTGGATACATAAGCTACCATTGCCATAAATCTAAGTTACAGGCTCAGGTTCAGGTTTGAGTATCCCAGTACGGAAAAAAAAAAATGGGATTGGGTTCTTTTAGGTATGTACATACAAAAAACGTGTAAAATCATAAATGTATACATATTTGCAAAATAAAAACAGAATTTAATTTCAGAATACCACATAGCATGCATATAATAAACAAAACAGCCATAAAATTTTAAAATAATACTTTGATGTCAATTTGTCAAATTCGAATATCGTAATAGCTATTCACTATTCAATATTAAAATAATTAAATCAGCATTCTGTGCAATATGGGTCTTCATAACAGTCATCATCATCATGGACATTAGATGATTTAGGTAGATTAAAAGAACCACAAGGAATGCCACTAGCACTCGCACTTAAAGTATGTTGGCTATCTAACTTGATGCAGATGTTGAGAGTGGGTATCCCAATTAGGGGAAGCCTGATCTCGCAACCCTGAAAACATACCAACATTTACACAAACACATATACGGTGGTACATAACATTGAACAATAACCATAATATCACCTTTATTATTATTAGGGAAGGATTACATTTAGGTTACACTTGCAAGGTACCATGCCCTATTCTACACACTCTACTATGTGAGCTCGGCTTCTAACTTATGTTCCACCCACAGGCAGCCATTCAACTCACAATTCATCCCTTACTCATCACCCTCTAAAAGTCTAGTTCCTCTGAACTCCTCTTTGCACCTCACAAAGAACCTTCTAGTCGATGTTTTCTCCTACTAGCATGGCTTTGCAGCTGGTTGGTCAATCCCTCTGGCGACTTGTATCCTAGCTTGCTGCTATCTCAATGGTGTTTCCACCATTTCTGCGGCTGGTATCATATTGGTCCTAGTTTTATAATTAACTACATGCTCAACTCCTAGCTCTCCTCCAATAGCTTCTTGACCATCTTTCCACCAACTTCCTCTTGGAAGTAGTCCTTCTAGAGGTCCTCCTTAAAATGCTCCTCAAAGAAGTCACGCCCAAGACACTTTGAAGGTCCTCTCTCTACCACCTCTATCATGTTTATAGCCACTCCTTTCTCTACACATCCTTCTCCCTACACTAGTCATTTTTCTTGAGCACCTCAAGCTTCTTCATTTTTCCAAGCATTGTCACATCTAACCTCATGCTCTTTGGCTTCATCATACACTTGCCATCATGCCCTTTTTCCCTGTGGCATCTTTCCTCATGCACTCTTTTCTCTCTTGTGTTGCTTTTGCACATGCTCTTGTACCCTTTGTTCAGTAATCTACCTAACTACCTCTAGTTCGACACATCTGTCTAACTACCTCATTATCAATGATTCAATCAAACTACCTCAATTCAGCGATCTATCAAGTTACCTCTAATTCTAGTGCTCATCTCCATCCATCCTTGTGTTGGAGTTGTCCTCCCTTCTTCTTGGCATTGCCCTCCATCCTTTCACCTGCCTACTACATGTTGCTTCCTTTTTCCTTAGTCATTTTGCCTAATGGATATTCCCACACTTTGTGCTAGTGCTCTTGTTTTACTCCAGGCCTCTTCCACCATGCACCCTTTTCTCTTTGGCCTAGAATTGTGCTCAACCTTACTTGTCCTAGGATGCTCTTACATCATAACTCCTCAAAAGATGAAAATTTGTTGGACAATGAAAGCATCCATGTCAGCTAGCTCAAGCTCTACATTCCGCAACTTTGTTAACCCTTGCTTGTAGTCATTTTGTCTGTGCAAAAGAAGGTTCAAGTTGGAGTGCACAAAAATTAACTTCTCTACATCAATTTTTTTGCCAATTTGTTGCACTTAATTGAGAAGATGAAAGAGTATGCATTCTAAATTTGCTCAAATAAAGATAAACCGGCAACCTATTAAGGCAATAGTTAGAGAGAGCACCATAAAATTATCAATGAAACTTCAAACTTTTTAAAAAATTATTCCAAATTTAAAGACTTTCCGATAAAAAATAAAAAACTTGCTTGCAATAATCTTTGATCACAAGAGGCTATGGGTGTTAGAATGTTTGACCATGGAGGTACTACCAATTGTTAGCAACCTTCTTATACTTCTTACCAAGAGCAAAAAGACTTCAACCATTGGAGTGAATAAAGTCAGCAATCTCATTCATAACTATATCCTCCAAATCAAGATCACCCAAGAGTCTAGCAAATGCTAACTTGTACCTTTCATTGACTTCCAAACCTAGTACAACCCTCATCAGCAAAGAAACAATCTCAATGTTATAGTATTTAAGGTCAATGCAAAGGCAAGAAGATGTAATAGGGTGACCATTTTGTTCCACACTTCAACAAGAATTGTTCGTAGTTAGTTGATTAAAATGTCTTCACGATCTTGCTCCTCTTCATTTATGGTGGTCTTCATCTTCTCAAAAGTTGAGTTGATGCAAACATATACCTCTCCCAGTATGGTGATCAAACGACATTGAAAGCCAAACCATTTCCATAGACACATATTCCAATGTGTTGATTGGCAATCTCTCAAAAATCATTTTGAAGTGCCTTTTTCATTGACCCCTTAATTCTCTTATGTGTTGCAAGTGCTTCGTGTGTGATCAAAATTCGGTGGCTCTATTAGAACATAATATTATTAGGGGTAACACACTTATAACATTTATATATTGTTCTAATATAAGGTTATAAAACCTTATGTTATAAAGCATATACCATTTAATAATAATTATTTATGAATGGTAGTTGTTGAATAGGTGTGACTAATACCTCTTCAAGTATTTTGCCACCCCTTCTCCTATATTTAAGGAGATTATCTCTCATTTGAGAGAGTGTGAATTTGAAATTTTATAGTGAATTATATCACTATGCACATGAGGTATTATTGGCCATGTGGAAGTATGTAGAAGAGTGTCTCCAAGTTCAATCTATCTTTTAATAGACTATCTTTTGTAAGTGTCTTAATAAAATGATGTTTTATGGGACCTTTTACCTGAAAGGGTTTTCCTCATGTATATCTTGTGTAATGTGTAAAATCTATGCTTGTATAATTCTCATTATATTTTGTTTATAATTTCTAATTTCTAATTTCTAACATGGTATCAAAGCAAATTAGGGTGTACTAATCATTATTACATGTTATACTAGAATATGTGTAGAACTTGATGGGAAACCTCTTTATGCTCAATCAACATGTGCAAGGTCAGTTGTGCAATAAATCTATTGTTCCTTTTCTATTGTTGTTTAAAATCAATTCATTAAAGTCAAGTTAGGAAATTCTAACATTTTTTTCACAAGTAATATCTAAGAGAATTTACATACTAATTTTTTCTCTAACATATTCATATAGCATATGATTGTGATTCCAACTATTTGATAGTTAAGTGATTTATGATATATATTTCTTTTGAGTATTATACTTCATAGTATAATTAATTCAAAATTATTCCATTATAATAGAATTACATAATTACATAACTTTTTTGTATCTATTCTATAGCAACAATAGTCACGAAATTTGACTCTACACCTATCAATTACATTTGCTTGAAAGTTTCTAAAAACCATTTTCCCTTATAAAAAAATTTGAGATGCCTAGAAATTTAAGAAGGATATCAATTTAACTACATTCATGAATAATCTTTATAATTATATAGAAGAATGTATAGAATGCCATCTATCATTATTGTGATTTCTATTGTTATGATCTCATTATCATTTTCTCTTCTCTCAATATTTACAGCAAAAACAAAACTAAAATTACTCTTGGGATAGATAAGAGGTGTGTTCCTCAATTTTAGCATGGTAGAGCAAACAAAGAAATTATCTTCAAATAAGAAAGCTGAAAACTTATTTCATTGTAATTATTTTTTATCATTGCATTAAGTTGTTTATTCATATACTAGGCAAGAAGCCTTATCCTTTTATACTATAACAATCATCATATCGGGATTAATCTAATAATTAGATTTTAAACGATTCCTATACTTCACCAACTTGATGTTCTTCATATTGTTTATAACATATTTACTTTCTAACTCTATTCACAATTTCATTGTGATATTATGGAGTCTTCATGGTGTTTCATGCTACCCAAATGTTTTTGGGAGAAAAGAAGCAACAATGCATACGAAAGAGAAAAGTTGGGTAGGATACTCACTATTCCCTGTGTGCTTGTTCAGGAGGCTATAAGAACAATTTTGGGTAGTGAATGGCTTCAAAACAACCCCTAAGCTCTATTTTATGAGGTAGCTTCTACTTTATTGTCCAACTGCATGGACATTTTGTTCGATAAATAGTTGGTGAAGATGTTGGTGATATGTTATTTTCAACCTTTCATTTACTCTCTTCATTGGAGGTTGGCACTTGAACATTATAATTTTGAATTTGGGTTAGCCCCTGTTGGTGGAATCTTTCCCAAAGTTGAATTGACTTCTTCTACAGTGCAAGCTCCTGCCCTCGTTGTTATGAGGTATGATCTGGTTTGTGATACGACAAATGAATCACTGTTGAGTCTGGAATTTTGGAGGAAGGATTTGGGTGATTGCCTTTACATCTCTACTCTTACTTTGTTCAATTCAATTCACCTCCTACTCAAACACCTAGTTGAGGGCCTCCATGGACCATCATGATCCTTCACTGCCAGTCTCCTCTGCTAATGCTAATGAAACTTTTGTAATTCAAAATTTGTATTTTTTTTACATTTAATATATATCCTTGAGAGTTCAAAAAAAAGAACATTGGTTTAAAAAGCAGCAATTGATTTTTTAAGATTGAAAACACATTCATAATTTTTGTATGATTCATTTGTTTACTTTTTTAAAATATATATTTAATATTAGTCTTAACTATCAAGCAACTTGTATGCGAACAAAAATCATACTATACTCAACAAAAATATTATTATTTAATAAGTTAAAACTTAATATAACATTAATATACTCAAAAAACTAAGATTAATGTATAAAAATATTTCCCCCTCGCGACTACCAAGTGTGTGGCTTCAGAGATTGGTGTCGCCAGAGGCATGTGGTCGGCGGCATATGCTTGGTTGGCACGGTGGAGAAGAGTGGCGGCAAAGGGAGTTAATTGGTGCAAGGTGGCGGGTGTTGGACGCTTAACGATTGGCAACATTTAAGTTTTGTATTGTCAAGGGACTGGGAGGAGAATGGTTACCGAGATGATGGGACGCCCGCATTGATGACAGGTGTTTATTATACCTTGCTTGCTCCAGGTGTAGATTGTTCTCTCGTGGAAGCGATGGAGTCTCCAATATCACTACCGTCTACGAGGAAGCTGTGGGCATTCTATGGGAGAATCCGCCATGGGAGGCTCAAATTCGTCTTCAAAGATTGGGATGAACTTGTTTTAGGGGCGGCGGAATTGCTTTTAGAGGAGGAATTTGTGAACTCGGCCGAGCGGTGGCGAACAAAAGCAGACATAGCGGCGAAGTTCTTAGTGGCGCTATTAGATTTGGAAGTGCCGAAAGTGGTGGTGTTGCTAGTGGCGAGGAAATTGTTATGGGAGAATCTATTGGAGGGCGTTATGGATGTAGTAATAGTTGTTGAATTGGGGGTGGGGATTCCTCGGCCGCATGACTTGCAGTGGGCTCTTCTACCTTGTGCGAGAGTCAAGCAGTACCCGTTCATATTGGACGTCAAAGCGGAGGCGCTTCAAAGGCATTGTGAACAGGCAACTTGCGGGTTGATTTTCTTAAAGCACCATCTGTATTTGGAGCCGTCTAGTAGGGTGGATTGGCGTCAACTTTTCAGGGGTCTTTTGATTGCCGAAGGTGTGTTATCAGAGGTGTAACTGGTGTCTTTAGTTTGTGAAGTAGAAAGTCTGATGTTTTGCATCCTGTGGTCTATAATGGATTTTGTGTAGGTTTGGTCTAGGCTTTGAACGGGTTTTTGACAAACCATGGTGTGTTGGGTTTGTTGTATCCGTTTGGTTTTGGTATGCTGTTGGGTGGATGTGGGAATGGTGTCTGATTTTTGTAGAATTTGAACAAAATGTAATATCTTTTTAAAGCAATTAATACAAAAACATTTACGTATCAAAAACAAAAATGTATAAAAATATTTCACCGTTCGATGAATGTTCGATGGAGAGTTGTAGTTGCATTTCAGAATGAAATGTCTGGAGCGCTAGACTTGCGAACTCAAACCTCTAAAATCACCCTAGAGCCATTAGATTTACAAAGATCAACGATTGATCTTTTACAAAACAAAAAAAAATTGCCTTCACATTTGCTATACGGGAACCATCACAAACTTTGGAAGGAAGAGTAATTGGAGATCAGTATAACTTACAGCACATGCCAATTGAAATCTCTCGCATTTATTGAATACAAAGGCATTAAATGAGTGGAGTACAAGTTGTAGTGTTAAAGGACAATTGTCAACTCATATATTTTGGTAGGAATGAAATCATTGCAATGTTCGTTTTCATAGTCACACTTCACAGATGGAAATGCCAATCAGACTAACTTGCCAAAAGAGACAAATGGCGTTTTTGGGATCAATCATTGATCTTAAGTTGCATTCGATTTTTATGGTGCTGCCAAAAGGGAGTTTAATTTGGGAAGCAGTTAAATTGGTTTTAGGGCAAGAATTTATTGTTGTTGGTCATTGAAACCAAGTAAACAGAAATATTTCCTCTCAATTCATGGCGTCATTGTTAGACCTAAATAAGGCATTAAATGAGTGGAGTACAAGTTGTAGTGTTGAAGGACAATTGTTGGCTCATATATTTTGGTAGGAATGAAATAATTGCAATGTTAATTTTCCTGGTCACACTTCATAGATGGAAATGCCAATCAGACTAACTTGCTAGAAGAGACAAATGGTGTTTTTGGAATCAATCATGGATCTCAAGTTGCATTTGATTTTTATGGTGCTGTCGGAAGGGAGTTTAATTTGGGAAGCAATTAAATTGGTTTTAGGGCAAGAATTTATTGTTGTTGATCACTAAAATCGAGTAAACACAAATATTTCCTCTCAGTTCATGGCATCCTTGTTAAACCTAAATACATCGAAAGGTATGGCTCTAGTGAATGCAAGGCTAATTATCAAACCAAAATACTTGGGGGTGCTAAGGAAATGCTTGTAGTGGCGTGTCTAGGCATAGGGTTTCCAAGGACAAGAGATTTCCCATGGTTGCTCATTTCTAGGGAGGCAGAGGTGGTGGAGCATCTTCCCTTTTTGGTCAACTTAAACGGGGAGGCTCTGGCTCAACATAGAGCTTGTGCGACAAGTGGTTTTAGCTTCATAAGGAGATATCTTTTGCTAGAACCAATTGGAAATTGGGCATGAGCCGGAGAATTCTTCGATTACATCCATGGGAATGCAAATGTTTAATCGAGTTGTTTGTAATGTTGAAAAGTGTTGCAAGCAAATTTTGGCTATAGCCTATGGCTGCATTTAAAGTGGGATTTTTGGCTCGGCCCTACGTGGCTTTCATGAGCAATAAGAAGGTTATAATGGTTGTAAAATTGTAAGTTATGTAGCACACTCTTGTGCTCTGATTGCATCATTAACATGTGGGAGATCTTTAAAAACTAGAAGTAATATCCTCTTTTGATCTAAAGTGAGCGAAATTTATCGAGTTGATAACTTGATATTGAAAATTGCACCACATACTCTAAAGCCAATGGCCAAGTTGTCATTTTGTCAATCGAAATAGGATTTGCAACAGATTTCAGATCGTTTGTATGCTCGATGAAATCTCTAAGTACAATATGCATGAAGCTAGATGTCAATCAAAATAACATTCGCAGTGACTCTCCCATGTGTTGACGACACCCCCAAAAAATTAAATTATTATACCTCACACAAGTAAAATTAGTAAATCCCATAAATAGGGATGGTGAGTTCTACTCAAATCATTCTTAAGTCCATAAAATGGTTTTGAGTGCAATGTTCTAAATTCTGATTACCAAATTTACAATCACCTACAACACACCTCCAAAAATTTACCCATCTAGCCTACTCAAATTGCACTACCTATAATTACCAAATTGGTCATGTGGTCTACGATTGTGCATACTAATATAAGGGTACAACTTGCAATTTTGTATGCAATCACACACACCAAAATTTCTCATGCAACCATACACACTATTGTACCATCATGAGGCATTACACCTTCCAACATTGTTGCTCCATCTAGCTTCCACCCGACAATTACACGCCCCAACAATTATATAATTATCCATCTGTTCGAGGAAATGATTTCTTGATTATTAGAAAAGTAATCACCAAAAGAAGCATTACAAGTAAAGGAGAAAAGCTCACTAAAAAATTCATACTTTTACTTCAAGAGCTAACAAATGAAAAATATTTACAAGGTTTTGGAGAGAAGTTTAGGATACAAGAATCGAACCTTGTCAAGAATCTTCAAACAAGGAGGTTTTGGCAAATATTTCATATTTCACAATTTGTGTTTTAGAAAAAATAAGAACCACACAAGTTCAATGAAGTCAAAAAAATTGAAGAGCACACTCAATACAACATTTAAAAAATATAGTAATGTGAGGGAAGGATGAATAATTCCAAAGTAGAGTCACACTCCAATGCCTAAGTCGGTACAAATCTCCTTGATGAAGGAAAACAATTCTAAGCAATCAGCCAAAACAATGATGAAAACATAGAAGGGGGGTGAACCTTCACCCAAGAAAATAAAGTAAAAAAGATGCCACGATGTAAGAACTTGAAAGGGGAAAAGTCTTTTGGCTACTGAATCTCATACATGGTGGGTGAACAAACTTGAAGACGATGAGCTGAAAGTGGCATCGCCAAGAGCCCAAGTTGACAGAATTCTTCAGATGGCTTACTTTAGTGCCCAAGAGTTCAGTTTTTAATCAATTCAAAAGGTATATTGTTACCATCCAAACAGCAAGTGTTCATTTGTGTGATATATGGAAAGTGAAGTTAAAATCAGCAACTACTTCACACAAGTATTCGTTGTACCCTCAAATATAGCGCCGAAAAGAAAACCCACTAGTAGCCCAAATGGTACATAGGCTTTTAAAGATAATGCAATGAAACAATTATCCTAGGTTGACTTGACTATGTAGGAGTTGACACAAAGGCGGCTAGATGGACACAAAGATATTAAAGAGTATTTAGCATAAGACAAGTGGAAATGCATCCTAGATGTTATCAGAAGTTAGTTGGTGGCAGCCACACAAACCTCTAACATTGCTATGTGGACGGCTCAAATTGAGAAGGTTGAGAATTATAACCAAGGAGAGCTTCTTGCAAACAAAAATCATGAGATTTTCTAGCTATGGGGCTTTTGTATGAAATAACATGCCATTGGACTCTTCTTGGATGCAATGTGTTCACAACCAGTGACTAAAGAAGAATTAATCCTTGATGATGCTTATGATCCAAGTTGGCCATCACTGTTTAGATGAAAAAAACTTGGTATTCCATTCACAAATCTATGGAAGATCATGCCCAAAAGAGGAAGTAAATAGTCAAACCAAATACATCAAAAGAGGAGGCAGAAGAAATGAACATTCAAGGATAAGGAGAGTAGAGATGAATATATGAGGAGAGATCAACACTATTCTTCCCCTAAGGTTCACTCTATTGTGGGGACATAATCTACCTCACCTAAGCCCCCCACCCTCTATGCCTTCGGTGGAGGGGGCGGGGGTAGTAGGGGGTAGTATAATTCCCCCCAGGGTTCTAGCCATTTATCAACTACTTAGGGTGGGAGGGAATTATAGTACCCCAACTAGAACCCCAGCAAAAAAAGTTGGCCCCTACTATTCTATGGGTCGGGTTTTGATTCTAGTAGTGTGTAATGTCCCCCTTTCATCAGTGATCCTATCAGTTGCTCATCAACCTATTCCGGAGTCCCGTAGGCTCGTTGAGGTGAATCAAGGGGTTTCGTGTTTGGAGGTTTTTGTGGTCTTTCCTTGGTGTTTACTATTTATAGTAAATACTATTTTTGGCAGTTGGCAGTTGTCAGTCTTCAGCTCATCATGTCCTGTTGGAGCAGTTGTTCTGAGTTGAGCTTTGGCCTTTTAAAAAGCATTATTTTGATGAAATTCTTCCTTTTAAGGCAAATTGTTCTAATTTTAAGTTGACCCCCTTGGCCTAAGGTGTTAACTTAAGTTGTGTTTAAAAGAGGGACTTGAAGGGGGACGCCTTCATAAAGGAATTTAATGACTTTTATTAAAGTCTCTTTTGCCATAAAGTGGACGCCTTTTTCAGAAGATTATTTCTTTTTTGAAGTTAAAATATGTGAAGGCTTTTGGCGTCCCATCTGAGGAAATTGAAGAGTCATCCCATCTTCTTTTAAAATGTGGCTTTGCTCCAGCATTTGTTATCTCATGTTTATGCCAAACTTATGCTGTCGAAATGGCTACTCATTTTGCACTTTGAGGAATGCTGACCTCCTAGTACCATTCTCAATTTCGTGTTTGCAAGATAACACCTAATTGATTTCATGTTGCTTCTCAAATCAGACTAGCAGATAGAGCTTGAAAGATGAATTTTGGTGTGTTTTCCCAAATTTACAGTTGCTGATTTTCACAAGGCTGAAAGTCGATTTTGTTCACAGCTGATTGTATGAATTTAATATTGTTCTGGGCATTTGATAATACCTTTCCTAAGGTCTTGGAGACCATTCTCAGCAAGTTTCAGATTTTTATTTGAAGTGTGTGATTTTATGTTGCAAAATCGCCCCTCTCAATGGCCATACCATTCAGAGGGCGTTGGGAAATGTGCAAGTTAATTAATGGCTGCTTTTTTATGTTGTTTCTTCATCCTGGCATGGGCGCCTATCCTCTAGAGATGCATTGCATTCGTCTTCACGTGATTCGGAGGTATATTGCTTAAGATATGAGCATTTCATTGATAATTTGGTTGCTGATTTACAGTTTCAGTTTGCTGTTATAATTATCAGATTTCAATAAGTTCTTATTTTGGCTCTTAATTCAATATTTGAGAGGTTTAAACTTGAAAGATTCATCCTCCTTTAATTTGCATTGAATATGTCATTGTAACACTTGTAAATTGCAGATTTCTTGCATTGTAAGGCTGTGATATAGTAGTACAAATCCAATCGTTTAATTTATTGCATTTACTTGTGAATTTAATGCAACATTTTAACCCCTGGACGGTTTACCACCAGTGTGGAGGAATTTATTTTATCTTTCATTTATCACCCACGGTTAAGTGGAGAATTCCCACTATTGAGTGGATGCCTGCCGCAACAGACGAAGTGCTTTAATTGTAATCTTTCCCCCCCACTGTTTGGTGGTAGTGTGGAAAATTCTCTCATGGCTGGTTATCCGCCTATCTTCTATCAATTCAGCAATTAGCACTCCACCATATGTTAGCACCTCGCCTGTCAAAAGATCTTGAGTGCACATTCTTGGTGTTGAGTTTAGCCTCTCTCTTTCAGTTGTAATCTTTGTAATCTTTGATTCAGTAGATCCTAGGGATCCTCTGACCATATGCCCACCCCTCCTCCTTAAGTGGTTTTAGGGCTCATTCTTGGTTAGAGTTCTTTCATGCAACGTTTTGGGTTAAGCTAACCTTAACGGGTGCTTGGTTACATTGTATTTGTTATCGAAAATCAAAAAAAAATTGAGAGAGTATATTTCATAGTGGAGGTAAATTAGTTGTTGTTATGGGGGGTTCAATTTCCCGCCCTACTATTCTAAGGGTTGTTGGGTGGGGAGTTAAAGGCCTCCCACTTACCCCTTCATTACCCTCGAATATTAGTTGGTAGGGAACTAGTTTTGTTCTTTCCCCACCAACATCTTGGATACTACGAACCCATCGATGTACTCTATTGTATCGAATGAACGAGGACACATTGCATTGGTACAGACGAAGATGGGAGCATAGATAGTAGTAGTTTCACATATACATACCCCATACGAAATGAGGCGGGCTACGAAACTGAAGGTATAGGGTTTATTACTGATCGTACTGAGTATGACCATACTACGGAATTATGGAATGCTAAGGGCATTGCTAAGGCATAGGGCACTGACTAGGGACCACAGGGGACGAAGGAAACATCACTAGCAGTTTCACTACCTATTGATGTTGACCCAGAACCGACAGGACGCAAACCCCTATCTAGATGCAAATCCTACAGTTTATCCTGTTGGCTCAGCAGCATCCGCAAGGAAGGCAAAAGGCAATAGACCTTTCTAACTCAACATCAAAGTAATCGACCGAGTCTCAGTAGCAATGTGAACAAAGACTTTGAGCAGTTCCAGTTTCGATTGAATCAACACCAGCGAAGGCATAGGTAGATCCAATGGCAATGGAGTAAGCAACAGAGTTTAACCATTTACTTACATATATAGATGCACCTCGAGATGGAGAACCCATTGTTCACCCATAGGTGGGTAGTTCTTTCTCCCCCATGTGGTGGTCGTTCTCCTAGGTGGGTTTCCATCCATTATAATAGGTGGTGACTAATGCCTATTCCACCATGGTGGCTAATGCCTATGATCAAGATTCTGATTATCATGATAGAAAGGAAGAGCCAGATGCTCCAAATGGAGATATAGTGCCTAGCATAGAACCTGCTGCCCCATGATCACCAATAGCAGTTCCATAGCTACTAGTTTGTAAGCTAGCAACAAGAACAGAAGAGCCTAAAGCAATTGGCACTCACCCAAGATAACTATAACCCTCGGAATATAACCCCTCTTCTGGGTGGGAGGGCCTATAAGTTATGGTGGGTGGGAAGCAATAGTTGGGTGGGAGGGCCCCTAAGTTATGTTGGGTGGGAATTTAAACGAGTGGGTGGGAAGCAATAGTTGGCCCTTAGAATAGTAGGGCCTTGGTTTGAATAGTTATGGTGGGTGGGTTCCAATAGTTCAGCACTCATCCGACAGTTAATCTCCCTCCGCCTGGGAAGAACCTTTAGGCACTTTAATAGTGAGGATGTATTGTTTTCCAGTGGTTGATTCTGGTGATTGAGATCAAGACCCACCATCAACAATCATACGCAAAGGCTGTAACTATCCTCCAGGTGGGTAGGAAAAGTGGGGCCCAAGAGCATAAACAAAAGCAAGGTCAAGAGCTAGGAAGGTAGGAACAGTTGCTTCAGTAGCAGCAATAGATCTAGTAGTGGAACCAGTAGTGGATCCATCAGCAGTACCATCCTAGCTAGGAACAATAGAAGCAGTAAAGCAAGCATAGGCTACGAAGGTATCTACAACTTAGTAAGTGGCATCAGTAGCAAAGCCAGTTGTTGATCCAGTAGGTTATGTAGATTATGATGTTTAAGCAATTGTTTAAGCAATTGACTAAGCACCACTAGTACACCTATCAGTAGCACTAGCAACACCATAGGTAGTAGCTCCATGCATTTATCCAGTTGTTTCACCTATTGAGTAACATATCGAGATACAAATTAAAAACTTCGTGATTGATATCGATATCCTGACTCGTAACTGCAACTGTTATTCCCAAGTAGGTGGGAACATATAGTTGGTGGGAGGCACCTTCAATCCTGTTGTGACCTTTTTCACACATCACCCCATCCAAGATGGGTACCCCCTAATTTTTGCTCCATTCTGGTCTTTTGGCTTTGGTTCTCTCTATCTCTGATCTTTTGTCCTTCCGGGGATGTCCCGTTTGACCTCAGTTGAAATGTTGACGAAATTAGGGTTTCCATCATTTAGGCTTGTTTCAGGTCAAACTAAGTTATCAAAGTGAAATCCAAGTGCAACAACACATTCAAGAAGCTCAAAGCAGAGTCCCACTAAAATCCTACTGAAATCTAACAACTTACTATTTTTAGTAAGTACCTAATTTGAGGCTTGTTCCTCAGGGTTTCGGGATTCTGACTACTTCAACACATTCAGGCAGCTTCAGAGCACCCACACATGAAATTTGAACAGATTCAGACAACTGGCTATTTTTAGCAGTTCAGCCTTCAGAGGCTATTTTCAGGGTTTAAACATACAATTCTTCGATGAATCACTGGAGAATGGATTTGGGTTTTTTAAGACCTTCGCAACAGTATAACATGCAAACCGAGACAAAGACTTTCAGAGTACAGCCTTCAAAGGCTAAATTTAGGGTTTGCATGCAGGAATTTTCAATGCATCTCCAGATATTCCATGTGGGTTTTGCGAGAGCTTCGCAATGATATGACATGCAAGCGGAATGAGTCAGTTTTCAGGGACTTACTATTTTTAGCCAGTGTCGGAACGTTGACCAGTTTTCTAGGTTTTTCTGGGGTTTTTGAGATCCCACGGGCACTGTGACATGCAAACTCATCCGACGTCCGATGGACCACTTTCTGGACACTTACTATAAATAGCAGCTTCAGTCCGACGGCTACCCATTACTTCATTCCAGCGAGCAGAACGACAAACAGTAGAAATCAAGGCAATCGGGAGCAGTCGGGAGCGCATACAAGTCAGATTAGGGTTTCCCTTGCTATGTCTAAAAATAGATGAAGTAAAATGCGGAGGACCCAAAAACGAGGCACGCCACCAGGATCAACATCTTTCAGGCTACCTACTGGCAAAATTTGAGCACGATCTGAATACTTACTTATTTTAGTAAGTCACCTCATGGCTAAAAATAGCACGTCATTGCCAGAGAAAAGTATGAACAGGTCTCTCACAGCATCAGAAGCAACTGGAACAAATTTCAAAGCAAACGGAAATACATGGACTGATCAAATTTAGGGTTTACTAAAAATAGCAAATGGCTAAAAATAGTATGTACTGTGCCAGACAAGGTGTGAACAGGATCGCAAAACCAAGTGGAGGCACAGCCATGCCACCTCCAGCTCAGAACAGGATGAAATACGAAGAAACCCTAACTTCTCCGGGTTTACTAAAAATAGAAAGCCATGGCACAAAAGGCGTTGGAAATTTATAAGAGGCAACTAGCATAGAAACACATGATATGCGCCAAGAAGATAAAAAGGGCATGAAAATCTCCAAGTACAAGATTTCCTGAACAGAAGTCAAATGCGCCCACATGGCAAAGGCATAGAAATTCTTCTGAGGCATGAAGTTTCCTCATACCCCTAGATGCGCTCAAGGAAGGTGAAAGGTCACCCAAAGCATGATAATATTCACTACGGCAAAAAAACTCCTAAGGCATCCTCAAATGCGCTCAAGGTAAGGAAGTCTACATGCTTATATGTGCCTAGGGAAGGTGAAGAGTCACCTAGGGCGTGGAAATTTCCTCACACACCTCAATATGCGCCCAACTTGGAAGCAGCATAGGCTAAATGCGCCAAGGGGAGGTGAAAAGTCACCATAGGCATAATGTTTTCCCTCTCACCATAGCAAATGCGCCTAAGGCAAGGAAGTTGCCTAGCCAAAATGCACCCAAGGGAGATGAAGAGCCACTTGAAAGGGGCGGAATTCCTTCTAACACTGTGAAATGCGCTTCGAAATGGAAGTTGCATGGGCTAAATGCGCCAAAGGGAGATGAAGGGTAACAAGATGATGGCGCTTTCCTTTGCAAAGGTAAAATGTGCTCAACATGGAAGTCCACATGCTCATATGCGCTAGAGGAAGGTGAAAGGTCACCTAAGGCGTGGAAAGTCTCTCACATATGGTGAATGCGCTCAAGATAGTTCCCCTTCCCTATGGCAAATGCGCTCAAGGATAAAATGGAAGTGGCCTAGTCAAAATGCGCCAAAGGAAGGTGAAGAGTCACCCAAGGCGTGGGAATTCCTCATGACACCCTCATTTGCGCCCTCAAGTTCCTCCTCTATATGGCATATGCACCCCAGGTAAAAGGTAAAAGGGTGAAAGTTGAAACGTTGAGTGGTGAATGTGAAAGCGCCAAGGTAAGGAAGTCCACCATGTGAAGTGCGCTCAAGGAAGGTGAAGGGTCACCATGCGCCAAGGGGGAAAGAAATGCTAAGGGTGGCGTGATTTTAAGAGACTAAGGGTTAATATTTTTCCTCCTCACCATGTGAAATGCGCCTAGTGAGTGGGGACTTGAAGAGTGAAAATGGCTAAGTATGAAAAAGGAGAGTCTAGGCGTAGAATTGCCTAAGGAATGGAATGGAAGCATGACATGCTAAATGCGCCCTTCAGAGGGTAGATGATGAAATTTAAATTTTAAAAAAATAATTCCTAAGGCATTTTCTAAAAAAAAGAGAAAATGGGTAATGCGTCTAGAGGATGATGCTAGAATTTCCAGAGTTATAAAAAAATCTTCAAGAGGGAAAATTCTTCACAGAGAAAAATCAAGAAAATTTGCCAAGGCAGAGAGACTCGAAATTACAGGAGTGGAAGACATCCGGATGTGAAGAAGAAATAAACATTAGCCATTTTTATTATTTTTAAATAATAAAAATTAAAAGTACCCCTTCGTCCGAATACACATAAAAATGATGGATTTTGGAAAGTTTTTTCTTCTGGGTATTGAACGTTTGCAATTCAGAGGTGATTCAAACTTACTCCACGCCATGTCCATATCGTTCCGCTGGATATTTTGCCCAGTGCCTATTTTAAATAAAATTCCTAAGGCAAATTTGAGGAATTTCTCTGAGGCAAACAAACAAAATGGACGAGAAGGATTTCGCTAGAAATTTGAACTGGATAATTTTGCCAAAACGAAGGAGAGATCAAACGACTTAGCCAAACAATTTGAAGTTGTTCAACGGAGTGAGTGATTTAATATTTTAAAAAATCAAATGCAACAAGGCAGGCCTGTGCAGAAATGATGAATTCATAATTCTAGAAGTTTGAGATTTCGATGCCTCAGATGACAAGTGTTACAACTGGAAAAGAGAGAGAAAACGAATTCGAAAATTTGCTAAGAATAGTCTCTGCAAGAATTTGACCTGGCTATAAAATTTTGAGGTCCTCTTCATTTCTCTCACCAGTTGCTGAAGTGAAAAGTACGAATTTCTGAAGAGGTTGCAGTTGCTGAGGAATTCGAAATTGTGAGAAAGCTAAAGGTTGCTAAGTGCGAATTTGCAGAGGTTGAAAGTTGTTGAAGGAGGTGTGACTTAGCTTGCTGGGACTGCAGTTGCTGAGAAGTGCGAATTTCCTAGTTGCCAGTTGCTGCAGTTGCTGAGAAGGTACGACTTAGTGAAGAAGTTTCATTCGACTGCTGAAATAAACGAGGTTAAGTCTGAAGTTGCTGAGAAATCTGAAGTTGAAAGGGCTGCATTTGCTGAAAGATCGAATTTGTGAAGACATCTGCAAGTTGTTGAAAGTACGTTTCTTCTAAAAGAGAAATACGAGTTTGAGAGAGGTCTCAAGAGCTGCTGCAAATACAGAAATTTCACAACTGAAGTGAACAAGACAGTTGAGGTTTGCAATTGGAAATGGCAGAAGTGTTGCAGCCTTTTTATTTAAAAATCTGTTGGCACCCTCAACGATGATTATTTTATTTTATTGAAATCTTGTCGTCTAACTATCTTGCCTTTTTTGCAGAATGGCTGAATCAAGCAGAAGAGTTGCAGGCAAAAACAACCACACCGAGTCCAAACAGGCGTTGATCAAGAAACTGAGCAAGTCATTCTTGCCAGAGTCAAAATTTTCATCAAAGGAACTTAGGCTCATTCAACCTGGAGGCATTCAGAAGAAGGATAATGGGGACTGGAGGCCATCACCCATCAGTGACTTCGCACAGTATCGTCAGAAGTGGACTGTATGCAGCTGCCAACTTTCCGCCAGCTATCCGGTGCCCGGAACTCATCATGGAATGCGCCCACCACTACAATGCAGAGCAGAGGACAATCACTGCGCCAGATGGCAAGGTGCTGGCCAACCTAACACCTGAAGCAATCGGAGAGGCATTCGGGATTCCAGTCCATGAGAAGATGATCTACAAGACAAAGGAAAGAGCTGGAAAGATGTACTCATCCACCACAGACCGGTGTGCTGATTTGATAAACACCAGGTGGATGATCAAACCCAAGCCAACTCGTACAAAATTGCCCAAGCAGATAGTCTCGGAGGATTTGAGGCAGGAGTTTGGTAATCTGATCATAATGTTAAGCAGAGTTGGAGGATGCCCCCAAGCGTTCATCTTTGGTAATCTGATGATAATGTTAAGCAGAGTTGGAGGATGCCCCCAAGCGTTCAATGATAGCATACACGAGCAGCTTCGCGGTGTGAGGAGAACGAAGACATTTTATATGGGCTCCTACCTTGTCTATATGCTGGCTCGCATGACGAGATACAGGGGGATCTCTTACAAGGAACCAATCGGTTGCGGTTCCCATCAGTTTAAAATATATGAGGCTTGTCCACAGTTGCATTTGACAAGCACAACTAATTACAAGAGGGTCAATGATGCCTTTACTATGCACATAACGAGGACCCTGCAGCAAAGAGCCCATCACAGAATATCAAGGGAGGCACAAGAGATGATTGAGAAATTCGGATGTTGGTTTATCCAATTTCCAAAATTCACCTACATAAGGCTGCAAGGATTTTCCTCCTATCCATACAGATTGCTTCGGTATCCCACAAACAGGATAGTGATGCTAGAAGTATCTAGGCAACTGATTGCCTATGATAAGATTAAGAAGAAGAAGAAGAAAGGTGGACTTGGATTCCCAATTACCATGGGGAATTCAGATGAAATCTGTCCATCGCTACAAGCAGCAAGAGAGGCAGAAGCAGAGCTCCAATTCTTTCACCTTTCCTATCACACCAGCAGGCACTACTACGATCCCCACCGAAACATCAGATGGATATTGACAGAAGAGTTTAGGCACAAGGTGTAGATCGAAGACTTTTGGGCAAGTGCAGTGGACGAGATCGAAGTCAAAAAGAGGATGTTCTCTCGGATACCGTTGGTGATGGTCAGAGAGGGCGAGATTATCCCAGTACCAGATCAAATTGAAGAAGACATAAACGTTGTACAGGCTGACTATGAGACAGTAAGAGATATGCCTCTGCCACTCCCAGATTGGTCTGAGCCAGAGATCACTGACTTGGATACACTTTGTATCCCAGTCTTGACATTTACACGGAGTTGGATAGAGAGGCATGTCAGCCGACTTAAGGGAAGGTCAATTCCCCTCACGTACAATTTGATGGGAGACAGCAGATTACCGGCAACTAATCAGAGGAGACGAAGTAATCCAACTCCAGAGCCTAGAGGAAAGGAGCCAGTTCGACTTGAGCCTGTGGTAGTTGAGGAGTCCATGCATACGCCATCTCGGGCACATTCTCCAAGCTTACAGGAGGTATCATTGTTTGTTGATCAGAGGGAGAGATTGGATGTAGAGCAGACGGTGCGAGTGGAGAGTCAGCCACCTCGTAGAGAATCAGTGGGCCAGAGCATCAACATGCCCCGAGAAGATAACCCACAAGCAAATCAACAAGAGACAGATGAGGGGACGGCCACTGATACTCAGTTTCAGCAGGAAATTGAGGCAGCTCTCGAGGGTGATGCTACTTTAGATCAGGATGCCCAAAGCTCAGGAGACACTGAGCCTATTGATGACGGTGAGCCTCGTCAGAATGAGGGCAGAGGAGAAGTTCACGAGGTAGAGGCCGAGGTGGAACAGCCTTTTATTATATCAGACACACGACAGGAGGTGCCAAAATGGCTAAGGGATAGGATGAAGCGTGATCTTGTGGATGAGATCGATCCCGCAGTTGAGATGGAGGAATTATTACAGAGGATCAACGCACCTCCAGCAAAGAAGAAGGCTAGGAAGTTCTCCAAAATATCCACAAATGAGGATGGGTCTCGAACTTTACATGTGGCAGTGCCTCGGGTAGAGTGTGATCGGGATGAGGCCGTTCCCGAAAATTATGTTGTTACAACTATGGAACTTGGCCGCCCTACTGGAGCACAGGTAGTAGAGGAGTGCGATAATTCCTATCGAGCACTCAAGGATAGATTGTCCTATGTTGAGGGCAAATACAAGAAATTAAAGGTAGAGCACAAGACACTGATTGGTTACGTGCAGCACTTGTCCCGTCCTTGTGGGCAAGAGAATCCGGCAATTGAGCTTCCAGCTGAATTTTCCAGGGAGTCAATCAATGGGTTAGAGGATTTCAAGAGAACGGCACAGTAGGCAGACAAGTGGGTTGCCAGTGTGCGTACAGAAACAAAAAAGTTCATGGAAGATTTTGCACATGCCTATGGGCAAGCTTCCGATATTATGGCTAGGGTGGAGGCAGTTAACCATACTTAGGGTGAGGCTCGCATCTATCAGACAAGAGTCGTTCTCCGTTTAGGGGCTTTGATGAGCATACCTCAACACACTTTGGTTGAGGGAGGTGTTATTCAGCAGGGGGATAGATACGACTTCGCCAGATGGTACTCTTCAGTAGTCACAGGCCAGGGATTCTACAATGCATCACAGACAGATTCTGTCAGGGTCAGAAAGGCCATGACGAACATCTTAGATGGAATCCTCAACACATTGGAGGCAATCTTTGCCAGGAGGTTGACTTCTGAAGAGATAACAGCAGATGGTTTGAAGAGCAGATTAACGCCATTCTTCTCTGAGGTGAAGACCTTCACACAGGATGACTTCGAGAACATTGCCACGTTCTCCAGTATCATACAGAACACCCAGGACGCCCTTGTTGCCTAGCAGAAATCATGTGCCCGACATGGGCAAACAGTTACAGTTTTGGAGTTTCAGTTGGATCACATTCCTCCCATTTCGGATCAGGAAATTGAGGCAGTATTAGACAGATTCATCAGATTTGCAGCCAGCGAGAAGAAGGGAAACACCCTTCTGGACGATGACCTTCTGGAGAGGGACGACGTGCATTGATGATAGATGGTGGTTCGTGACGAGGAGTGGAGAATCTGCAGCGCATTCATTGCCCCACTCCTCTCAGTGGCGATTTTTAGGGCAGAAACCCTAATTAGGGCATGGGTGGCTCAATCTGAGCCCTTTATTGTAATCAGATTTGAACCGTCCACTGGACTGGGCCTATTATAAAAGGGGCATCCCCCCTCATTTGTAAAAAATATTAGAGTTAGAATTGAATCAGAGATAGAGTTGAGCTAGAGAGTAGAAAGCATATAGCATTTAGCTTAGAAGTTAGCTTAGATTGAGGAGGGAAGAAAACTTTCCTTTGAAAGTTTTGTAAACGGTTGTTGTGAACACTTTTCATAATACAAAGAGTTTCATTGCTTGGTGATTTCTTCTTTCGTTATGAGTAGCTAGCAAGGCCATTTCATCTTTCCAATTCAAGATAGATAGAGTAAAATAGACTTTTAATTCATGCAAGTAGTGTTAATTGTGGAATGCAGTGATGGTTTGAACATATCTCCCTATATCCATACCACTAGCGGGCTTGCTGACGGTAAGTTTGCCTTGCGTGGTCAACTGGAATTTCAGCACCTAACTTCGGTTGTGATTTGTGTGTCAACTTGCTTCGTTGTGAAGGGGTGTACATGCTGAATCTCAATTTGAATATCTTATCCATCCTTTGAAGATTGCATCAACTTTGTCAGAGTTGTCCAAAGAGGAGACGAAACAAAGTTTGGTTTGGAGATTGTTGAAGCTAGTCTTTGCCTTCCACCCTTAGAGTTAGATAGTATAATCCCTACCCCTACCTCCTTTAAATTCAATATTTCCCGGTCCATTCAAACACCAGAGCATCATAGCCAAAACCTTTCATTTGCTTGAGTAATAAAATCGAACAATTACGTAAGTCCCCTTGGAATACCCAGCATATTCACATCAACCAACCGAGTCTCTTCGCATTAAAGGAACCTTGGAATTGAACGCATGAACTTTCACGCAATCTTAGCATGCGGAATACTTTGATCAAGAGAGAATAGAGTGACCGTTGGACATTTTATTATGTGCTGGCGTTGTCATAAAACACACGTCAACAAATCCCCCCCTCCACCCACTCCTGAACTATACTATTCCCTCCCACCCAATTCTAGTTAGGACTACAAATTATTCCCACCAACCCCGAGCGGGAGTGATAGAGCCTCCCACCCAAGGCCCCCCCACCCTATATGCCTTGGGTGGGCAGGCTTAGGTAATTAATCTACCCAACTACCAACCAAATTTTAGGGGCCTGGGTGGGTGAGAAACTTAGTTTTGGGGGGAACTATACGAATGTTCATCAGATGAGGGTCAGTTGTGTCTCCCCAATTCCTAATTCTTTCTGTCGTCCTCCCCCATATATCCATCTAGTTATAGAGTTAGTTGGCCCCCAGCACTTCGTGTGTCAGGCAACTACCGAGGTGGGTGGGAGACCCCTTTTATCTCACCCCACCCACCCTTGGTGGAGGGGATTACAGTTCGAACTATAGGGGTGGGTGGGAGGACAACCATAGGGACCCACCAACCCAAATCTATAGCCTCCCACCCACCACAATAACTCCCTCCCACCCACCCCCAACTCAAATTGAAAGGACTCTAAAAGACCAAATTAGTGGCGCGAGGACAACGTTCAAATTAGATAGTCGTATCGAGAGCAGGACCATGCAAGTCCCTTAGGCCCTTAGTCAATCGCCCCCGCCCTTAGTCTGAATAGAGAGTTTAGGGGCCCTCGCCCTTAGTTAGTCCAACGTAAAACTTACAAGTCCCCAGGTCTAGGGTGGGTAGGAGGTAGAAGATAGGGAGGTGGTGAGCGGAATAGAGTTCAAGGCCAGGGAGATGCTCTTGCTCTAGTAAGCCACAGAGGAGAGAGATGCTCCAACCGGATTTCGGGGATCCATTGATCGATTCTTTGTCCACACATAGAGATAGATGTTCCTTGGGTTTGGGAGAAGGCAGACTGATTAACGACCACATGGGACGGTCACGAATGTTGTGATACAAGTTCAATTGGTACTTTGAATAGAGAAGGAGGATTGGACATTTCTCAATTGTTGGATCAAAACCCTATAGGATTAGAACGAGAGATGGGATAGGGACTGAACTCTACAGCATGGTGTATGCCATGGTATTCAACAACGAGCCCTATATAGGTCAGCGTCTGTGATATGTCGAACAGCATTTACCAGGTCAGATTCATTGCTTCAAATCAAACCTATTGCTTCACCTCCGGTTAGAATCTAAAAGTTTGGGCCCTAAACCCTCCATCTCTCAGATTGATGACGTTGGTGAGCCCCCTATCTATCTATGGAGATTGAACCCATTCAAGTAAAGTAGTTTGTGTGTGGGGTGGGAGGGAGATTATAGTGGAGATAGATTAGTTGTGGGGGGTATAATTTTGTTCTCTCATTCACCAAATTAATTATAAAGGGTCACCCAGTCGATGCTACAACACAACACTCATGCGTAGAAAGCAACCCCCTATCTAAACGTTCAAAACTCCTCCCTATACCGTGATACAACCGCCCTGAACTATCCATTTGGGTGTAGTAGATCATCACAAACTACTATTTGGTTGTATCAAGTAGATAATAGATCGGATCAAATAGAGACAACCCCATCTATAAACGGACCTCAACCCAGGTGGGGGGATTATGTGAAGTTCATGAGGAGGTAAAGAGCTTGCATAACTACTATAGATCTATCCCTGGATGAGCTGAGGATAATGAATGACCCCGGCTAGAGGGCCCTCTGAACTGGGGTCGAGGGTGGCTATCTGAATGTCCAAACTAAACCAATACCATCATGTACTTTGCCCATCTCTCTCTCTACCCATCTCATAACCACACCACATACTAGTTAGTCTTCATTCAATCGATACTATATATACTTCATCAATCGTATCACGTATATAATATGATATACCGACTGATGGTGGTGGTCAACTCAACCCCCTCTATCTATATTATCTAAGCAGGGGCTAAAATTCCCTCCCACCCGACTACATACAAAAATTTGGCATAACTATGCCCCCCACAACGGCATCTACCTCCACGACTAATCTCCTTCCCACCCCACACACGGGCACATTGTTGTTCTTGTTTTGTTCTAGTGACCACCTGAGAGCATAGCGGAATAGACGACAACTGACCATGCCAGACCATAATACTGCCCTCTTAGTAAATAGCCAAGGGAGAGGGACTCCCCGACGCCTCTACTCACCATAGTTCAAGGGCAAGGTACAAATCTATCTAGATGGGGCCATTGATGTTGTATAGACGAGGGCAACTAGTTTCGAGTCGAGCCCGAACTCCCATATAGATAGATAGAGGGGAGGGGAGAGTGCCAACGAGACTAAACGTTCCAATTGCGGCTCGAAGACTCTAGATCGAGGATTCTCTAATCTCGAATTGGAGGGCATAGATCTAGATGGGGGTATAAATGGGCAAAGGCAGGCCTTTCTCAGATAGGAGAGAGAGTCGACAAAGTAGACCGGCTATATTGTAGATAGATAGAGTCAAGCCCATCTCCATCTATATTATATAAGAGGGCAGGGTTAGGGCCCTCAATGAAGGGAGGGGGAATCGAATGGAGATGGAGAAGAAGGGTCGATTCGTGTCAGATTGGCTTGCCAATGCCAATGCCAATGTGGTATATATAAATCATAACACTACATCGTAGGCTTTAATAGATGATGGATGATGTGTGGCTCAGGCTCAACCAATGGGTCAGTCATTTCTCGGTCAATATCTATACAAAGATAGTGCTCATGTCTGAACTTTGGGGTCATTGCCCCCCCTCTGTTTGGATAAGGATAGTTCAAGGAGCTATATTCTTCTAAGGTGTTCGGCTAGATTGACCAACCCCCACTTCATCTCATCAAGAAACCAACTCCATTCGCATGTCTTGTCTCCATAGGGAACAACAACGAACTACAGATAGATAAAGGGGTCGGGTGGAGGGGGTTCTAGTACGGCTAATCCCCGAGTGGATGGGAAGCAATAGTTGGGTGGGAGGACAACTCTATATCAAGGATAAGGAGAGTAGAGATGAATATATGAGGAGAGATAAACACTATTATTCCCCTAAGGTTCACTCTATTGTGGGGACCCCCTTGTTCACAAGGGATGATGGACAACAAATCAAAGATTGATTGAACCAACTCAATGAATAGTTAACTTGCACTATGAGGTGCCTACTAGCCTCGGTTAACCTCAACAACCTCCAACAACCAAGCCAATGGAGGATCATTTGGCAATAGAGGAGATCAATATAGGCATGGACCCTAAAATTGAACCCACTACTTGTTCACATGTTAAGGGCAAAATTTCTCTAGTTCTCCCAAGCCCAAATCCTTCTATCAAGACTTTGTCTCAATCATTGCATGTTATGGAACCTATGATCCAAGCACTATAGGGTATTTCTAATGTAGTGGTTTTTTGGATGTTGCAAGTAATCCATTTGAAATCTGATCGATTGTGGAGAAGGTCTCACTGTTAGTTTAGGATCAGAAATGTAAGCAAGCAGAAATACAACACATAAGACCATGAACACAACAAGTTACTCTAGGAAAACCCTCCTACTCGAGGGAGAAAAACCCAGCAAAAGATCTCTTATATATTAGAAAAATAAAGGCAGAAATCTGCTTATAAATCAGACCTTACACAAGGCCTAATTTTATACAATGCATAGTAACACCTCTCCTTGATGCAAAGATACAAATGAATATATTTCTTCTTGAAATCTGATCTGCTGCTACAAGATGGCGATCTGCTGCTTGAGGTGAAAACTTCTTCTTAGAAATGCGAATTGAAGTGAGAATGAATTGATGATCAAATGGCATGTCTTCATCTTCCTTATATACAAAGTTAGGCAACCTCTTCTCTAGGTCGGCCCCTAGAGAATATAAATATTATTTAAAAACATGAAGGCTGACCAGCCTTTAAGGGAAAATAGCTCCCAAAGCTATAAAACACTAACACTCCCTCTTAGCTAGGGAGGTATTTTCCAGATAACCTCGTCATGGAGTCTCTCAACATGACGCCCACAATGGCTCCCATTTATGGAAAGCCACATCTCAGTCTCAGAGATGTACAAGAGTTCATCACGGAGTCTCTCAACGTGATGTCATCATGGAGTCTTTCAACATGACAAAACACATCTCAGTCTCAGAGATGTACAAAGGTTCATCACGGAGTCTCTCAACGTGATGTCAGCATGGAGTCTCTCAACATGACAAAACACATCTCAATCTCAGAGATGTACAAAGGTTCATCACGGAGTCTCTCAACATGATGTCGTCATGGAGTCTCTCAACATGACAATACACATCTAAGTCTCAAAGATGTACAAAGGTTCATCACGGAATCTCTCAACGTGATGTCGTCATGGAGTCTCTCAACATGACAAAACACATCTCAATCTCAGAGATGTACAAGGGTTCATCACGGAGTCTCTCAACATGATGTCGTCATGGAGTCTCTCAACATGACGTCTCATCTCAATCTCAGAGATGAATAAGGGCTCATCACGAAGTCTCTCAACGTGATGTCGTCATGGAGTCGCTCAACATGACATCTCATCTCAGTCTCAAAGATGAACAAGGGCTTGCATCTTATATTTCTCAGTCTCAGAGAAATATACACTACAAGGGCTTTCACCTCATATTTCTCCGTCTCAGAGAAATATACATTACAACAAATCTTCATGATGATGTGACTCCCTCTGAAGCTCCAAGTACTTGCATCAACCTTCTGACCTCCTTGTCCAGGATTGCCTATGTTGGTTTGTTAGACTCCCTCTGAATGTCATTTCCTCCTCTTCGAAGAAACTGATCGCAAAGACAATCTGTATAGGTTCTCCTGACGAGTGCCAATCACACGAGCTAAATTTATGCTGGAGTTCTTCGACCATGCAAGAACCTTTCCTTCAGATAAGGCAAACTTGTACACTTTGTCTTCCAAGGCTGAAGTGGAAACAAGGTTCCTTTTGATCCCAGGTACGAACAATACATCACTCAAATGAAGAGGGATACCTGAATCTAGCTGGAAGGAAGTGGCTCCAGTTCCTTTTACGACATAGCTAGCATTATCTCCAATTATCACTTGTAAGTTAGACTCTTTCTCTATTAAGTCTGTAAGATGCTCTCTTAGCCTGTCTTGTGACGTGAAGCACCACTATCTATCAACCAAGTATCACTGTCAGATTGAACATTACTTGACAGAGCGGAGATGAATAAGAAACCTTCTGAATCGACTTTGTCAATTTCCACAGTAGAAACATGTTGTGTAGGCTTTAATTTGCAATCTCAAGCAAAGTAACCATACTTGTCACACTTGTAACATTGAATGTGAGAGAGATTCTTCTTCTTCTTCGGTTCTAAGGCAGAATCTGATTCTTTGTCTCTATTCATCTTTCTTCCTTTGCCTCTTTCTCTAGAAGTATTTGTAGCAAAAACTTGATTTTCTACATCATGATAGTTTTGCCCAATTCCTCCTGCTGCCAACCTGGACTCTTCTTGAATACAATCAGCTTGAAGACGATCAAACTTGGGCAACTTAGATCTCCCACTGATGCTTTGGATAAAGGGCTCCCAAGATTGAGGAAGACCATTTAGTGCCAACATGACAAGATCTCTATCTGCAATTATATCCCCAAAAGCGCTCAACTGATCTCTCAAATCAGAAATCTTCATAAAGAATGAGATGATTGAATCTTCTTTAGCCATTTTTACATGATGAAGCTATTGTCTCAAGGCAAGGGCTCTGCTGGTATTGTTGATCCCATACAATCCTTTTAGAGTATCAAACATCTCTTTAGCTATCTTCATCTTGGAGATGATTGGAACTAGGTGATCCATTACAGAGTCTATCACAATCTTTCTAGCCTTCGTGCCATTTTTCTTCCATTGGATTTTCTTTGTGTCTTCAGACGGCTCGAGCATGTCATTTTCTATAAATTCAAGGAGATCATTCTCCTCTAATGCAATGAATACCCTGGGTTTCCAAGAGTTGAAGTTTGATGCTCCTTCAAGCCTATCTTCTACCTTGACATCGTTCACCATCTTCTTTTTCTGCACAAATTCACCTTCAAGGATCTACCCTTAGGTCTGTAATAATTTGCAACCTCAGATCTTCAACACTTTGCCTTCAAGATCTGCCCTAGATGAAGAGTTGACTTGACTGCTTAAACAAAACTGATCAGATCTTTTCTTAGACCCGCTCTGATGCCATGTTAGTTTTAGAATCAAAAATGTAAGCAAGCAGAAATACAACACATAAGACCATGAACACAACAAGTTACCCTGGGAAAACCCTCCTACTCGAGGTAGAAAAACCCAACAAAAGATCTCTTATATATTAGAAAAATAAAGGCAGAAATCTGCTTACAAATCAGGCCTTACACAAGGTTGAATTTAATACAATGCATAGTAACACCTCTCCTTGATGCAAAGATACAAATGAATATATTTCTTTTTGAGATCTGATCTGCTACTACAAGATGGTGATTTGTTGCTTCAAGTGTGAACTTCTTCTTAGAAATGCGAATTGAAGTGAGAATGAATTGATGATCAAATGACATGTCTTCATCTTCCTTATATACAAAGTTAGGCAACCTCTTCTCTAGGTCGGCCCCTAGAGAATATAAATATTATTTAAAAACATGAAGGCCGACCAGCCTTTAAGGGAAAATAGCTCCCAAAGCTATAAAACACTAACACTCACAACTATATAATTTTGCGCAAGTAGGATGCTACATATAAGTTAGTGGAATTTGTCAATCAAGGATTGCCAAAGCAGTACACTCCAAAGATGCATGAACAATGGCTACCATCACCTCTCTTGTGCAAAGGTGTTATACTCTTTATGCAGTAATCAAGCATATCTTTTGGTACTGATATTTGTTAGTGTTACTACAATCCTCTCTGAGTCTACAAAAGCATATAAAGGAAGAGAATAACAATATTATTATGTAGATAGCAGCATTGGAAAGTCAACTCCATGATTGTAATGACCCCTTTTCAAGCATAATTGGTTTGTGAACAATTAGTTTATTTGAGTATTCTCGTAGGCTATTTGGTGAGCAAGGGAGAACTCCAAAGTTCTTGGAGAGCACAAGATTAGTCAAGAAGTGGTATCGTTCATGGCAATGAGTTGAGATGAACTTGTTGAGCCTCATGGTGCTTTCAAAATGCAATTTTGGCGTTTTGGGAGCTCTCCAAACTTCTTGTAGAAACATACTATTTTTAGATAGTTGCCAAGTTGCTTCAATTCTTCATCCTATGTCCTCAATGGCATGTTGGTATGATCAAAATTTCATATTTGTCTCATTTCGATGCTTTCAGCAACTTGGGTGGTTTATTTAATTAATAAATAATTATAAGTTAAGTTGTCCTAAAGAGGAAATATTCAAGAGGCAACTAACGTATAATTATTTATTTAAAAGTGTTTTAAGTTGTGCCTAAAAGAATGCCTAGGCACAAGGGGGTCTTTTGCACATAATGAATTATTTAATTTGAAAAAAGAGATTGTGGAGGAAAAAGGGAAATTATTATTTTATTATTATTATTTTCCCTCCAGAATGTTATAAAAGGAGCTTAGCCATGTTATGATATTTGCTTCTATTTCAAAGAGAACTTGTGTTCATCACAAATTTTCTTGAGGACAAAAACCCTCTTGAAAATATTGGTTTCGGGGACGAAAACCCTCTAGCCAGTTTGGGTGGCTTCATATAGAGGTCACAATTGCGCCTCCAAGAGAAGTTTTATTTCCAGTTGTTGTTTAAGATAGAGGTATTTGATGTTTTTGATGAGTTTGGTTTGCAACATGTTATTGATGTTGATTGTGTGAGTTATTCAACCTCTGGGAAGTATTTGAAATTTTGAAGGAGCTGCGAGGGGGTCATACCATACCATATGAGCTTGCTGGTTGTACCTCTACTACAGGTCGTACTACTTGAAGTTCTTGTTTGGTGTGGATTTGATACAATAAAATATGTTGTTTAACCCTTTTATGCTATTGCTCGTTGTCCATACAAATATTGAGGGAGATCATTGAAGGGTCATACCTCATCAATTCCAACCATACTTGCTTGGAAGGGGCGTGTGAATGAGTTGAAGTGAAGTGCTGCCATTTTCGTCAATATTTTGGGTTCTTTGGTGGAGCCCAACCTAGGAAAATGTAAATGATCATATATTTGATGTTGAGGTTTTTGGTTTCTAAAGGGGACAAGCAATTTTGTGAATTTATGAGCTAAAAGAGGTGTCATACCTACTGTTACAAAAATCTATCAGACCCAAATATAGTTTATCAATCTGGTAACATACATTTTGAGGCATGAAATAAACAATTAAGTATAAGTGGCATTTACATATGGGCATTTACTTCCTTATAATTTAAGTTATAGTTCATGTATATAGTTTTAGAATGTTTGGATGTTTGAGATGGGTTTTTGGATTTTTAGGAGTTACATTGCAAATTCTGGTTTTTGGAGGATCGTATAATTTTTTATTCTTAGTCAAATTTCAATAATCAGCAAATTTCAATGTGCTCTCAATGTGTGTTCAATTCTGATTTGCAATTTTATCAGTAGAACCAAGTGCTATCAGAGCTACACTAACATTCCATAGCATTCATACAAGGTATTCTGCTGTTGTTTCATAGTTGATTTATCCATATTATTTGGTTCACTTTGGGGTTGTTGCAGAAAACTTTATTTATGATCAGTACTTTATATCAGCAGTTATTTTTTGTATACGATGTTTGTAATGCACTTGATCTAATCTTGTAATACCTTGGATGGTAGTACCGCCAATGGTCTCATCTTTGTATCTTATTGTAATCGCACTCACCATTGAACAAGTGGAAGTGATTATGTTTTGTGATTACACTCTGCTAAACAAGCGTGAAGCGCTTGTGCCTTGTAATTGCACTTTGTTGAATAAGCAAGAGGTACCTATGATTGTAATTGCACTCCACTGAATAAGCGAGAAGTGTTTGTGCATTGTAATTGCACTCCATTGAATAAGCGTGAAGTACTTGTGCTCATTGTAATTCCACATTCTGTTGAATAAGCATTGAAGTGTTTTCCTTTCAGTTCTTGCATAGCACTCCACTAAAGATGTGAAATTTGGCCAACTCTACCGCCTAGTGTGTTTCTTTCAGTATTGCTTCTTTTTAGATAGTTGGGGTGGTCCTATACACTGCATGCTCTCACCTTGCCCATCTCAGGAACTGGGTGATAAAAAAATGTTAAGGACATTGCATTGCAACTTAATTTCAGTTGAATATTTTCAAAAAAATTGAAGTGGTTAGTACGACCAGCAAACTCATTTCTAGGAATAGTTGAACCAAGAAACTTAGCTCACTCAAGCCCAAGCAAAGAAGACTACCAAGAACATGAGCTGGTAACAGACAAACACTTGCAACAAAGAACAAAGAACATTTATGCCCTTGGTCCGGAAATAAAGTACCTCATGCATCAAGTTCCACCACCTCCTTTAGCTGCTTCTTGCTAAGTTTTTGTTATTATTATTGTCAAAAGGCACTCTATCTTTTCTAAAAGGGGGGATAATATAATTATAGACCATTGAAATAAATAATGTTTTGTTTGTAACCCAGCTTGTCATGTTTATCTTTGTGAGCATTAGATGATGATATAATGGCTTGAGATTTGGTTGTTGGCAGTTGCATAACCAATAACCACAATTCTTGGCATTCAAAAAGTAAGTCTTTTGTCAAATGAGGGCTGTTGTATTGCCAGTCCTCCCTGTATTGAATAGATTATATCCAACACTATTGATATAAAAAAATCTTCAATAATTTTGTATTCTTTGTGTTGTACAGTAACTTTTGTTATTATTGCAATTATTATTCTCTCGTAATGTAGAAATTATTAACAAACATGGTGAGACTTTGAAGCTTCTATGCTTTAAGGCTTCATCTATGAGGGTTTTTCCTTCTAAATTGAGCCAAACAAAGAAACTGATTTTCAGTCAAGTATAGATGACATACCATGGGTTCAAATCCATTTGGATTGGAGAATACTTTCTAAGTAATTAATGCAATGGTATCTAGGGTGTAAGAGCAACCTTGCATCACCCAAAAACATTATTTTAACATTTGTTTGTTTTGTAGGTTTTCTAAGTTGCTTTCTAGCAGATTCCAATAAAGTGCAACAATCTAAATACACCACATTCCTCCATCTTTAAAGATCCAAAGTTGCAGTTTGGAACACCAGGTTATTTGAGCACCTTAAATGTTCCAATCATGCTACAAAAGGTTCCAGACTCATTACTAGGCATAATAGAGTTCAGCCTAGAACCACTATTTTGATTATAGTGGTTTGCGGAAACATTAATTACATTTCCAAGTGTAGGAGTTGAATGTGAACTCCCAACACCCCAAGATAGGCTGCCAAACCAAAATATCTTCCACAAGAGAGAAATGACAAGAATTTATTGTTATGATTAAGGATGCAAGATTGATTGATTGAATATGTAAAAAGTACATATTATACCTTGCTTATAAAAGCAAGGTGAGAGATAAACTTAGACAAGATCATGACAAGCGACTTAATCCTGTACAATGAGACAACTACCTCAACAAATATTAAATGACCTAGGACACAAGTATTAAATCCCAAGATAAGATATGATAAAATCACATGGCCCTAAGACTTTTAGAATGATTCCTAGGACCTAAGTAGACTTAACATGTAAATAGGACCCACTAGTGAACTAATTAAGTAAAACACCTATTGATGCGTGTTTTGTGACACACACAAACACTCTAAAATAAAGTGTCCATAGACGCTCTATCCTCTCTTGAAAAAAACCACCTTTTGTGTTAAGATTGCAAGATAGGTCACAAGGTAATTCCAATGTTCCAAAATTGGGGTGCAGATAGGCTCTATGGTAGTTTGTGGTTTGCTGATAACCCAAAGGGCATTTTACTTCGGTAAGTTACTTAGAAGCAAGAAATTGAATGCAGTGTTATAACTTTGGGATTTTTCGGACTTTGGATAAAAAAATGAAAAAAAGGAGCGAGGGTGAGAAATCCTATACTAATCCTAAGGAACTAGGAGACTGTAAAGATCGAATGGAACTTAAATAAAACCATGCTTCGTTTCGTCACGTAAAATGACAATTACACAAAAGCAGGTGCAATCTTCTAGGATTTGTGCTTAATATTTTCTATTGCAAATAATACCATCAATTGAACAACATTATTTGAAGTAAACGTTGAAAGCGTTCACATTAAAAGCTCAGTCTAACTTTACACATCAAATGAAAAGCATCCATTTGAAGAAAGTATGAGCTAAGTTACCTCAATCTTCACTATCAATCTTTCGTTCCACTAACAAATAAATTTCTAATCTAGAACAATACTATGAGAAAGAGAAAATATGCAACCATGCACCCATTTGACAATAAAGATTTCAAAGCATCTCATGCAATTATGAATTTCATTATCACAATAGTTTTCGCAAAAATTTCATAAAACTCTTCTCTTATTTCTAAAATTTAAATCTCTAAACTAATTCTTCTAACTCCAAAATTCTAATCTCTAATCCTCTGATAATAATTCTTCTAATTCCGATTGTTTCAAATGAAAATGAAAGGGTACTTATAGAATTCTCAAATACAATGAATAGCTGAAGCGGATAAGGGTGCAACTCTCAGTGGATGACTCATCTGCGTGTCAACTGGTTGATGTTTTGGCAACCCTAATTAGGGTTTTCTTGTTTAAATCTGGGCCCTTGATTGCTGAAGCGAATAAGGGCGCAACTCTCAGTGGATGACTCATCTACGTGTCAACTGGTTGATGTTTTGGCAACCCTAATTAGGGTTTTCTTGTTTAAATCTGGGCCCTTGATCTTGTTTTAATCTCGGCTATTCATTGTATTTGAGAATTCTATAAGTACCCTTTCATTTTCATTTGAAACAATCGGAATTAGAAGAATTATTATCAGAGGATTAGAGATTAGAATTTTGGAGTTAGAAGAATTAGTTTAGAGATTTAAATTTTAGAAATAAGAGAAGAGTTTTATGAAATTGTTGTGAAAACTATTGTGATAATGAAATTCATAATTGCATGAGATGCTTTGAAATCTTTATTGTCAAATGGGTGCATGGTTGCATATTTTCTCTTTCTCATAGTATTGTTCTAGATTAGAAATTTATTTGTTAGTGGAACGAAAGATTGATAGTGAAGATTGAGGTAACTTAGCTCATACTTTCTTAGAATTTTGGAGTTAGAAGAATTAGTTTAGAGATTTAAATTTTAGAAATAAGAGAAGAGTTTTATGAAATTGTTGCAAAAACTATTGTGATAATGAAATTCATAATTGCATGAGATGCTTTGAAATCTTTATTGTCAAATGGGTGCATGGTTGCATATTTTCTCTTTCTCATAGTATTGTTCTAGATTAGAAATTTATTTGTCAGTGGAACGAAAGATTGATAGTGAAGATTGAGGTAACTTAGCTCATACTTTCTTCAAATGGATGCTTTTCATTTGATGCATAAAGTTAGACTGAGTTTTTAATGTGAACGCTTTCAACGTTTACTTCAAATAATGTTGTTCAATTGATGGTATTATTTGCAGTAGAAAATCTTAAGCACAAATCCCAAAAGATTGCACCTGCTTTTGTGTAGTTGTCGTTTTACGTGACGAAACGAAGCATGGTTTTATTTAAGTTCCATTCGATCTTTACAGTCTCCTAGTTCCTTAGGATTAGTATAGGATTTCTCACCCTCGCTCCTTTTTTTCATTTTTTTATCCAAAGTCCGAAAAATCCCAAAGTTATAACACTGCATTCAATTTCTTGCTTCTAAGTAACTTACCGAAGTAAAATGCCCCTTGGGTTATCAGCAAACCACAAACTACCATAGAGCCTATCCGCACCCCAATTTTGGAACATTGGAATTACCTTGTGACCTATCTCGCAATCTTAACACAAAAGGTGGTTTTTTCAAGAGAGGACAGAGCGTCTATGGACACTTTATTCTAGAGTGTTTGTGTGTGTCACAAAACACGCATCAACAACACCCCCCCTTAAGTGCAACTTAGGGAGTAGATTATTATACAAATGATGCAAAGATGATTATGGGTCCCCGCAACTAGGCCATGTTAGGTACCCATGTACAAATGCAATCTCTCACAAATAGAGTAAAGGAGAAAACCCAATGGGACAAAACTTCTCTCCAAAAGAAAGAAAAGATTCAATCAAATTCCCCTTCATAGGAAGAAAAGAAGGGAGACCATAAACCCCCCCTCCATAATGAGATATCTTGCTGCTAAGAAACACTAGAAGCACACAATGGAGTAAATTTGGAACCTTAATCCAAGCAACAAAGGACAAGCTAAGTCTGATACAGGAAACATTGAAAACTCTCGACTGTTGGAGCAACTCTGAAGTCATGAAAAAGCAATAGAAATAAAGATTGATTGTCCTAATGCCAAGTAACACTAAAAAACACTCGATATGGAGCAACCCTGGAATCTAATTGAAGCAACAGGAGATAGATAAAAGATCTAGAACTGAAATGAAGTGCAAGGATCAAAACAATACCTTCCCAAGTGACAGTATGTCCCAAGTGATCAACCAAAATGTGAATACGCACAAATCTGCATAAAATGTACATGGATGGCACAAGAATCACGAAAAACAAAGATTTTGGCAAAAAGTTATGATCTCGGGAGCCAAAAATTAAAATATGACATCAAACAACAAATACTAGCATCAAATAGTAGAATCTGGAAAAATATTAATAACCTTCACCACTACAAAGTACATAGAGCCAACTTTTTGACAATATCTCATTTTTGAAAATTCAATATCGTGGCAAAAAGTTATGGCCATTTGAAAAAATTTGCCCAATTTGGGCATTAGGGAGCCATGTTTGGGCCCCTGGGCCATAGGTCCCGAGTGCCCATATGACCACTTGCTCTACGCTTAGTTTTAAAAATATGACCACTGCCCAACGACAACGTTGCCGCTGGGGCTGAGCGAACTGAGGGTGGCAAGCGGAGTCGCTCTACCCGAGGCATAACCCACCCCCCCAACCCGCACTAGGCACTAGTCGTGGAACCATCCACTATAAACAAGCATTTCAAGGTTAAACAAATACAATTTTTATTAACAAAAAAGCACTACGAAATTCCTACCAAATGGACAAACAATGACTGCAGACCAAGTACAACAAACTAAGTTGACGTAGACACAAGAATCCTTAGAAGAATATTCTCTAAAGATATCAATTGACTGTAGACCTACTAGCGATGGCGTCATACAGCATGGCCAGGTGCGGATCTGTATGGAATATGTCAAATGTAGAAAAATAAACCTCTAATGCCCCTAAGACAAAGTGTCCAATTTCGATGATTTGATTAGTGATCTCTAGGTTTTTGGGCCTTCCAGACTTGATGGCAAAGTCAATTTTGGCCCAAAGCGCTCCGAAAATTAAGCTACCTCCAGGATTTGGTAACCTTCACCCAACTTGAAACCCTTGTAGATTTGGACCTACATGTTAGATTTTAACAAAACAAAGGCCAATTCTGACTTTCTCGGATACCCTAGATTCAACTATGAGGTCCTTAAAACCTGAAATCACAGCCAGCAAGTTCTTCAAACCAAAATATGTCCCTCAAATCTAGGAAGGAGTTTGCATCACTAGAGCTTTGATACCATGTTGGAATCACTCGTGCTCTAATACCATGTAGGAGTTGAATGTGAACTCCCAACACCCCAAAATCAGCTGCCCAACCAAAATATCTTCCCGAAGAGAGAAATGGCAAGAATAACTTGTAATGATTATGGATGCAAGATTGATTGATTGAATATGTAAAATGTACATATGATGCCTTGCTTATAAAGGCAAGGTGAGAGATAGTATTAGACAAGATAATGACATGTGCCTTAATCCTGTACAATGACACAACTACCTCAACAAATATAAAATGGCCTAGGACACAAGTATTAAATGCCATGATAAGATATGATAAGATCACACGACACCTAAGACTTCTAGAAAGATTCCTAAGACCTAAGTAAACTTAATATGTAAATAGGACCCACTAGTGAACTAGTTAGATAAAAAACCTATTTACACCAACACCAAGTTCATTGGTTCCAAGGAGATTTGTGGTAAGGACTGCATTAAGATCCATAGCATGTTTCTCACCAAATTCATTTCGAAGGGTTCACTTTTGCTTGTGGGCAACTACATGTTCCATTTGGCATTGAGCTTTGCGCCAACTTGTAGCCAACACAAATATCTCCAAAGGCTAAGGCTCACCATATAATACCATTGAAGCTCATTTGAAAGGCAGTAGTGGGTCAGCTAACTTCAATTCTGGCTAGCATATTGGTTAGAGTTTGGTGGCAAAATAAGAGTTTGTATTGTATGTTCATTTGAAAATTCTGCAATTCGCACATATTTGTGACCATATTGCATTGAAGGCTGAGACCTCACATTATAAGCCCATTGTGGCAGAGTATAATGCGTTCCATGTTGGGAATCAATAAAGATCTATTATGTTGTTTACTGTTTCATTAAGTTTCATTGTGTTTGTATGTTTGGCTGCATGCTTGGATAATCCTTCAGCGGACCCTCCACCCATGACTGCATCAATAATGTGTATCTGCTAACAACTCTACATATTCCAGTATTGCTATATGGCCAGATGATCATATACTGTCCAGTTTTACAGTTTTCTAATATGTTCTCAGTTTCTGGGGGAAGTTGTTAAACCTTGTTGTGAGGTTCCAGAGTGGGTTTTTTGAAGAGTTATGCTTTCAACTGAAAACTTTCTACATTGTTTAATTTTACAGGCTGACAGTAAGATAAATGAAGACTGTTGAAATATGGGATGATCTTGAGATTCTTAACGGCTCTTAAGAAATGTTCTGGCTAGACTAGCACTTAGGCTCTGAGAGAATGCTAAGTACAGAAAGATTCTAGAAAACATCAGGAAATTTATCTAACAAACTAATTTACCATATTTATGCTGATCAGAAGCTAACAGACCCATAGTTCTTGAACTCTATACTCAACTGAAACTAGCAGAATGTCCTCAAATTTGTTGAAGAGCACTTAACCTCTTCAACTGGTTTCAATAAGGACAAAACCCTTTCCACAAGATTTTCAAAATTTTCAACCATCTCTAAACTCCAACATTTTATTTCTATATTGTTAGAAGAATTCTACTTTTTACTACAGTACAATTGATCACTTTTTATTTTGTGCAACTTACAACAGTCACAAAAGCATACAAAATTATATCTAATACTGTCATTCAAATTGAATGGTAACAGGATCTTCAGGTATTAACAAAGAAGTGCATTTAGTAAGTTAGAAATTGCAAGTGAAAAACAGATGCATACTCATAAAATAATATGCCTAATTCTTGCAAATTTCAATGACAATGGAATCCAGATAATTTTTAACTCCTAGTCACTATTCAAAGAAATTAAAGGAGCTTATGTAAAACATATACTTACATCAGCAGCATTATCGGCCATCTGGGTTGTTTTCTGTTGCTGGAAAGCACTTATTACTTGCTCATGTATAGCTCTCTTTCTCTTCATTATATCAACAGCTTGACTAACAGGTATCTGAAAGATTCAATAATACTTAAGAAACACAATTCTATAAAATATTCAGGCAGTCACACAGTACACCTGTAACAATAAATTAATCATTTTTGAAAGTGAATTTGTATAAACTACAAATGAGAATACAAAGACTCAAAGAAAATGTCTAAAAAATTGAAGCATCGAAAAGTTTTGACTCCTTACTATCATATGCATATTATTCTATATTTTCACTTCATCATATCCATTATCTACACGCCTTGAAAATAACACATTGTAACAAACTACTCCTTAATATATAAAATAGATTATATTTTTGACTTAGTAAAATTAGAAAAATTAAGAAATTGTAATGTTCATTAACAAAAGGAAATATAAAAGATGTTTAAATGGATTCTATTCTTTATCCTTTCATTTAATGTTTTGATATTATTAAAAATTAAATATTGAATTCCTCATTCTCTTGAAACCATTTCTGCAATTTCTTAATTTTTCTAATTTGACTAAGTCAAAAATATAATTTATTTTCTTAGGATTCCTAGCCCTAAAGGTCATTTTGTAGTCATCATAGATGCATTAGGTGAAGGTTTAGAAGGTGTACATATGCAAGAAGGTTAAGTTGTAACTTATGAGTTTAGAAAACTTCATCCTTATGAGTTAACTATACTCCGCATGATTTAGAGCTCGCAACAATACTTCATGCATTACCAACATGGAGACATTATTTACTAGGTAAGCCACTTGAGCTCAAATCTGATTACTTGGGACTCAAGTATATCTTTGTTAAGCTAATTCTCAACGCACACCAACGGCAATGGCTAGAATTCCTCTATGGCGATGACTTTGACATCAGCTATATTAAAGGCAAAGAAAACTGGGTGGCTGGTACTCTTAGTCAAAGACAGCATATTGTTGTGATAACTACTGTTCATTCATCATTTCAAAAACAGGCTTTGAGAAACTTCATGGGAGATGAATTATATAAGCCAATTAGAAAGCTCTTGTGAAAAACTTCAAGATTTAAAATATGATGAAAACCATTTTGAGCCAAGTGGATTATTAAAATTCAAGGGTTTCCATTAGTTTTCAAGACACGAAAGGCAAATGTGCTGACTCAAGGCACAGTGGCACAGGACTGTAATAGAGATTTTTTTTAATCTTTTTGCAATTCCAATTTCTCCGAAATATTGGGCATCTAAAAAATTCTGCAAGGAGCATATTTACTTCCATCAAAGTGGCTCAAACCATGTTTTTGATTAATTAAATTATGATAACCTCTTTCCCATGCAACTTGCACCCTTTTCAGGTATCCACCAATTCCACCCTTTTCCCTTACAGCTCAAAAGTTTCCAAGGCTTTTCAACGAACCTATTCTATGTAAATTCTTCAATCATTGATTTCTCGAGACCATATTTCTTTCAGACATTTTGTCAAACAGTTCACATGCCTTCTATATGCTTCCCCACTTGTTCTAAAGCTTTCAATTTGTACTAGTTGAGAGGATGTTCACAAAGGTTACAAAACCTATATTTACACCTATCGATTGCATATGCATATAAGTTTCCAAGGTTAATCCATTTTTTGTGTGTCTTTCGACTATTTGAAATATCCCAAGCAATGTTTGTGCAAAATTTATGATTTTTCAACACACAAAATGATGCCCTAATTTCTGATTTTTATTTTCTTCTCAAAACCCTAGTTCGCTGATGTAATTTTCTGAGTTTATTTAAGTATGAACAGCAGTATATTTTCATCCAACAATTGCCAAATTGATAGCAGATCATAATCAGCATGAAACCAATAACATACAGTAACAAAACATCCACCAAAATATAACCCAGATTTAACTAATGATGCAAAATACATAATGCAATGGGCTCCAAACATGCCCAGCAATACATAGAAGTCTGCTGATATGAAGTAACCCCCAACTTATGCAATAAAATGTCCTCCTAAACTGACCCTAGCTGAGTGAAATTGCTCCAGCCAACTCCAATGCAAATTACAACGCAAATCTATGATGAAAATGACATTAAAACCTAAGTTACCAATTCGTTTTTGGGTTTGGGTACAGGTACGAAAATCTGGTACGAGACTCGGTCAAAAAAAATTTGGGCGTTGGGTACGTTTTGGGTACGTTAATACAAAAACATATAAAAATCAGAAATATAATACATATTTGCAGTAGTAATTACATTCAAAATACACCACCATATTAATAGTCAAATAACATAGCATAAATACACCACCACTTTCATAGTCAAATATTAAAATATTAGTGATACTCAAATGTCATGATATAAAATTATAAATTAAAGTTCAAACATAAAAATGTCAAGTGTTTACAATCAGCCATTATTGATCACTGATCAATCTAAATCATATGGGTCATCAAAAAGAGCATCATTAGATGCTACATTTTGTGTAGAACCACAAATAACATTAGTGGCACTTGCACAAGCACTGCCACTAGCACTAACACTACCACTATCATGCTCAGTAGCTACTTCAGGCTCATAGTCATCATCAATATCAAGTGCAGCTAAGTGACTTTTGGAAGCATCCAAGTCAAGCTACTCTGGCTCAATATTCCACCTCCGTGTGTCTCCTTCTTTGTAGGAACTTTGCTTGTGTGTAAGGAGGCACAAGTTTGAATGCACATACACCAAGTTCTCCGTCTTTTTTGAATGTAGCCTATTGCGTTTTATTGAGTGGATGAAGGAGTATGTGCTCCAATTCCCCTTGGAAGAAGATGAACTAGCAACCTATTAAGACCAAATTAAATAGTTAAGAGTTAAAAAATTTAACTAAACAAAATTAAAATTAAAATTAAAATTACAAAATATAAAACTTAAATTTAAAAGATAAAAGTGTTTGACTATAAAACTTACTTGGGATAAAAAGTTTATTGCAATAGGTTGGAGGTTCCTGTATTCTTGCCCATCGAAGTACCACCAACTATGAGCATCCACCCTGTACTTGTCTCGAAGAGCATCAAGATTCGGATCAGCACTACCGGAGCATGCAAAAGCCATGAACTCAGTCCTCACTCGATCATGTTCTTCACGAGCACTAAAGATTCTACAAAGTGCTGCCTTGTACCCTTGAGCCACTATAACATCTCTATATGGAGCAACTTTTGATGAAGTAGAAAGTATCTCAGCACTATAATATTTGGGACTCAATGCAAAAGCGAGAAGATGCAACAAAGTGGTCATTTTGTTCCATCTATCTACAATGATTTCATGTAGCTCTTTGAAGAACTCTTCTTTAGGATCTTCCTCTTTTGCATTGATGATGTTTTTCATCTTCTCAATCATTGAGTCGATACCATCATATACTTCGCCCAAACAAGGTCTATCCATGTTAGTGTAACGAATCATGCTCAATATGGGCTCAGTGAAACTAATGAGATACTCAACACTATCCCACCAACTATCATCTAGGATCCTTTGGTTAACCCTGTTTTCCCTTTCAGTGCTAGATTGCCTCCATACGCTCCAATTAGGGCTAATGACAATATTACAAAGTGCCTCACGAACCTTGATAAGTCGTCTCAACACAATTTTCTTAGTGGCAAAACACATCTCAACAACCTGTTTGAAAATCAAAATTAAAATTAAAATATAATTAAAATTTATAAAATCAACATTTAAAATTAAAAGAAAATTTAAAATATTGAGAATTAACTTACCTTCAACAACTCCAATTTTGAGAATTGTCTAAATATGCCTTCTGTCATATGGTGGTTGATGACAAACATTAGGATGTCTTCGCTCTCAACATACACCTATTTGATCCACTCAATTTTGGATCCAATGTTTTGTAGCATCAGATTGAGGGAGTGGACAGCACAAGGTGTCCAAAAAACATGTGGATACTTCTCCTCAGCCAATAACCCAACAACCCTACAATTTTGGCATTGTCAATTACAACTTGCACAACATTTTGATGGCCCACTTCTTCAATAGCTTGAAAAAGGATGTTAGCAATAAATGGACCATCCTTCACTTGTCCTTCACAATCCACTGCTCTCAAAAGCATTACCCCTTTAGGGGACAAGACAATAACATTGTTCAATGGGCGAATTTTTGCATCTTTCCATCCATCAGAAACAATGGTCACCCCTGTTTCGATCCACGAATCCCTTATGGGCTTCAAAGAGTCTGCTACATGTTTCACCTCTTTCTCCAATAAGGTGCAACGCACCTTCTCAAAACCAGAGCCCTTATACCCCTTTGGAGCCTCATTAATAGATTTCACCATTTTTAGCCAATATGGTGAACGAACAATGTTGAATGCCAATCCATTGGCATAGACACATCTTGCTATATCTTGATCAGCAATCTCTCTTGCCTCATTCTGAAATGAAGCTTCCAACGGTTCCTTAGATCTTTTATTTGAAGAGGGCATGATTTGCTCTTAAGGGATGGACATAAATGGATGGCTTTCTGTAGGTGGAAAATAAGAAGGCAGTATAGGGGGTTTCATGGATCTAGATCCTTTCTTCAAAGGATGGCTTGTTTTAAGATTGGTTGCTTTTTGGTTTGCTTTTTCTTGCTCAACAATATATTTCAACACTATATGATCTGGAATGCCTTCCTTATTTTCACCTGGACAAGGTTTGATGCCTGTATCAGGGATCCTACACAATGCGCTTTCACTCGACTATATGAGCTCGTATATCAAACATGGCAATGACTACAAATCCAAACATATACTCCACCACCTGGACATTGTTGAACCATTTCTACATATTTCCAAAGGGGAGAGGTAGGGTTTATTTTGAAATGAGATTGGTGTGAGCCTAAGGAGTTGGAAGCGGTTGCCATTGTAATACCTAAGGCACAACACATTGAAATAATTTTGGTATTGAAACTAAAAGACTTAATTAATTTCAAAAAACTGAAAAATTGAACATGTGTTATAGACATAAAACAAAAACTTAAAAACAAAACAAAATAGTTCATTTGTTAAAAAAAAAAGTAAGAAAAAAATCAAAAAACTTCAAAGAAACCTACCTCTTTTGAACAAATCTTGCTCTACGATCTTCTTGGCAACGAACAGACACTTGCAAGTGCTTAGGAATAGCACAACAATCAACTTTGAACAATCAACAATCAGCCTTCAAGTCTATTCAAGCTTGTGCAAGCAAGAGAGCAAGTTCAGCAATTGAGGCAAAAAAATTGATTTTCATTCACAAATTGTTAAATGAGTGTTTTTACTTATTTGATGTGTTAGGAGGCAAAGATTAGGGTTGGAGACAATATTTTATTATTTAAAAGTCACCTAAAGTCAAAGAATAATTCAAAAAATTCAAAAATGTTGAATATTTCGCGGTTTGGGTGTTCAAACAGTCGGATTCGGTTTGGGCACATACCAGATATGAAATTTTCGTACCCATAGGATGGGTTTCGTATCATGCCCATATCCACAGGCCTATACCCATATCCTGGACGAATTTGAATCGAATCCATATCGAATTTCGTATCCGTATCGAATCGAATCGTATCTGAGACCTTTTCTAGGCAAATCGGTAACTTAGATTAAAACCCTACCAAAAGGGTGCGTTGGCCTGTTGGTTTGTTGATAGGGTTTGCCACCCTTGAAAAATCTGAAGAATACCACCCAACTTGCACAATTCGCCCCTTCAACAAGATGCCTAAATGTGATGCAAAAACTGAATGTGATCTTAGCAAGAATCACCATTGAAGCCCAAGTGAACCTCAATCATGAAGTCCTCCATGGAAGAAGCTAGGATTTTGTCCAACTTCTCCTTAATTCCTAAGGGTTTTCATCCTTAGAGGATTCGTCAAAGTGCAGATCAGAAAAGCAGAGACAATTTGAATGATAATAAAAGCTTCCAAATGAAACTTGTATATATATGAAACTTCCCCCTTTTCCCTCCAATCTGGCCAACCTAATTTGGGCCCCAAAATTCGAATTCATTTTTTTTTTTTAATTTTTTTTTTTTTAATTCCCTCCAAAAAGGGACATTACAATCCTCCCTTCCCGAAATTGCTTGTCCTCAAGCAATGACAAGCATACCACCACCTAGATACCAAATCATCATACTACCATATGTATAAAAATTGAGGAGATAGATGTACCTCAAGGATCTATCAACACCCACCAACTCTCCCACTTTGAAGGTTTCCATGTGAATGTACAAGATGCCCCTTATAGGTGACTGGAAGAACATATCAGCCCCTCTTATGTTGCAGTTATAAATCGGAACAACAACCTCCCAACTGAAAATCGGAGTCAAGTGAATACAAGTACCATCGCCAATATCATATGATGATAGAGTATCATCCATACGCCATTCCCCAATGGTGAAGCAATGATCCCAACCTCTCCAAAACATCCAAACAGTTGTTGTCCCCCAAGTAGCCTATAGGGTATCCACGTGCAATGAGGTAGAGCAGCCACCCCCTACCAAAGTATGGAGTGGATCCTCATGAACTAGGGCAAGAAGGCCAGGATCCTCACGCTTTCTTTCAATCCCTATGACATAATCCAGCTGGAATACAAGTATTAGTAACTCAAAACCAAACATTATAGCAATACCTCCATACCTTGTGTCAAGATTTAGCTTCATTTGCCAAGCATGTCCAATAAAGGCATGTGTCTCCATGGCATGCATCACAAATTTCTGAAATAGAGCAGCTACATACTCTACTAGAGAGTCGTCAACATGATGAGACTCATCACAAGCAAACTCTCCAAGTGCTCCATGAATGATCAAGGACCAAACCAAATCTGCATCACCCATGTCTCCATCTACATATGAAAGCATAATACTAGTGGCTGATCCACAAAGTGCATGCTCCATAATGCCATCAAAGTCTATGATGTGAGCCTTCAAATGGCTCTCCAAAAGAGGTGACACCAAATCCTCATAAAGCAAGCTACATGAACAAACAAAGAATTTTGAATCATACCTCAAACCTAATTGCTCCACTTGTTTGGCCACCATACAAGGCTCACTCCTCATATGCCACTAACTTCAAATCTTCTTTGCCTTTCTCGTGACTTGTCGTACTAACGTGGTCCTCTTGTGTCTTGGACACACAAATGAGACCTCATGTTTCTCTCCCAAATGAGTGCCAACAATGGGAGACTCTTTCACCTCATTTTCCCCATGTGAAGTAGCTGCTATCTCATAGTTATGTAAAGAAATACAACTGCTATCATAAAACAGAAAATCGGAACCTTCACCATACCTCTTTGTAGTGCCTTCAAGGGACTCAAGCAAGTCTTCACCCTTTGTTAAATGTCCATTGTCAAGTGCTGGTCCAACATGAGTTTCTCCATGAAAATCATAGGTCTTAAGGCTGATCCTCTTGGCTGTCATAACATGATAATTTGAAGACAAGGGACTGCTGTCATACATCAAAAAATCAGTCCTTACCCCATGCTTTAGTGTGATGTCTTCCTCACTCTCAATCATCTCTCCTCCCATGAATGGGTGCTCATTCATTAGTGCAAGTCCAAGGGATGTCTTTAAGTGAAAATCAAGTGTACCATGTGTCACAAATTTTGTCCCACGGCTGCAAGCTGATTCTTCATGTGTAAGTGTCTCTTCTACCTTCATGACTTCATCATAGGACTCTTCAAGTCCCTCCTCCATGTCTCCACTTTTTGCCATCTTCATGTTGCATTGCTTTTCATTGGATGAGGCTGATATAGAAGTCTGAAATTCTGTTGCGTATGATGAAGAGTGTGCCATGCTCAACTCCTCACAAAGCTTCTCCACCTCATCTTCTTTTCTTCTCAAGGCACCAAAGTATATCTCACCAAGTGTGAAGAGATGATCTCTATCCACAAGTGTAGGTAGTTTGAATTCACTACCACCAAAGCCTCCTTGAGTTTGTGCAAGTCATCAAGAGATATACCAACTTCAAAATCTGCATGATTCCTTAGAGCCTTCCAACACAAACCTGCCATCATCTTATGAACATGATCAAAATGAGCTAGGGCTGCCACAATCTTTTACCTTTGTTTACCTTCAATTGTCCTTCCAAGTGATGTGACTTATGAGACCCATCACCTCCATGCAAAAGTTTTGTTTGGTCTTCATAAATGTGCACCTCCAAATCAGCTTCCTTCATGGCCTCTTCTTTATTACATTCATGTGTGGAAACTAGGTCATCATCATGCTTCATCAAAGGATCTCCATCAAAATAATGAGTTAGACATCATGACCTTCCTCATTGGCTGATCTAGAAAGAGTATGCACGGCTATAACCTCCTTAACCACCAAGTGATCCTCCATACCTTGCAATGTTAAATCAATTTTATCCAATTCACTCTGTTCACTACATACTGAAATTTCTGAATTGCCATCATATGTATGAACAACATCCATCTCAAAGACACCCAAACCACAATTTGATTCCTTGCCAAAATGAAGTAAAGGTGATGAAGCAATGCTAGGCTCAATTAATTGAAAAGATAATTAATATTCATAATCGATTGATTACAAAAGGGGACGAAAGCTCCTTATAAAGAAATTTACAAGATAATGTTTCTAAAAAGAAACAATCCTTAACTGAAGCAAACTAACGCTAAAAACAAAAAGAAATTAAAACGAGCTAAAGTGCAAACGGAAGTTACTAAATGTTAACTAAGTTAACTGACGACTAACTACAGCTAAGATGACCATTAATATTACACTTAATATTTTAATACCCTCCCTTAATGGTCATCGTACAAACATAAACTTAGTCTACTCAAATTTAGATGGTGTGTTGTTCATCAAAATGCAGAGTATGCAGACTCCTGCTCGGTATGCTCCGTCACATGAGCACTTTGTTGAGATGCTTCTTGGTTGGACTTCTCATCAGCCAACCGCTTTCTGCAATACCTTTGTATATGACCAATCTTCCCACAATAATTGATTGATTACAAAAGGAAACAAAAGCTCCTTATAAAGAAATTTATAAGACAATGTTTCTAAAATGAAACAATCGTTAACTGAAGCAAACTAACGCTAAAAATAGAAAAAAATTTAAACAAACTAGAGTGCAAACAAAAGTTACTAAACGTTAACTAAGTTAACTGACAACTAACTAAAACTAAGATGACCATTAATATCATTTAATATTTTAATATTAATGAATCATCACAAGAACCCATACCTTCATGTAACAGATCTAATATGGCTAATTTGATAATCTTCATGACAGTATCTTCTTCAATCTTCATGTGCTTTTCATTTGTAACTTCAATAGGTGAATCTCCTTTGCCCTTCTCCTCATAGGGCTGAAGCGAACCTTTGAACATGTCTTCTTAAGGGCTGCATACTAACTGATTTTTGTCCTCCTCATAAGTACTTGTAGGCTGCAAGTCATATACAAGTACTTCTTCTTCCTTCTCTAAATTTTCTTCATTGATAACTTCTGATTTTTCTAGCTCATTCCTCAATTTTCTAAGTGCAGCCATTGTCTGTTGTTGAAAATTTTGCAACACCTGCGAAAAGCCTTCCCACGATTGATCATGTTTCTTTGGTTTCCTCTTTTGCTTGCTTTTGTCCATCCAATACTCCATATAGCAACCAAGGGAGAGATTATTTCTAACCTCTTGTGGAAATGTATTGTACTCATCATAGGCAACCATTATATCATCAATAACATGTGTTGCCATGACTCCAAACTTTCTAAATCAAATACCCAACAAGCTGGCAAGATCAAGGCTCTAATACCATTGAAATATCCCAAGCAATGTTTGTGCGAAATTTCCGATTTTCAACACAAAAAATGATGCCCTTATTTCTGATTTTTATTTTCTTCTCAAAACCCTAGTTCGCTGATGCAATTTTCTGAGTTTATTTAAGTATAAACAGCAGTATATTTTCATCCAACAATTGCCAAATTGATAGCAGATCATAAACAGCATGACAACAGTAACATAGGGTAACAAAACATCCACCAAAATAAACCAAAACTTCTGATATTCAAATGTTCGGACTGCTGCTATAACCCAGATTTAACTAATGATGCAAAATACATAATGCAATGGGCTCCAAACATGCCCAGCAATACATAGAAGTCTACTGATATGAAGTAACCCCCAACTTATGCAATAAAATGTCCTCCTAAACTGACCCTAGCTGAGCGAAATTGCTCCAGCCAACTCCAATGCAAATTGCAATGCAAATCTGTGATGAAAATGACATTAAAACCCTACCAAAAGAGTGCGTTGGCCTGCTGATCTGCTAATAGGGTTTGCCACCGTTGGAAAACCTGAAGAATACCACCCAACTTGCACAATTCACCCCTTCAACAAGATTCTCAAATGTTAATGCAAAAACTAAATGTGATCCCAGCAAGAATCACCATTGAAGCCCAAGTAAACCTCCCTCATGAAGTCCTCCATGGAAGAAGCTAGGGTTTCATCCAACTTCTCCTTAATTCCTAAGGGTTTTCATCCTTAGAGAATTCGCCAAAGTGCAAAACAAAAAAACAAAGATAATTTGAATGATAATAAAAGCCTCCAAATGAAACTTGTATATATATGAAACTTCCCCCTTTTCCCTCCAATCTGGCCAACCTAATTTGGGCCCCAAAATTTGAATTCAATTTTTTTTTAATTTTTATCCCTCCAAAAAGGGACATTACACTATTGCAATCTTTGAGAAAATATATTTATTTGAGATATTTTGTCAAGCAGTTCACATGCCAACACAACCTTCTTCCTTGTCATCCCATTGTCATTCCTGAATATTGTTAGGTTGTGATGACTCAACATGTGGGATGGCTTTCCCCCTCAACTTAATTCGTTTTCCTGCCACATGACTATTGAAGAAGTTGAAGCCATCAGTAATTTGACTATAATTCATTTTCAGTATTACTTTTACCTACACGCAACTATGGTTGATATAACACCTTTGACCCTGGAGTGATGTATATCTTGTTCTTGTAAAGAATGAGATCATCAATAACTCGGTATCTTTCATGTTGTACCTTTCCTTCTATTATGTCATTTGAGAATGTGTCCTTAGCATATTCTGTAAGTTTGGAAGTCTTCCATCCCATCGATACTGTTGTCATGGTACCAAGGTGAGGCCTTCGTGATAAGGCATCGACTACAACATTGTTTTTGCCCTTCCTGTACTCGATGTCAAAATCATATGCTTGTAATTTGCTTACACATTTTTATTGACTATCATTTAAGTCTTTTTGGTTTAGAAAGAACCTCAAACTATTATGATTAGTCTTTACTACAAATCTCCCACATATTAGGTATTGTCTGAATTTTGCTAGGGCATGCATGATTGCTAGCATTTCTTTGTCATAGAAGGAATACGTTCTTTCTATTTCCTTGAATTTTCTACTCTCGAAAAGCTATAGGGTGCTTGTTTTGCATCAATACTGCCCCAATGCCTTCCCCCAAAGCGTCACAATATAATTCAAAAGGTGAAGAAAAATCTGGTATTGCCAAAACAAGATAGGAACTCATTACCTCTTTGAGTCTTTCAAAGGTTGTTTGTGCTTCTTCACATTCTAGGTAAATGCTCCTTTCTTGGTCAAATCGGTTAGGGGAGCAATCAATTTTGAGAAGTCCTTGACAAATCTCCGTTAATAGCTGCAAAGTCCTAAGAAACCCCTGAGGTGTATGTTAAGGTTCTAGGTTTTGGCCAACTCCTTATGGCCTCAATCTTCTCTTCATCCACACTTACTCCTTGAGCACTAATCTTGTGCCCTAGGTACAAAATTTCTTCCACCCCGAACTCACACTTGGATAGCTTGGCAAATAGTGAATGTTGCTCAAGTATTCCCAACACTTCATCTATATGTCTTAGATGCTCCTCCCAAGTTTTACTATAAATTAGGATATCGTCAAAGAAGACCAATAGGAATTTCCTTAGCTGCCCCCTAAAGATATGGTTCATACATGATTGGAAAGTGCCAAGGGCGTTTGTTAGCCCAAAGGGTAGGACAAGAAATTCAAAATGACCATAATGGCACCTAAAGACTGTTTTGGGTATATCTTCTTTCCTTAGTCTAATTTGGTGGTACCTTGATCGTAAGTCAATTTTTAAGAAGTATTTTGCCCCATGAAGATTATCGATTAGTTCATTGACCCTTGGAATGGGGTGTCAATTTTTTATTGTCTTTTGTTAAGCGCCTTGTAATCAATGCACATTCTCATAATTCCATCTCTCTTTTTTGCAAGTACAACCGAAGAGGCAAAAAGGCTAGAGCTAGTCTAGATATGCCCCATTTCTAACAACTCTTTTATGGCTTTTTCAATTTCTTCTTTGTATTTTCGAGGATGGTGGTAGGGAGTGGTAACAACTGGTTTTGCCCCTTCCTCTAGCTCAATAGAGTGCTCAAAACCTCTCTTTGGTGGAAGTCCCAGAGGGATGTTACTAAAGACCTTATGTTTGTTCAATAGTGGTTGTATGTCAACATGAATTGATTTTCCTTTAATGGAAGACTTGTCTAGGATTAAACATTGGGCAACCCATTCCATTTGTCCATGCTTAAAAGCTTTCTCCATCCTTTTGGATGATATTACCCTCGTGGACCCATCTAATAATCCTCGTAAGAGGACTTCTTGTCCATTATGCTGAAAACTTAATTCCAATTTTGAGAAATCCATGAAGAATCGTCCCAATGAGTGCAACCATGGGACACCCAAAATTACATCAATGTCCCCCATGTTTACAATGTAGAAATCTTTTGTAATGTACCCTTTTTGAAAAAAACCCTAAATCTTGCCCTGGAAACACCAACTTAATGCAATTAGGACCTTAACTTACAACTCAAATGCTTTAAACAAGGTAATCCCATTTTCTCAACATGGAAAAAGTAATGTTAAAAAGAGAATTAAATAATTTATTCCCTAAAGTTAAAGATAATAATTCAATAAATAAACTAATATTCTAATTTATGAATGAAGGAATTATGAGAAGGGTGTCCTACTTGATGGTTGATTCTTCCTGAGGATATCTTTTGAATATTGGTGCATATCTATTGTGCAGCGATAAGATATATCATCCAATATGGCATCAACGGATCTGCTGTTCAAATTTGTATCCTTCATTCATGTGAAATGGAGAGGCATTGTTCCATAATGTTATTCATTACTCATGCATTCCCTATCTAAATAACCCCAGCTCCTTAGGAGTACTCAAATCTTGAGTGTTTATACATATATTTCTTCATAACTGTTCCATCTATTCTACTATTGCCAATATCAATTAACTGTTTTGCTGACCAAGATGCTATTGCCAAGTATGAAGCACAATGAGCATTTAATACATAATCCAGAAAATGATATTATTCCTCCCAATACAAACAGCCACCATCTTCAAAGAACTGGACATGAAATACTTTATTAATTTAGGAAAGTCGGTGTCACCGTAGTCCCATATGTTTGCTGGCCAGTAAGGAGTGTTGATAGTTCTATCTTGCCAGGGAGGGGTCTCCCACTTAATATATGCCTATAGTCCTTTAATGTAGGCGGAGGAAGATCTTAATCGCATGAGATAGATAGACTAATGTTCTCCTTGAAGCCGCAACAACACATAATCGCAGTGGCATGACAAAGGTGGTGTCGGAGAATAAATTATGCGATACTCCGTTTGGCCACTCCACAACCCACCTAAGATCAATAGGAAGTGTCAGCAGATAAAATGAGTCATAAACAAGACAAATATAGTGGCAATTTCCTTTGTTTCTAGGCACCCCCAATAATGAGCATACCCCGAGAATACATATGTCTTCACGCGTATAATGATATCGCTCGGTTCTAGGTGCAATGTCCAATCCCTGAGTATATTATATTATTCACTGCTGCTATCTAGGTGCAGAGTTATTTCTTCTTCCTAAGTGATTCCTTAATCCCCCTTAAATGGACTTCGATTCCTCCCTTATAGTCTTTGGGCGGCCCTGAGGTGAGAGTCATGTCTCAGCATCATGCCTCTTAGTCGACTCCTTACCGATTATGTGCTTCCTAATGCTATGTCGTTAATCGTGTTTACTATTGTTGCCTTAATGAAATCATCGATCCAAATTTATTTATTAATGATATTAATATTTTTGTGAATACCTTATGATTATAAAAGGTTACAATATGTTTGATATTATTATTTTAATAATGGTTTCATAATTATGATGTTATCTAAGATAATCATAATTATAGCAACATTTCAATTTTAATTTATTTATACTTATATTTTTGATATTTTATTTTATTTACTTGTGTTTCAATATCACGTATTTTAGTGCTACTATTTTGGGGACATGACATCTTCTCTAATTGAATATTTCCCTAATGTGAGACTTAATTGTGAAACCTTTTTGTGCAAGGGGTGGTAGATCCATCAACCAAGGTGACATTGAATCCCTTAAAATCTTCTATTTCTAGTTTCATTTTTTTAGCTAAATTTTCATCAACAAAGTTGTGGATTGCCCCACTATCCACAAGGGTTGTTACTTTTTGCCCCTTAATAATACCTTAAGTTCTAAAAGGATGATGTCTTGATGCCTTGGAGATGGAAGCAGAGGTTCCACACTCTTCTTCCCCTTCATCATACCTTATTTTCTTCTTTGGGTTTGTGTCTCCTTCGTCCCTTGCTTCTTCATCGGATACTACTACTATATTATGAGTTTGGCTTCTATTCCCACATATGGGCCCTAGTGCCCAATTTTCTTTGCATTTGAAACACATTTTTTTCCTTTTTACCCTTAGATTACAAGTATGTCCAATCTTCCATTACCCCTTGCATTTGTAACACGATTTCCTCTTTCTACCCTCATCTTGTTTACAAATGTGACCCCGCTCCCACTTTTCTTTTTAATTGAAGCATAATCCTTCCCTTCGAAGACTCTCATGGTCATATTTAGAAAGAAAGGTGTTTTTGTGCTGGTCTTTCTTATAGGGAGGTTTTGTGTGTGCATCCCTTGTTTTGTCTTTTGAGGTTGTGTCCTTTAGTTTTAGGGCTTTATCAATTGCATCCTCGAGGGATGTAGAGTTTAAAGCACTTACCAATCCTCAGATTGAATCCTTTAACCCTTCTACAAAAAGGTAGGTAAGTCGATCCTCGTCAACCCCTAAAACCCTAACTGAGATCCTTTGGAATTCTACTATGTAATCCTCAACTAATCCATGTTGCTTAAGTTGAGTTAATTCTTTAAAATCATTTTGTGGATGCTTTTTCTCAAACCTTTTTATAAGTTTATGTGTGAATTCATCATAGGATGTTACATTTTGGTGCCCTGGATGCTTTTTCTCAAACCTTTTTACAAGTTTTTGTGTGAATTCATCATAGGATGTTACATTTTGGTGCCCTTGGGTGTGGATACCATGATGCCACCACTTCTGGACCAAACCCTCTAGATGTAGGATAGCAAATTGTATGGCATCTTGTTCCATCATGGGGCTAAGGTTCCAATAGATGTTTAATTTTTCAATCCAAGAATGTGCTGTGACTTTTCCCGACCCATCAAAATTGGGTAGGGTTAGTTTATTTACTTTTTGTCTTAAATTCTTACTAGGCTGCCTCCTACAGCTTTTTGTTATCTCTTGTTTCTTGACTTCACAAAAGTCCCTAAATGGGATGTCTCCTAACAAATTTACGTAAGCTGTAGTAATTTCCTCAATGTTAGAGGGGGATGGATTATCTTCTTCCTCCACTGGTGTTCCCTCCCTAGGTAGGAATGAGGGTCTTGGTAACTTAAAGGCGTAAGACATGTCAATATTTTCCAAATGATTAGAGTTTATATCTTTTCCATTTGTATGGTCGGATCTAAAAGTATTACCCATGTTTTGTATGGCTTGGAGAAGGACTTGGGTTGTTCTTTCATTTTGTTCCACCAATGCTTTAGTTGTCATTTCCATGAATGATCTCAATTCATTTTCCACTGGTTCACCCATGTTATTGTTTTGAGTGGGGTTGGGGTTTGTTATAAGTTTCCTCTTTTCCCTTTCCAAGGCTCTTTAAGCCCTTTGACTTAGTTGCATTTATTGTTCCTAACCCTCAGGATGGCAAGAACGTTGCTCTGATACCAATTGTAATGTCCCCAAATTGAAGCTAACCTGTTTTATAACAAAATTCAACAATTCCAGCATTTTCATTCTAGGAAATAACATACTAAAGAAAATTCACTTAATCATTGATTAACTTAGAAAAAATAATGAATAAATACATGGAGAGATTTGTTAGTTTTAGATCAGAAATGTAAATAAGCAGAAATACAACACACAAATCAATGAACACAACAATTTACCTTGAGAAAACCCTCCTACTTGAGGGAGAAAAATCCAGCAAAATGATCTCTTTACATATCAAATGAATAAGTGCAGAAATTGCATACAGATCAGGCCCTACACAAGGCCGAATCTAATGCAATGAATGGAGACACTTCTCCTTGAAGCGAATCTTGAAAAACACAAATGATGACACTTCTTTTAGATTCGAATCTGCTGCTAAGAATGGCGAACTGCTGTTGCTGCTGAAGATGCGAATTGGAGAGTGAATGAATTGATGATAAATGAGAGGACTCTATCCTCTATATATACCCAACTAGGCGCCCACCTTTCTAGGGCCGACCTAGAAAATACAAGTTTTATTTATAAAAAAATAAAGGCCGACTTGCCTTGAACAAAATATAATTAGGAGAAAATATCTCCTGCCGCTACAACACTAACACTCCCTCTTAGCTAGGGAGATATTTTCCAGATATCCTCGTCATGGAGTCTCTCAACATGACACCCACAATGGCTGCACCCATTTGTGGAAAGCCACATCTCAGTCTCAGAGATGTACAAGAGTTCATCATGGAGTCTCTCAACATGATGTCCACAATGGCTACACCCATTTGTGGAAAAACACATCTCAAACTCAGAGATGTACAAGGGTTCATCACGGAGTCTCTCAACGTGATGTCGTCATGGAGTCTCTCAACATGACGTCCACAAAGCCTACTCCCATGTGTGGAAAGAAACACATCTCAATCTCAAAGATGTACAAGGGTTCATCACGAAGTCTCTCAACGTGATGTCGTCATGGAGTCTCTCAACATGACGTCCGCAATGGCTACTCCCATGTGTGGAAAGAAATACATCTCAATCTCAAAGATGTACGAGGGCTTTCACCTCATATTTCTCCGTCTCAGAGAAATATGCATTATAGCGAAGCTCACTGATGCTGAGTCTCCCTCTCAACAAGGGCAACATTCTCTACCACCCCAAGCTTGTCTCGAAAATGTGCAAACTTCACTATAGAGAGAGGCTTGGTGAGGATATCAGTCATCTGATCATCAATGCAGATGTACTTCAGTTGAATTGCTTTCCTCAGCACCATGTCTTTGATGTAATGATACTTGATCTCCACATGCTGTGTCCTATCATGAAAAACAAGATTTATCGAGAGCTTCACACAACTTTGATTATCACAATGAATCATAGTCGGTTCCATTGCTTGACCGAACAATCCTGCAAGAAGCTTTCGAACCCATACTGCTTCACGAGCTGCCACACATGCTGCAATATGTTCAACTTTTGCAGTGCTTAGAGCCACAGATGTCTGCTTCCTGCCACACCAAGAAATCATAGCAGACCCCAAGCTAAAACAACATCCAAAGGTGCTCTTCCTATTAGTTACACTCCCAGCCCAATCAAAATCAGAATAGCCTTGTAACTTCAGATCTTCACGGGAAGTGTATCTCAAACCATATCCCACAGTGCCACGCAAGTATCTCAGAATATGCTTTGCTACAACTTGATGTATTTGTCTTGGCTCAATGCAAAAATTACGAAAACCTCCAGAAGTGTATTCTCCTCCATTGTCTGATCTCAGAACCTTAATCCTTTTCCCGGACATGTTTTCAACTTGAGCCTTGAATTCTTTGAATCTATCAAGGACTTCCTCAGACTCCTTAGATTTCAAGAAGTAAATCCAAGTCTTTCGAGAATAATCATCAATTAAAATCACATAGTACCAATATCCACTCAAGGATGCCACAGACATTGGTCCACATAAATCAAAATGAACAAGATCTAAAATTCCCTTTGATCTATTGTCACTACTATGGAAGGGACTCTTGATATTCTTACCAAGTGCACATCCTCTGCAAATGCCATCTTGCTCTAGACCAAGCTTAGGAAGAGCAGTAACCATCTTCTCCATGGATGGAAGGGCTCTGAAGTGTAAGTGAGCAAGTCTCCTGTGCCATAGCTCACTCAAACTGATAGAGTCATGCAATAGTGCCTGAACTAGTTGAATTGATAATCTGCATAGGCTCTCCTGACAAACGCCAATCACACAAGCTGATTTTATACTAGAGTTCTTAGGCCAAGCAAGAACTTTCCCCTCAGAAAAGGCAAACTTGTACCCTTTGTCCTACAAGGCTAAAATGGAGACAAGATTTCTTTTGATCCCTAGTACAAACAAGACATCACTCAAATGAAAAGGGATACCTGAATCTAGTTGGAAAGAAGTGGCCCCAGCTCCCTTTACGGAATAACAAGCATCATCTCCAATTATCACTTGCAAGTTAGTCTCTTTCTCTACTAAGTCTATAAGATGTTCTCTGTATCCTGTAATGTGACGTGAAGCACCACTATCTATCAACCAAGTGTCATTGTCAGTTGGAACATTGCTTAAAAGAGCGGAGATGAATAGAAATCCCTCTAAGTCGTCTCTAGATTCCTTTTGAGGTGACACATCATCAACATCTGCAATAGAAGCATGTTGCTTTGGCTTTGATATGCAATCTCAAGCATAGTGACCATACTTGTCACACCCGTAACATTGAATGTGAGAGAGGTCCTTCTTCTTCTTCGATTCTAGAACAGAATCTGATTTTATGTCTCTATTCCTCTTGAAATTGCCTCTTTTCCCTTCTCTTCCTTTTCTTCTGGAAGCATGTGCAGCAAGGACATGACTTTCTTCATTATGAGAGTTTCGCCCATTTCTTCTTGCTGCCAATCTGGATTCTTCTTGAATGCAATCAGCTCGAAGACGATCAAACTTGGGCAACTTAGATCTCCCACTGATGCTTTGAATAAAAGGCTCCCAAGATTGAGGAAGACCATTCAATGCCAACATAACCAGATCTCTATCTTCAACTATGTCTCCAATAGTGCATAGCTGATCTCTCAATTCAGAAATCTTCATGAAGAAAGAAATGACTGAATCTCCTTTAGCCATTTTTATATGATGGAGTTGTTGTCTCAAAGCAAGGGCTCTGTTGGTATTGTTGATCTCATACAATCCTTGTTGAGCCTCGAACATTTATTTGGTTGTCTTCATCTTGGAGATAATCGGAACTAGGTGATCCTTCATAGAGTCTATCATGATCTTTCTAGCCTTCGTGCCATTTTTCTTCCATTGAATTTTCTCTGCATCATCGGATGGCTCGGGCACATCATTTTCCATGAAATCTAGAAGATCATTCTCTTCTAAGGCAATGAGAGCTCTAAATTTCCAAGAGTTGAAATTTGATGCTCCATCAAGCCTATCTTCGACCTTGACTCCGTTCACCATCTTCGTTTCTTTGATAGACTGCTCTAGATAAAGAGTTGTCTTGACAGCTTAAACAAATCTGATCGGATCTTTGCTTAAACCCACTCTAATACCATGTTAGTTTCAAATCAGAAATACAACACACAGATCAATGAACACAACAAATTACCCTGAGAAAACCCTCCTACTTGAGGGAGAAAAACCCAACAAAATGATCTCTTTATATATCAGATGAATAAGTGCAGAAATTGCATACAGATCAGGCCCTACACAAGGCCGAATCTAATACAATGAATGGAGACACTTCTCCTTGAAGCGAATCTTGAAAAACACAAATGATGACACTTCTTTTCGATTCGAATCTGCTGCTAAGAATGGCGAATTGTTGTTGCTACTGAAGATGTGAATTAGAGAGTGAATGAATTGATGATAAATGAGAGGACTCTATCATCTATATATACCCAACTAGGCACCCACCTTTCTAGGGCCAACCTAGAAAATACAAGTTTTATTTATAAAAAAATAAAGGCTGACTTGCCTTGAACAAAATATAATTAGGAGAAAATATCTCCCGACGCTACAACACTAACAAGATTAATCTTTTGAACTAGCTAACTACCCCATAACTAGTCATAGTTTGGCTTGATAGGAAAGCCTTGAAGGGTGCCTGTAAACTACTCAACCCATCCAAGCCCAAGAGCACGCAACATTCAAACTAAGACAACTTGCCCCTTGGCCCCAAGAGGCAGGAACGTCCAAACTAAAACAATTCCACCCTTGAGGTGGCCTACTTAGCATGGGAGAGCCCATAAACTGCATCTCCCTAACTTGCATCCTTCAACCTTACATTTGATTGATTATAGGATAAAGACATACATAAATATATATAATCTATTCATTTTTAAAGGAATATATTCTAAGTATTAATCTATTACAGTAGTAACTATGACTTATGCATGTGAAAGAATATAATATTTGTTAGATTCATTATCAAACGTATTCATCTAATAACTGTAGTGTAGGAAAAAGTGTCCCTTTTTCACAGTGTTACCCCAAGTTTCCGGGACGGGGACAGCGGGACGAGTCTCCAAGTTTCTAATTTTTGAGGCCAAATTTAGGGAAGACAGAGGATGGCTATATAAAATATAGGGAAAATTTTAAATATATGGGAAAATTTTAAATATATAGGGAGATTTTAAATATTCATATGAAAACATGGATAAAGCATACATAATATATATTATAGAACCTTAACATATAACATTTGTGTTCAACAATCTTTGTCAATACTCAATACACATTAAAAATCCAGAATTAACATACATGAATCATAATACAACCTCCAAGTTATAATTTATAAACTTATATCAAATTACATAAGGTTATTTCTAGCTCACAAATTGCTGCACTCAAAGAGTTTTGGGCATCAAATTGCCTTGATATTCAACCTATTTCCAATTGTGAAGAACTGTTTAAAAAGGTCAAAATCCTAAGTCTTTGTCTCTAAAACCTGTTAGTGAACAGCAAGCAAATAAATTCAAGTTTACACACTTTTGGAATAATTTTTTGTTATTTTTATATATCTCTAATAGAGCATCAAATATTTATCTTGTGAGTGTTCCAAATATTGTGAAAGATATATGAAAATAATTTAAACGAACAACTCATAAACCAGAAAATTGAAAACTATTATATATATATATATATATATTATTTTTAAAACATGCTTTGACATGGTGGACTGTTGAAGGACAGTTGGGGGACGGCTCAGGCGTCCCCTAGCTGTCCCCGGGACCGGTCAACCGTTCCTATTTGGTCAATGTCATCCCTCTGTTTTAGGGATGTTTCCTTTTTTTGCAGGAGACAATCCCCTGTCATCCCCCAGCCGTCCCCCTATACCCGGGACGTCCCAGGGACAGGGACTGGGCATTTTAGGGGGGGGACGCATTCCCAGGTTTCCCTACTTTTTCAAACTTAATTTGGGAATGAATAATTAACTATGTTCCACCAAGTTTCCAGTACAAGGGCACAGTGGAACGACGGGACGAGTTTCAAAGACGGCATTTTTTTGAGGGGATTTTTGGGGACGGGGGCACGGCTATATATATATATTTATTTATTTATTTATTTATTTAAAAATATAGGGAAATTTCAAATATTTATATGAGTAATGATAATCATAACAATGAACATTCATAACGATGCAAATGTAATCACCAATCATATTGGCATATGCATCATAGACTCGAACAAATTAATACTACAACTACCTAATTGCTTCCATGGACCATAATTCATGTCAAATAGTCAATGTGCATATGATATAAAATAATGAAATGCCCAAAGGCTACATGTTTACACTACAAATGTCAAAATGACAAAGTCACAATTGTCCAAAACATAGTAATAGAAAGTATTATGGCTGCCTCTACTCGGCATCTGCCAACATTACATCAAAATCAAACTCTTTCTAAATGTTGGTCTTTCTTCTCCAACAACTCCTTCAAACCCTATTCTTTCTCTTCTCACTTTGCTCTTGGCTGCAATTTTTTTTTGCAAGTTAAAATGAGGTCAAATGAAGGTAAAAAAAAGTTTTAAGTTGCCATATTAGGGTTGGGAGGGCATGGGGTCCACAAACAAAAGCATTAAAAAAAACAAATTTTAAATTTGGCATTTTTTTGTGTTAAATCGCTACTGGGAAAAAGGGGACAGTCGAGGGACGGTTGGGCGTCCCCTGACCGTCCCGTAGCCGTTTCCGAAACGTTTCCTCAGTTCAAGGACGTCCCCGAAAAAAGGAAACTTTTTGGGGACGACTATCAGCCATCCCCTGTCCCCGTTATCGATACAGTGGGCAAAAGCTAGGGGACGCATCCCCATGTTTCCCTGATAATTAATAATAAAATGGACTTAATTGTGCCTTATTTTTGGTGTTGTAAGGTGTACCTTTACACTTTCACGCTAACCTAGGGCTTTATTAATTGATTGAGGTTAATTTGTATTATTGGCCCCTTTAATTCAAATCCAAGCCTAATTGAATGCAAGTTTTGAGGGATAAAACCCGACATTCATAAATGCCATAACATAACATTTAACATTGAGCAATGTGTGTCCTAGGCAAGTGGCCTAGGACCCATTCGTCCTATTAATTTGCCTTAATTGGCCCCTTTAATTCAAATCCAAGCCTAATTAAATGCAATTTTCGAGGGATAAAACCCGACATTCATAAATGCCATAACATAATGTTTAACATTGAGCACTGTGTGTCCTAGGCAAGTGGCCTAGGACCCATTCGCCATAGGACGAATGGATCCTCACTTGCACCTAGGATCTAAATTCAAACTATGTTTTTGGCGGTATTTTAATGATTTCAAATCCACAATTCAATGTCGGTTTGTAATATTTGAATTTCAAGAATTAATCTTAAGATATGTATAAATAAGAGGTCATTCCACTATGTTTCACCTAACAATTTTTATGAAGCATCCTAGAAAGTTTTCAAGAGAGCAATTCAAGAGCATTTCAATGCATTCAAGGGCAAATTATTGAAGAATATGCAGCAATCAAGATTCCATTGTCATGTCAAAGATTTGTTGCATCATGCATGTTGTTTGAGCTAATATGTTGATGTAGTGTTCAAGATCTATTCAAGTATTAAAAGGCATTATTCCTAATCAAGTTTCATGATCAAGATCCACATCCATTGAAGCCAATTCATGCTAGTTGCAGATCTACAATCCAAGGTTCAAATAAGGTTTGGTGAGTTGTTACATAGAGTTGTTCATTCATCATTCCTTCATGTTTTTCTATTTCATTTCAAGGTTTAATTACCAAAATGAGGCAAACCCCCATTCACCTAACAAACAACATTTTTCTCTCTTTAATGTATGATAGCAGATTTTAGGTGAAAGATCCTTTGAAGAGCGAAATTGAAGAAAGTTGCAAGAAAAGTTGTTATATCACGGAAAATCTTCTATAGAATTTATTTCCAAGTGTCCGACAATGAAAATCGGGAATCTGGGAGTGCAGACACAGTAGAAGAGAACCCGAAAAATAGATTTCAAAGAACCCTAGCCAAAACCCATTCGCCATAGGGTGAATGTCCTCAGTGAGCTTCAAAAGGTGACTTTTGGTAAAAGGTACACATTGTTTTCTCCTTTCCGGATCTGCCTATTGATTACCGTTTCTGTTAGTTTTGATTACTATTCTTCATTTGCATTTTATAACTTGCATTTTGGAGTTTGTTTGATGATCTTAATCTCTCTCCCCAAAGTGCTATTTAGCTTATACCCCCATCCTTGCATAGCAAGAAAAAATTTGCTGATTCATACCTTGTTTTGGCTCACCTTTTGGTTGATAGTCACTTCATTGTTTTGGATCTCATTTTCTTGAGTGAAATAGTGGAAAATTGGGTTACTTGTTATCATTTTGGTGAACCCCCTTTATCATAACCCACTCATTTTTCACCCTTTCAATAACTACATGCACACCATCTCTATATTTCATACCAGATTGTATTTACTATCTTAAATTTCTGTATGCCTGCAATTTTTATTTCTCAATCTGATGCTCTTCTGCTTTGGAAATGTGTCCTCTTATATCCCCACAATAGGGGAAAAGACAGGTCTGTTCATTATGTTTTCCCTTGGGAAGGGACACGTCCCACTTCAGATTTGATCGCTGCCCTTCATACCCAGCCGATGCTCTTTGGTGTTGTTTTGATAAGGCACGTGCCCCTTTATAGGAATTGCTGCTGTTTAGAAAAGTATAGGAATAATTAATAATACTTGCTCTCCTAAAATAGCCAACCAGTTTCCTTCCTTTTGGGATGGTGATCTCTATTTTAGTCTATTGTTCTTTTTTTACGGTGGGGGCATGACCGTGTAGCCCATGAATCATGACAACTATTTTTTAAAATTTTAATAACTGTCACCAGCCCATAATAGTCATTTTTAATTACCTGGGATACAATAAATGATCCTAGTGACAAGGCTGAACAAGATTGTTTCAATAAGGGTTACAGCAATTTGATTTTAGTAACTTCGAATTTTCATGAAGCAAATTTTTTGTACAGCTATTTGGAGTCCGAATTCAGTCTTCATAACAAAATTCATGCACCAAAAATGATTTTTTCAATAATATCCCAGAAGTTCAAATTTAGTCTTCATGACAAAATTCATGCATCAAGAAATCCCTTTTATAATATCCCCGAGTTTACAATGACAAACATGAGTGATTGCTCTATGCTAGTCGGGAAAAGGCCAATTACTTACAAATTGAGCAATGTCAAGGCTCTATGAGAGTTTAATCCAAAGCCTTTGCATGCTATTGGTGTTAACCCAAATGTTTCTTTGTATACACTATACAATGATCAAAAGTTCTTCAACAGATTTGGAATTGGGCAGCAAAGGCATGATCGCCACATTGACATTTTAAATACTAAATAGCAGTACCTAAATAAATTTTACAACATTTCTTTTTTAAATTATGTTTTTGAAGATTGTTTTAAATTTATAATGTGATTTAAAAACATGTGGAACAAGTTAAAAGCCTGGAAGTCAACAACCCGAGAAAATGGGCAATAGAGGCCTGATAATAGTCAAAGTGTGCCCTAACCAGAAGAACAGACTGCAGAAATATCCCCACAGCACTATACAATCATATAAAATTGCACAGAGGAGGGTTTGCATGAGGAAGGATTCAATCCGCCAAAAAATCAAGGTGAAAAATAAAAGAATCCTGAATGCATTTTATACCAAATGTTGAACAAGTTTTTCCCCAAGTGCAAGTCAGCGATTTTTAAGCATTTTATTGCAAATTTTTTTAAAAAAATCCTACGATTTTTTGCAAAACATTGTCAGCAAGTTGTCGCTGAAATTACTCACCAGTGGAAAATTCTGACAAGTACTCATCGATTTTTTAAACTATGATTTCAACAACCACTTATCAATTCATTTTTATACATAGATTTGTTTCACCTTACTGATCTCTTTATTTATTTCTCATTATAACATGGCTTTTGGTTTCCTCAATTTCTCTAGATGGGAACAACATAAAAGGCCGTGCAGATTATTATGATCGCACATGATTCTGGCTAGAGAACTTGTGTATCTTGTTATTGGCTGGGATTACAGACTTTGTATTGTTTATACTATGCTGGAGACTACTGTAATTTTATGGTTAGAAGCAATATGTGGTGAATTAGAACCTTTTTATGGACTTTTTTGATATAAAAATGTGATGTAAAGGCTTTATCAATTAAAAAATGCATTTTTATAAAAGACAGCATATGAAAGGCATCCATAACAATATCAGCACGGTTAGAAAAGATCAGTACAAAGGATATGTGATAATCTTAAAAAACTAGCAAGCTTTTATTCTTTGAACACACCCAAACATGTTGAGATTGCCATCTTCATATCATTATTAGAAAATTTGTGTCAAAAGATATAAGGTTCTATTTCTTTCTGGTAAAAAGCAACTGCATATACAATTCCCAAGTTTCTGTGGGAAGCCCAATTCTACATATGAAACTTCCCCCATCACATGGCTTTTGTAAAAAAGTTACTGCCAAAGTAACCTAGCAAAAGCACAATCATGATATTCATTGAAAGGGTAAGACGAGCACCTGCATACGCTTTGCTTTTGCTGCTTCCCCTTCAGTCTCCAGAACTGTTTGCTTAGGCCTGCATTCAACCAAATAATAGGTTAGAAAATATTCCATTCTACCTCAAAAAGGACCACAAAATTACAATAGTTTGTTCCCATCATAAACAACCTTAGAATTATAATAATAAATAAGTGAGACAATGATGAATTATAATAAACTATGCGAATATCACAAGCACCAAAACATAAAAACTCTTGCAATTAACTTGCAACCAGCGTTCTCTTAATCACAAGTAGGAGTAAAAGATGCAACTATGAAATTGCTTTTTTTGTAGATTGATTTTAAATTTTAAGGAAATGCCAATGTGCTGAATCAAAAGGACAAGCTCTTGAATCTGAAATTTTTTTATTGTCCATTCATTAAAAATTTAAAAAGAACACTAAATAGATAACAGATTCAATCCCACATAAGAAACTTGACTTCATACAAGACAAACCACAGAGAAAGTGAATCCAATATATATGATCATCTTGCCTGAAATTTTTTAACTGCTCTGAGAAAGCTAGAGCAGCAGTCTCACTACTACCAATTTCATTTTTAAAAATTGGATGTAGTCCTTCCCGAGGTAAATCCTTTGCTCTTTTTACAGACTCTGTTGATGCAGCTGGTTTTGTCTTGGAATATAAGGAAAATGCATTTGCAGACGTCTTCTGCAAAGCTCTGAGCTCATTGCACTCATCAAATCGCTCCCGTATCCTTTCAGAGACTAGATCCAATACAGATTGTGGAAAACGTCCATAAATGGATTCTCCTTTCTCAACCATTTCATTGATCCTAGACAAAACTTTTTCTCTATCACTTGCAACCTCGTCCTCCGTCGGTGCTGGTCGAACAGGTTTTGACAGGAAAAGATGCAAGTCCAAAAGATATGGCATGTCTTCTGATGTTACAAATGAATATGCTGTGCCAGTTCGGCCAGCACGAGCAGCACGACCTACCCTGTGAACAAAAAGTTTAGGTTTTGGAGGGAAATCATAATTGACCACATTATCTAGAAGTGGAATGTCAATCCCTCTTGCAGCAACATCGGTTACAAGTAATAACATTGTTTTCCTTGCCCTGAACTTTGCAAGATGAATTTTGCGGGCGGATTGATCCATATCACCATACACAACAGACAGTGCTATTCCTTCTTCCCTAAATAATTCGTTTAGGAATTCAACATGGTGCTTTGTTGCAACAAAAATCAACGTTTGCTGATCAGTACCAATCTGCTCTCTTACCAGATGCAACAATGCAGCATATTTATCTTCATGTCGCAAGGTAAAGAATGTGAGTTTGAGATCAGGGCTGATCTTATTCTCCAAATCTAGCCGTACGAGTTGAGGATCACGAAGGCCTGCCTTTGCAAAATCAGCAAGCAAACGAGGCAGGGTTGCACTAAAAAGCAAAGTTTGGCGGGTCTCACTCAACTGAGCAAGTATTTTTCGTAGCTGCTCTGCAAAACCCATCTCAAACAAACGGTCTGCCTCATCGAAAACTACATACTCCACTGTTCGCAAAGACATTTCTTCTACCTCAGCAAGATGATGCATAAGACGGCCAGGAGTTGCAATAATAATATCTGGACTTTTCGCTAGTTCTTCAAACTGAGTCTCCATGCTATCCCCACCCACAAGCACAGTGGCCTGGAGATCTGCAGCAAAGAAAAACCCAAAGTTAAGGAAAAAATTAACTTTGATCATATGCAATGAAAAATAGAGGATAGCAGGCAAAGCAACAAAGCAACAGAATATCTCAAGAACAAAACATGCATGGCACATTTTTTATTTTTTAAATTGCAGCTAGTTCCAGAAAGACGACAAGGGAAATACACAAAAAGTGACAAACTTGCTGAATATAATACAAGCCTCATGCAAACTAAAGTTTGAACTGTTTTCAGATTTCCCAGTTAAGAAACATTGTGCACAGTATTTGTTTGAGGATTGAAAATTCCATTATAAATCTATTTTCCAACTTCATTTACATGTATACCACAAAAAAACTAAACGGTTCAGCCTCATATTGACAACAAATGGAATGATTTTATCAAGGCTCATGGGACCATAGTAGTCTAAGAGAACATAAAGACAGGTATTCATTGTAATGCTAGTTTCAAGCGTACAAAGAGCAATCAAGGGAAGAACAAACAAATTTGCAGTGTTGCATCTTCCTTCCTCTGAGTGGACCTTCTGTTGATGATTTTAATTAGTAATTCTCTGTTTGCAACTTTCATCACTTCAAAGAGGGCAAGCAAGAATCAATCCTCAAGCTAAGGGTGGGGTCCTATAGAGGGGACGATTACTGCTATTCTTAGGATGCAGGTGGTCCAAAGAAAATAAAAATTACAACAAGAAATTTAGAATTTTTTCCAAAATACTCAGAGCATTTATTGTTTATGAAGGATTTTAGCTGACTAAATATAAATTACAAAAAAATCTATTAAATATATATATATATATATTAATAAAAAATAATAATTAGAAAATAAAATTAATAATAAATAATAGTAAACTTAAAAAATAATTAAAGAGCACATTGGTAACAAACACTAAAGACCACATACATAAACAGAGGGATAAAGAGAAAAATAAATAAACATTATAAAAAATAAAAAAAATAAACGTAAAACACTATTGTTCCATAAACGAAAATAGATGTGAACTGAAAACGAAACATATTACAAAAAAATGAAAAATGGAAAATAAATTAGTAGCATTACCTTGGTCAACCTAGTTGAAAATAAATGGAATTCAGAATAAGAAAAACTATGTCAGCTCATTTTTGACAGAATACGAATACAAAATATGGCATAAGAACATTACCTTGGTTGAAAGAGTTTATGCATTCAATTGCCAGCCTGGATACAATAAAAATAAAAGGAAAACACATGGCAGAGAATAAAAAATCTAAGGGGAGACACAGAAAAAACAGAAAACAAATTTCTATTTGACCTGTATATGGCACAGTCAACTAGGTTGTTGAATCCAGACATATCTGATGCAGCTTGATGTTTGCCATAATTTTGGGTATATGTGTGGGCACAGTAACTGAGCCATATATATTCTGTACCATACCCATATCCATACTGGGTATGCCAGTAGCATACCAGGTTAGGGGGGTTGGCATATCCAGTAACTCTAGATTCTAGTGATAGAGCCAAGGAGCTTGGATTTGCACATCGCAACTCCTCAAAGAGAGCAGGTATGGAATCAATCCTCAAGCTAAGGGTGGGTCCCCATGGAGAGGGCTGCAACTCATATTCTTTAGGTGCAAGTGATCCATGGAAGGTAAATATTTCTGCAACTGCAAAACTTAGAATCTTTTCCAAAATACTCAGAAAAGCTTTTTTTTTTTAGTAAGAAGAATTTCAGCTGAATCTAGTACTGAGATTTTATGGAACAAGTTTAAAATACTTAGCAATTTCAAAATCCTTGAAACCTGCAGTAGAGCCAACATTTCATTTATATGGGACGACTTAGCTCCAAAATGTTATGAAATTTCCTCTATGGCACTTGCCAAGAGAATTTGGTAATGACTTTCCATAGGACCACTGGTTAAGAGATGGATTAATGGGAATCACTGCTTATAAGCTATATTCCACCAAACAGACTTTTAGGGTGGAGTGGGGGCATAAAGCGAAAACTTAGAAGTAGTAGCTCCAAAATGTTAGAAATGGCACCTAACTAACAGGGAAAGGGGCAATGGAAAAAAGGTTGGTATGTTCACAAGATGCTAGGGTTTTGGGAGATTACGGAGTGGCTGAAAAGGTTGCAGAGGATGGCGAAGCTTATGAGGAAGCAGATTGTGAGGTGTTTCAGTTTTTTTTTCTGGGGAAACAACTGTTAAGGATTCCTTCCCTGCTGCCAGTAATCAGCAAGGCAGTCCTCTCAATTCTACACCGAGGCTTTTACACTTCCTCCAAGAATAAGGGTTCTGCTGGTTCAGATTTGAAGGATCAATGGAATGTTGTAGGTCTGGCTGGCTTAAGTGAGCATGGTCGAGTGGCTTCAAACTTTTCTGACCCTGATCCCTTTCCCTTTCTGCAGCCAGGTCTTTCTTGTCCCAAGCTTAGGGCTGTTGGAGTGTTGCAGGAAGAGGGCTTCTGTGAGGAGTGGTTAATTTTTCAAGACTGTAAGAAATATTTAAATCTTTTCCATTCTTGTAGGGTCTTTTTGTCTCTGCTGTTGACTGTTGAGAGAAGAGGGCAGGCTGGTTCTAGGTTTATTTAAGGACTCAGAGGTTATGTCTAAAAGGTTTTAAAAAATTGAGGGTGCTTTGGGCACTGTTGATGTTGAACCCTCTCAGGATCAAAGTTCCGATGGTATGCGGAAGGATTCTTCGTATAGGGGCATGAAGACAGGGCCCTTCACTGTCCAAGGGTGATTGCTGTTCTCTGGGAAATATTCTCCTCATTATGGCATCCAATCCTATGGTTCTGTTTTTCCCAGATGACAGTGTTCAGAAAGTTTTATCAGATCGTAAGTCTAATGCCATAATCTACAGATTTGTGGCTAGAAATTTGGATATTGTTGAAATTACCAGGTAGATGGAGTCCTTTTGCACAGATATCAAGATTCTTTCTATCTCTATTCTTTCTAAGAGTTCTTTCTTCTTCTTTTTTATATGACTTAAGGAATGAAATTTTGTTTGGCTCCATCGTATGTGGTATTACAGGAGACTTAGTTTGTTTATGTGTTCACTGGCAGTATTTTTTTCCATCCTGACCAGGTCTCTTTTTTTGAAGGTTCCGTTTTGGATTTGTATCTGTAATCTTCCTCTGGTTTGGAGAAACACTAAGATGATTTAGCTGTTGGCAGAGAAAATTGGTGTTTTTGTGAAATATAATCCTGATCTGGATGGCTCCTTCAGTTGGTTTGTGTATTTGTGGACCATACCTTGTTTCCACTCTGTTAATATACAGTCCTCTCATGCTCCTTGGTTACAGTTTATGGATTTTGAGGACCAGTCTTTCAGGTGTTTTCATTGCACTCAGATTAAGCACAGAAGATCAGCATGTTCTTATCCCCAGAAGCTTTAGCAGAACACTGTTACATTGACATAATGGATGCCAAAAAAGGGGGCACCTGATGAGAACTTTGTTTGGAGAAATCATGGATGCTTTGTGGCTTGATAGAGGGATCCTCCTCCTAGGGAGGCTAGTGGCATTGGAACCTAAGAAAAGATGGGATAGTCCATCTAAAGTTGAAAAACTTCAGATGGAAGCTAAAGAAGAAATTAAAGAAGGTGGTCGAGAAACTCAGAGCAGCAGGAGGGCAGTTTTAGCAAGTGCTTGAAGTTTTCTTTTGGGTAATTTTAAGATTTTCAGCTTTTAGCTAGAGGTTGTTCTGACAGTTTGGCTTCTCTTAGACTTTTGTGTTGTATCTCTCTCTAGCTTTGTAGTCTTCTCGTGTGTAGCACTCTTGGTAGCGACTGTTGTGTATTCCTTATGCTTTCTTGAGTTTATAATTGTACTCGTGTTTTTTATTGTTGTGGATGAGGTCCCTATGTTCTCTTTCTATTTGATAAATATATAGAAAAAAACAAGGAATGGGGCTAGCCGCATGAAGCATATTTTATAATTATAGCAAACGACTACTCAAAACTTCAAAATGCTAATCAAAAGCCATCGAGATTACTTGACAATGTTCGAGTGCAGAAAATTCTAATGCTTTGAGGCAACAGCTTTGAATGATACCTGTATAGCGACCGAGCTCTTTGCAAAACTTAAAAGTCTGAAGTGCCAGCTCTCTGGTTGGAGAAAGAACAAGGGCTCTCACTCCTGCACCGGGTGAATGCCCCTTCAGCTTCTCCAGCAATGGGATTAAAAATGCTGCAGTTTTTCCCGACCCAGTCCTAGCCATGGCAACAACATCCAATCCACACATTATAAGGGGCATCGTTTTCCGCTGTATTGGGGTGGGAACTCGATAGCCCTTACGTTTTACTGCTCTGAAAATTGGGGGACTCAGACCTAAGGACTCGAAACCCCCTGATTTAGCCTTCTTCTTCTGCTTCTCCTGAAACTTCAACTGTGTCACAGAGCTCACCTGGATATCTTTTACTCTCTCTAACCCCATTGCGATAGACCCACGGTTTAAGCTCCAAAGAATACCGTTGTGCAGGTTAAGCTCTTCTTCTCTTCGCAAGAGTTGTTTTCAGGTGAAAGTACAAATCTCCAGAATAAAGAGAAACGATTTTAGTCGGCAATATTGGAAACGGCTTACATCATAATTGCAGTTCATTGTTTTTCAGCGACTTTAATTCACGGTTCTTCAAAGACAGAATCCAGTTCACTGTAGCATCATCTCTCCATAGTCAGCATCTTGTAGATTATTTGATTAGCGATACTCAAGATCGTGCTACGTTCTTCTATGCCTTTGTCCTGTCTTTAACGATTTATCCTCCAAAAATGTCACTGCAGATCGTTTGGTTGCTTTTCTGTTACTTGTTTCTCTTTTATGATCTTTGTTATGCGAAGGCATGCAATAAACGGTGGAAGATTATGATGGGTGCGGTGTTTAGGGCTGAGTCACCAATCGAATTGCATGTAGGTACTTATTCGTAGGATTATGATGGTGTTAATCAATTTCGTAAAGCTGAATACTTCCCTTCAGAGATTGATTGACTCAGTTAATTCGAATTCATCTTCTCTCTTGAACTCCATTTGGGGTCGAATGGTAAATATCTTAAGAATAGTAACAATGGAAAAACGAAAAAGGTATTTCTCTTCTCCCTAGTAATGTTCCCCCAAATGGCTGTAATTTATGCTTTACACAAGGTTAAAAAGAATTAGGGTTTAGACAAAGTTTAGCAAATCCCAACTTATTTTAATAAAATTGATTGTTAAAACAAAAAGATCAAGTTATCATTTTATGTGTTGTTCAAATTATTGAACTAAAAAATGGAATGCAATTAATTCTAAGTGGTGGATTAAGTGATTGAGAGTGAGTTAGTGTGTTTATAAGTTTATTCTTAATTAGATGTTTTAAATTATGATAAGGTTAATTTTAGATAAGAAATACTATTTTTTTAAATTATTCTATTTAAATAAGTTATCTATAGGAGTTAAGTCATATTTTGGAGATTTGACCATGTCACTTTCACTTTGAGTTCCTAATAGTGATGACTCTTACGCGATTCTTCACCATTAAGATGTTTGGCATAGAGGCACCAACCTTAGTTTGGTTAATCACCATAAAAAGGTGAGTGAACTGATATAGTAACAATAAATCACATCTTATTCTTCTGCTCATTCTCAGATGACATGCAATATCAATAGGTGTGTGCATTATCATGTGAGTATGAGTGTGATAGGAGTTAATAATCTAGAATAATAAAAAATTTAGTCAGTGTGTTATATCTACTTGTAGAAAGAGAGCATAACATTTGACATCAGGTTCATGTTGCAACATCAAAAACTCTAGGAATTGTTTCAGTCTTAAATTTTTGCAAGTATTGGTGACATGAAAGTCACTATACATTAATTAGGATAGATTGTGGAAGAGATAAAAAAATAAAGCTCGGGTAAATTTACCTTCAATGGAACCTAATTCAATCTTTCCTTTCTTTAAAATTTGGATATAATTATACCAAACTATCTTTTGTAGAACTTGTAAGTTCATGGGATGATAAAAAATAAACTTATTAAATAATATAATTAGGTATTTTATTTTGGTGTAAATAGTGACTATCAAACTAGTTGACTATTAACCTAACTAGGAGAGTCATATTCACATTGCTTAAGTCTCTAATTAGGGACTTCTAGAGTTTTGTCTCGTCTCATATGGTTGAGACAAGTGTCCTCACTTTGTGAGATAGTTGTTGTGTGGTCACTTTCCACTCACGAGAACACTTGTCATGTGAGTTAACAAGTGTTCCATCATTGAAGGGTTAGTTAGTCATTGTGTTTGACTTGACTACCTTCACCATCTTTCATATTTAAGCAAGGTCACATTGTACATTCAAATTAACTCTTTTATCATCTCTTGATAATGTAAATTAGGCTTATTGTGTGCAAGTGATTTTGTGGAAGTTTTTGGTTTTTGATTTATGATCTTGGAAATCTAACATGGTATCAGAGCCATGCAATCAAAAACCTTCCCAAAATCTTGCATCTAGCCTGGTTTAGAGTTCCATTCAATTTGATTTGCATGTAAAAGTGATCTCCATTGTGGGGTTCAGTTGAGTTTTTTGTTTAGTTCATTCTCCTTCCGCCTATCATCGCGTTTTTCTGAGTTTTTCATTTTCAATGAATAATATCTTAAATCATGTTTTATTTTTTTGGCTAATCTATAAATTTAGGTTTAGAATTTTTTCAAACAAAATCCTTTGTAGTTTATTTTTTCCGAAGAAAACTTTGATTTTAATATACTTTTATTACAAAATATCTTTTCTTTTTTTATTTATATGAATTTGTATTATTTTTTAAATGTTTTTCTTCAAAAATTAAAAAAAATATTTTGATAATTTTTTATTTTTAGTTAATATAAATTATAATTATAATTAAATATATGCATCATGAAAATAAAAATTATTGTCATACAGTCAATAAAAGAAAACATTCTTTTGGTGCAATATCAATTTTCATTTTATAATTATAAATTAGTTTTTAATTAAATTGTGTAATTTCTAAGGTTTGATGATAATATAATAAAGGGTCCTAGTTAGCACTTTTGTCAAATTTAAATTAATCCTTCCATATGTACGTATAGTCTATGATGAATAAAGTGTTATGAGAGAAAACATTGATATTCATGAGCTCTAAAATAATTTAAAACACTTTAAATTATTCTAATTATCAAATTGTCACCATTATATATTTTTCAATCTAGATTTAAATAAATTTTCCTAACATAATGTAATTTTTGTATGATTAAATAACACTTATAGCTTTCTAATACACATTTATTATTGAAATTAGGAATTTGGTTAATATTATGTTATAACCATCTATACTTATAAAGAAAAAATATATATTTTATTTTATTGAATGTCATGACATTAAATATAAAAATATGTAGAAAGAGAAATGCTCATTACACAAGGAAGGGGGAACTAAAACTTAGTTCTATTTTAGTACCAAATTGTGATATAATAATTCAAGCTTAACAATGGAGAATCCACAATCCAATTATTTATAATGAAGCATGGTTGTCACATCTTCATAGTCCTAGCATTAAATTGATCATGTTTGGTGCACATACCACACTAACCTTAAACTGTAATGTATTAGTATTTTATTTTATATCACTACATTAAGAACATTTTGAACCTTTTATAATCTTTTACATTGTATGAGCTTAGAAATATAATGACAAATTTGGTCAATCCTTTTAATCTAACTTTAAAATCTATCTTTGATCTCCTAAGATGAGTTGGACAATAGTCATTGTGCATCACACTTTTGGGCTGGCATGAAGAGATAAAATTGATGGGTTTTAAACTTATTCGTGTACTATGAAACCTAGGAGTACTTGAGGATATGTCATCTACCTAGCTTGGCAACCATTGTCCATCACACTTTTGGGTTGTGAAGAGAAAAAATTGACAAGTGTTAAACTTAGGCTCCTACTATGACACCTAAGAGGACTTGAGGATGTGTCACCCACCTAGCTTGAAAACCATCATGTGAACCAATGAGGTATCCGCATTCAAATGACAACACCAGCATGCATGTCAAATCACCACTAACATGAACCTCTCACACATTGCATGCTTGAGAATAAGATTCTTCTCCAAACTATGGTGTATTAAGCTTAGGTGTTGCAATAGAAATTAGCCACTTGTATTCCACATCAACATTCCTTGTTGAGTTGCTAAAAATATCACTCATCTTGTCTATAATTATAAAATTAAGTATTTAGATTATGATGTGAAGGAGTAATAGTGATAAAAATAAATGCTTTAGGATATCCTAGTATTAAATAAAAGTATTCACTTAGCATAAAATACCCCATAACTTGTGAGAAATATTATTGTTGGATTTACTTTCCCATTTCCTTATGGTTGATATGGTGAAGAGTGAGATATGTTAATTCCATATTAAGAATAGAGATAATTGAATTATATCTAGACCTAAGAAAAATGGCATTATTCTCTATGGTTTTGTTTAGGATTCCAAACCTTATAATGATATGGTTGAGCATAAAATCAACTATAATTGTATTCATTTCAATTCTTATGGGAATTTCTTTTATCCACTTTATAAAATAATTTATGGTTATTGGGATCACTTGAATCCACTAGTATATTTCTTTGTGATTTCCTCACTAAATTCAAAGCCCTATTATTGGAATGAATATTTTACTAGAAAAGGTCTAAATTTAAGGCTCTAGATCCTTTCAATTTACTCAAGAACCCTTGGCAAGCATCACACCTTTTGATCACCTTATTTGGATTAGTGAACAAAGATGACAAAAAATACCCTATTCAAAGGATTCTATGCATTTTCAATTTAGCCATACTCTAGCCACCACAAACTCCACTATGTATTTCCTACAATACCTTGGTAGCTTGATCTTCATCGAGGCACTTTTAAAAATTGTCATCCCTACTCCTTTAAAACAAATCTTTACTAACAAAGGAATTTTTCGCATAAAATTTTAAGGTTATCTTCTCACTCTCTATCAATTCACTAAGGTAGTTTAATTGATATAATTAATACAATATGTATTAATGCCAAGATAAATTCCTCAACTTGCATATTATTCACCTTCATACATCTCTAATTGAGATACCCCACTATCTTCAAAGTTTGACTCTATCATTATTTTTGCTAAGCCTTGTCCTTTAACTAGCTTGGTTTTTTTTTATTGAATTCCTATATGTTATTAATCTATCAACATTTCTTGTGGGTCATCTCCCACTGAACCAAGATATCTTTCACAACAATATGTAGCACATAACCAAGAATTTTGGCACCTACCAAATAAGGTCTAAATCTTTTAACTTCTTTGACCAAGGAATAGGTTTACTTCTACATGACATCATATTTAATTTTTCTATTTGATTTATTTTTCTTTTTATTTATTTAATTAATGTGATCCATTGTAAATAGAATTAATATAATGTATTGATGTCACTAGCCATATTTTTTAGTGTATTGATATGGGAATCCAACTATGTATGATTGATTATAAATTTATTTCATTCCTCGTCCATTCTATTCTTCATAGCTTCTCATAGGATTATGGTGTGGAGTGTAGAAGACTATTAAAAACTATTATGACCTCATTCCCTATCTCAATCATTGTGTTCTCATGCACATTAAGGGTATATATATTTTCTAGTGTTCTATTTACTTACATGGATGTAATTTTCCATTAGGGCTACACTACCATTTTCATATTGCTTATACTCCCAAGGGAAAATTATGTACCTTCATGATTGTTCTCAACCATGTGCTTATATGTTTTTATTTACTTAATAGTTGTTTCTATTATTTTTCTTTTGTTATTTCACTTTTCTTATTCTTTTCTTAGGGTATATTATTATCTAATTTTCTAGTTGTTTCTATCATATTTTTTTTATCATTTCTCTTTTCTCACTCTTTCTTAGTATTATTTTCTCTATCAAAAGTATGTTTTAGTCAATATTTACAATATAATATATTTAAATATATAATTTAGAGATATAGATGGGTCTATATTTATAATTTTTATATAATTAATTTGCATTCAATATTAATTTATTTTGGGGCATCTTGTGGTGATTATTAATGAATGTGTTGTACATATAGCTTGTTAGATTAGAATTTATTATTATCCTAATTTTGTATATTATGTCTTAGTTTATATATTTATGTTGAGGTGTGATTGATTGATGTGCTATACATATGTTAATTTAGAGTAAAAAAGTATCCTAATTATCCTACATCTACTTGTAATATGCTTCCTTTATTTTGTTGTGATAATTTATTTATTTCTATACATATGCTAAAATAAGAGCTTTGAAATAGAGTATTGACGTCCATCAAAGAATAAAAGAGGAGGAATGTTATAAGTTGTTATAGTTTCCACCACTCATATTGAATAAGAAATGAAGCAATTAAAAGGTAGTTGGTAGCTAGAAAACTAGTTCCAAAACCTTTACTAGAAATTTTATAACTTGTGATAAAATGGAAGCTTTAAATATAAGAAATTTTGAAAAATGCATAACAATAATTAAATCTAGAGTCAAGCATAATTCAAAGGTTGAGAAAACTTAAAAACACTACTAACTTGAACAAAAAATTGACTCACCCAAGAATTGTGCTAACGAAACAACAAAGGAGACATACACCACTTAAATAAAAGCACAATAAAGAAAACTAGAAGCATGCCAAGAATGAACAAGGACGTACTAGAGCCAAATAAGAACACACTAGAAATTCATATAAGGAAGGTTTATTATGGAAGAGTTGTGTGAAGAAAATATATAGAGTAATAGTACTTCAAAATTGTAATATTCAAATGACACATAAAACAATGTAATTGTCCCATAAAACCCTAAATTAATTAGTGTATTAAAGCATAATTAACAAAAATTGAGGCAATTAAATGCTCTATCATGTGGTAAATTGAAACAACAATAAATTTCCACCATCAATCATGGGGAGTTAGGGATCTCTCATAGAGCATATCGACGAAAAAAACCCCGATGGCCAAAATGTTGAGTCAAAAGATAAAGAAATGGAAGATGTTGGGGATTGGGCCTAACAAGGATGGCATGCCAACACAACAAACCCCAAAAATATGACAAGACAAAAAAAAAAGGAAAAGTAAAAAAGGGAAAAGAAAAGATCTAAACCTAACCAAAATAAGGAAACATGAGAAAAAGAACAAAAATAAAATAAAAAAGAATGAGGTGCCCCATTTTGCATGAATAAAAAGGGGTTTGAGTGCAAGGCACAACACATTCCTAGGCACAATGGGATTATTTCATGTTACATACATGCTTGAGATTAGGTCTAACCTAGCCATGATGATAACAATAGTCAAGAGATGACACAATGAGCACAACACATTCATCCTGTCGACTGGAGAGGTCGTTGTCATGTTAGAGAATGTCTAGAGGATCCTCAAGATTCTGATCCATGGAGAGAAATTAGTGTATGCCACTAACTCGAGAGAGTGCATTGAGCAGGGTCTTCCTCATAGATGACCTTGCGATCAAAGACAAAGAGATGGATTTACAACAAGCCATGAGAAGATAGAAGAATTGATAAAACAATGATAACATGACAAGATATAAATGCATGTCATTTTTAGGTGTCCACATAGGTACATTAAACAATACTACCACTCATTTAAAAAACTATCACTTATGTTGCATGCTCTTTTATTTTGCATGTGGACACTTGAATATAATTATTTTCTTATAATATTTATAAAGCTAATAAATGTTATAAAAGTTAAACAAAAATAAAGAGTGGACACATTTCAACATGTGACCACTTGAAGATAATTTCTCTCACTAAACCTCCTTGCACAACTATAAATGTTCAACAAAATCATTGCTTCGTAATGAATCTATTTGCAAAGAGAATATCCCTAACTCAAGTTTTATCAATGCCTAGACTATCCCTTTTTCTATTCCTCAATACATTCCTTTCCTAAGAAAACATTCTTATGATCTCCCATATCTACAAGGTTATATGTCTCTATTAAATTTTTTTGGAAACATTATGTTTATTATTCTATTGATTGTTCATATCAAACAATTACTTGAGAGCAATCATGCCTTTAAATAAAGTGTTCATCGTTGGTTTAATTATAGTGCATCTACCATGAATGCATCCTCAATACTCACATTTATCTATAATATATGGTTGAAATATTATAGTGTTAAAGAGTGATGAGTGATGCAAATGAATAGATGATATATCTCATTGATTAAATAAAAATAAATAAATTATCATAAAAAATAAAGAAATTGATGGCTTTGAGTGGAAAAGAAAGCAGGTCAAGTTTTTTGAATTCTTTTGAAGGGGAAGGTGAGGTGATGTATATTTTGATGAATATGATGAGTTTATTTGGTTTTTGGTGTCCTATGTTTGAATTTCATCTTGTTGGATTATTTGGGGAGGTTCTTTTGGCCTCTTTTTTGCTCTTCTTGTGTTTTTCTAGCTCTACTATGTCGTGTGCTTCTTTGTCGATCCTTCTTGCTCTTGTATGGTTTCACTATTGGTTTCTAGGGGCTCATCCTTGTGTTTTGGAGGAAGGGTCTATTGTAGAGCTAACTTCCTTCTCTACCTATCCTGCCTACATGGGAATGAAATCTTGTATCTTCTGATTTGCTTTTATTATTGGTCAATGAAGTCTTGCATCTTCTAATTTGATTTTCTTTGGCTTCTTGCATGGGTTTGTGGTTCTTCTTACATGAGAATGATCATAACCTAAGCTAAACCTACAAGATCCACAGTAAATAAACCAAGATTTAGCTATTTAAGTCAAGCTCCCAATGAAATACTTGAAAATATCAAATGAAGAAGTCATTAAACATAAAATAAGCAAGAAATGCATAATGGAAACTAGTTAAATGCCTCAAACCTCATCCCATTGGGGGATTGATGTTGCATTGATGTGGAATGTCAGCCCTTTCCCAACCTCCTAGTTGAAACAAGCTTTCAAATGGATTCCATTGGTGAATATTCATGAAAAAGGATAAAATATGAGCTAAAATGGATGCTAAATGTTGAAATGATAATGGAGAATTCTCTAAAATGCAGTATAGTCTAGTTACTCTAAATTAAAGTGGATCCCTTTCTCATGGAAATGAGGAGTATTTATAGGAGAAATGGTTGAATCAATGGTCAGGATTGATTTGATCAATCAATGGTTGAGAATCCATGAGAGGAGATGGCATGGATCAAGGATTCCCATCAATGGATGAGAATGCAAGTTGACAAGGATCAAGGATTTTAATCAATGGCTCTCATTGATTCAAAGAAGCACACTTCCTAAAAATTATGAAGTTTTTAGAAATTTTGTTTTGGAGGAGTCCAAATGGAGGAATATTCTCTTGCAAGTGGGAGGGTGAGAAAAATTAGCTAATTTAGATAATGTAAATAATGTAAATTAATTTGCAAGATGGATGAAATTAAGAGTTTTGTTAAATGAGTAACTTATTTAATAAAAGGGGGTTTAATGACATTTAACTAAATAATAAAGATTATTTAATTAAATGAGAAGACATAAGAAATTTAATTGAATAATTCACATTACTTAATTAAATAAAATGAAAATTAGTGTGAAAGGGGATGAACTAGCTAAATAACATTGATTATTTGATTAATAGGAGAAACTAATTAATTTAGTTAAATAATGAAGATTATTTAATTAAATGATCAAAAAGATGTGAATTTAGGATGGAAATGGTGTTAGTAATCAAATTCAAATGTGCAATATCGATCAAGACAATTTTAAGTGTCTACATTTTTTCCCTCTTTGAAGTGAGGCACCTATTACTTTGGTTCAAAGATTGATGCTTTTTGGATTAACGTTGCTGCTTAGATAAAACAAATTTAAAATTATTGATTTTTTGGATGCCCCATTGTTGCCCCAACATAAGGAATTATGCTAGTACCCTACCCCCCCAAGAGATCAGGTGGAAATTTTATTTTTTGGGTCAAGATCATGACAAAGGTTCAACATAGGTTTAGGTGTAGAAAATAGGCTTCGGGACATGAAAACAAGCTCATAAACATAAAAAAATGCCTCAAAATAAGTTGCATAGCTCATAAAAATTAGAAGGATTAAAAATCCCATTTCCCACCTCAAATTATGGCAAAAACCCGAATTTTTCAGGCATAAATAGAGCTTGAGGGGTCATTTTCAATTCATTTGCATATTCACCCTAGAGATATTCTACTATTTTTTTCTTAGACAACTTGATGAAATGGGTGATCCAACGCTTCCCAAGCACCTTATGGACAAGGTATGAGAGCACCAATGACCAACTAACACAGGACCTTTGATACACAATCCAAAACTTTTCTTACTTTTTTGTGTTTTAGTGCATTTATTAGGCTTTGAAGTTAGAAGAACAATAGCGTCGTATTGTGACACCTTTCTCGCAGTCGGTGATGCTATTGTGCTATGGTGTCACTTTTTTATGAAGCATTAGCATGCTTAATTTTGGTTCAGGGGTGCTATTGCTAGTGGCACATGCATTATTTAGGTATAGCATCGCTATTGCAATACCGAAACGTGATTGCAATATAGCATTGCACAAGTCAATTTTGGTCCAGCATCGCGTTAAAATGTTGACATGCAATTGCATAGAGCAAAGCTATTGAAAAATGGTGATACAATTACAATTTTACCATAATGACACAATTGCAAATTGGCACATAATTATAAAATTTAGGGTTTTAGAGTTTAAACTTGTCATTTTTTAGCAAATTTGACATTGTTCACTTCATGTGTGTAGGAGACCATTAGAGATATCATGTCTCGAGAGCGTCAACCCAAAATTTTGTCTTGCATTCACCATTTTGGAGATGATGAGGACTTATTTCTTGGAGTGATTGGGTTGGGGTTCATTGCTCGGATGCTAAAGATCCAGACAGATCTCGCAATGATAACCACGTTGATCAAGCGGTGGCACGGTGAGACTTCATCATTTCATCTACCTATTAGAGAGGTGATGGTTACTTTGGAGGATGTGTGGCGAATCTTGTGGATCCCCATGTCCACAAGGTGAGATTGATTTATGACATTGACTCTAGGGTAGATGTGATATTTTATGTGCTTATTTTGGAGACCATTTGGGTGGATAGCCACCAAATTAACTTGTGGGACTACAGAGGGCAGGTGTCAGATTTGACCTTGATCATTGGGGTACTCTACCCCGACAAACACGATAGAGGGTTTAGCTTTGGTTGGGGACTCACCTAGGCGGGTATGGTATAGAGGATGACATTATACACACAGGGCACTGTGGTTCTTGCTTCATTATATCATGGCATGCATCGGGTTGTGTACCTGAGGGTCAAGCTATATGAGTCAAGGTCACACTTCTTCGCATCTGGGTATTGGAGCATATTGTCGTGCTTTGCCCTATCATTACACTTGTTGACACAAATCTAGATCATCATGCAGTATACAAATATGGGGCTATGACCACATTAGAGCACACTAGTATCACGGGCATCCCCTATTGGTGGCATGTGATCAACAATATGACAGTTTTTAGGTGGAGGCCATGGATTCAGGCACATCCCTGATATGATGACTAGGATCAGTTATTCTATGCCTGATAGACTTGATGCATCTTGGGGCGGGAGCATACCATGGTTGATAGGTATCTCCCTGATCAGGTGGCTTGTCAATTCAGTGAGATGTGGGATGTAGTACAACCTACATAAAGGGTGATTTTCACACAAACTTCTAGAGAGATAGTGTGGGGATAGCAAGTCCCACCACAGGTTGCGATCGATGATTTCAGGCAACTTTCCCCACAACTATGGGTATATGTAGGTGGACCCTATGATGTGGGGACCGAGCCCACATATGATACATGGTTCAGACAGTTTTCCCCAGTGTGACTTATTGATCTCATCAAGGGATAGGTTCCCAGGAGGAGGAGAGGTGTCAAGCAGATTTGAGGACAGGGAAAGGGACAAGGTAGAGGCTAGCAATAGCCTCATTAGTAGCCTCCCCATGATGGGCATGATAATTAGGTGCCTGGTGATGGCACTAGCAATATGATGGACAGGGTGTGGGATAGGTGCTAAGGCAACCACCTTGATTCAACTATTATAGTAGGCACCACCACCACACTAGCAGCAGCCACACCAGCAAGCACAAGGTCCCGACACATGAGATTCCTAGATTTAGGCCCTTATTTCATAGAGGTACCATCTTCTATAGCAGGTCCAACAATTGACAGGTCAGTAGGATGCAACCCGCATACAGGTTCAATAGGTCACAAGAGAGCATGACCAGGAGCAGTAGCAGTCCTAGCAGCTTACTATCTAGTTGTCCTAGGAGACAAGTCGATGACAGTAGTTAGAGGCCACGACTACTCAGGCTTAGTAAGCATAGGGGCAGGTAGTATTTGTGCACATATACAGGTAGGCCATAATGGAGGCCACATATTATAGGACGCTATATTATCGGGATGTGCCTCTGCACCGATGATAGCTAAATTTCTCATCTCAGAGCAGGGTGGCACCCAGTGCTTTGGGAGGTGATCCTTTGGTACATCGGCACTTTAGGGGTGAACACAAACAACCTGGGGGTGGTGGTCGCCATCAGCCTTTGTGGTGCAGTCATGGTAGGAGGGTTCTAGAAGGAACTGTCTAAACCCTGCAACAATGAGTCAACACAACGAAAATAACACAACAAATTAATATGTGAACATGAAACTTTATTAAATCGATAATCTTACATGCAACATAGGCCTACTGTAATGGCATTCAACAATACAACTGGCCAATTGGCCTTATTACATGCCCCCGAAGGGTTTATGCAAAAATATAATGAAAATATCTAATCATGAACTACTTAACTTCTAATCTGCAATGAATTGAATGATCTTAAATATGCTTCTTGAGCTCCAAAAAAGGTCCACTTCAACCACAAGGGTTCATAAACCTGATGAATGATCATACATGAAGGTCAACCTCAAAATATGTAAAGATAACTCCACGTGAAAAGAAATAACTTGTGAATCTCTAGGATAGGTCCCAATGAATCCAAGATGCTTGTATGATGTCCCATTAAGCTTTGCATGCTCTGGAATAGGTCCACACTAAGAAACTAGACCAGGTCGGCCCCAAATGCTTTGACTAGAAATATAGTGAAATTTTGAGAGTGATAACTTTCAATAAGCAATTGCAAATAGTGTGAAATTTGGATATGTGATAGATGTTGATGTGTGGATGCTATATCTTATTCCATGAGCTAAGAAACACTGATGCGATAAAATATGGAATGAAATACTAAAACTATTACTAAATGTAATGCAAGAAAATAATATTTTTTTGTTGATATAGGATTGCTTTACAACCAAGGATGCTCCTGCATCACTTCGGGTAGTGCCTATTGGCAACCATCAGTGGAACACCAGGATCAGTTCTAGCACAAGGATAGAAAGAGTTGAGGCTAGCCTCACACAAGCACTTTTTTGATGTACAACTTTGATATTGATATGTATATACATTCATCTGTTGGTTTTGATAGCCTCATGTATATCCATTTTTTGGTGAAATTACACATTGATTCAGTTTTTTGTATCATGACAATCAGATTTTGATGATATATATGAGATGGTTCGATGTGATTTATGATATGATTTTTTATTTTATATGATGCTTTATGATCATGTATGGAGGCAAATGTTTATGTTATCCATGGATGTGTACATTTATGTATGCAGATGATGCGATGTGATGTATGATTTATGATTTATGATGTGATGCTATATGATATATAATTCATGATTTATGTTATGGATGTAATGCAATGGATGATTTACTTTATTTCTCAATATCTTTTCTATATGACATGGTATGAGATAGATACATTCCCCTATTTGTGTATTTTTCATGCGATGATGTTATGCTTATGATGATGATGATTATGATATGATTATGCACGATGTATGTATGCTGATGGTTTTTCGATGTAATATGGATGCATTATTAATATTGTTGACTATCATGATACCATGTTAGCACAAAAAAAGATAGAAAATTTGGGATGAATGGATTAACCATTGATTTTGAGATTGATTCAGAAGTCCAATAAGTCTATGATTCTTCAAGACTTTATGAGATATGGTGATGAGATTGGTGATTTTATTGTTTCAAGGATTGGGATACTTCATCATCTCATTCCTTATTTTTGATATAACACATAGACACGATGCATCACAGTATTGATAACCTAGTGTAATGGACTTTGACTCTACAAACAGATAGGATAATCCGTACTCACACCTCGACATATGGAAACCTTATTGGAATGTAGTTTAGAACATTTCAGACCAAATCATACGCAATAGTCAATAATGTATTTAAAATGACCTCCCTACACACAACAAGGAAATTATTCACCAAGGTTATTTCACAAGAACATCCCACAAGCACATAAAATGAAAGATAATGATCGATGCCCCATTCCTTTCTCTCTAAATCATTTTGATTAGACATTATCGAGAGGTCCTCAGAATGGGTCACTAAGATAAATCATATCTATTGCCAAAGTAACATAGATAAGGTGATTTTGATGATAATGTCCATTGTAGGAAGGATGCATCCTAGGACATGTTTATTAGATGTTTTGACTAAGACTAATTGTTTGATAGGTCATTGATACAAACATTACCAACTTGTTTACTCATGATCTAGACTCTAGAATTCTACATTTAGGTTCACACTTCATGAATTGCCACACTTGTTTCCACTTGTTTTACCAAAGGTTGAAAGTGATGATCAATTTATTATGAATGAAATTTTATTGTGAGTGAAAGCAAAATGGGATCGGTGGTTTTAGACTTTTTGAAATATTTCAATGTTTTTGATGTTTATTTCAATGTTTTGAGGTTGTTTTTGATCTTTTTGGGTGCATGTGAATGTTTAGGTTTTCAAATTATTTGAGGTTGTTTAGGATTTTTTTGAATGTTTTCCAATGTTTTGGGTTTTCAATTTTTTTGAGTTTTAGACCAATATCTAAGAGGGATTGACCTAGGGCCTTGGGGGCTCATCAAAGATTAGCCTTGCCTATGTTATACGCATAGAGACCACGTATTTTGACTGACTCTGACCATTAACCATTTATTTGATGAGATATGAAAATTGATGGATTGCCAATTTATTGTGACAGACTCCTAAAGACTTACCTAATGTGTCTCGGGGTCTCACCAATGATGTCCTTGCCTACATTCAAGCTCAAACACTCATAGTTTGACTGAATCTGGCCAGTAACCATTTATTTGATGAGATATGAACATTGATGAATTGTTAGTTTATTGTGAGGGACTCCTAAAGGACTGACCTAATATATCTCGGGGGCTCATCAGTGATGGCCTTGCCTACATTCAAGCTCAAAGAATCGTAGTTCAACAACCATGTTTTTGAGTTTTTGAGTTTTTGACCTCTTTAGGGATTTTTGATGTGATTTGGATGTTTTGGATTTTCTAACTATACAAGATTTTGATGTTTTTGGATTTTTTTATTTTGCAAGTGTTTGGATTTTGACGAGATTATCAAATGTTTTAGGATTTTGAAGTAACCTTAAAGGATATATAAAAACTTGATCCAATGCAAGTATAGACAAATGACCTCAATGTTGATGCAATAGACTACCTCGATATAGGTAGGACAAACTAACCTTAGAAATGTGTCAAGTAGTACTTAAGGGGAATATGATACGTAATATCCAGCTATGATACATGGGCAGATAGGTGATGGAATAAATAGGATAGTAGGATGCAATAGATGAATGTGATGGATAACGAAGCAAGATAAGCCAAAGAGCCAATGATGGATGGATAGTGCTTATTTACACAAGGCACCTATTTTCCAAATTTTCACCAAGGTACTTGCCTAAAGCGCCACTAAAGTGGTTTTCACTAGCTCAGATGATTTTTTCTTTACTGTTTTCAATCCTTTTTCTTATTTTTTTGGATTTTTGGATTTTATACCCTTCAAGCGTAGGCATAAAAAAATTTGAGATGCAAGTTGTTCATAGGTTCTTGCAAGGGTTCTCCTTCATGTGTTGATAACTGATATGCTCCTGAACTGTAGCTAGTTGTGACTATAAATGGTCCTAACCAATTAGGCTCAAACTTCCATTTGTTATCCCGATCAAGCATGTTCTTCTGATTCTCCTTCAATACAAGATCTCCCACTTGGAAGGATCAACTTTTGATTTTATTATTATAGCTCATTTTTAGTCAGTTCTGATATGCTTGTAAATGATTCAAAGCATCGCTCATCTAGTAGTCCTGGCTTGTTCAACCAAGACACCTTGTATTCTTCATCGATAATAAGATTTTGCAATGATATTCTCAACGATGGGAGCTCGACCTCGATGGGTAGGATAGCCTCAGTTCCATGGACTAGGGAAAAGAGTGTTGCACCTATAGGTGTGCAGATACTAGTTCTATATGCCTATAAGTCGAGATTTAATAAAAAAGTTCTAGTCATGACCAACTTCATTGACCATCTTTTTGAGTATTTTTAGAATGGTTTTGTTTGAAGCCTCAGCGTGACTATTTCCCTAGGGGTAGTAAGGGGTAGAGAACCAATGTTGGATATTGAATTGTTGGCATAACTCACATTCATCCTAATTTTTGAAAGGTGTTCCATTATCTGAGATAAGGGCTTGTGGAACACTATAGCGGTAAATAAGGTATTTCATGATGAATTTGGAGATTTTTTTTCCCATGATGTAGGTCATAAGGATTGATTCAACCCACTTCATAAATTAATTATTGGTTGTAATGATAAACTTGTGACCATTAGATGAGGTAGGGGTGATCTTTCCTATGAGGTCGAGTCCCCACTATGAGAAAGGCCAAGGTGTAACAATCGGTTGGAGTTCTTGAGCTAGAGCATGGATAAGGTCCCCATGCTATTGATGCTGCATGCACTTCTTTACATATTGATGAGCCTCTCATTCCATGGTAGGCCAGTAATACCCTGTCCTCAACAATTTCTTTGCCAAAGTCATACCACTAGAATGTGATTCACAAATGCCTTCATGCACTTCTTTTAATGCAGTCAAAGCTTCCTCTTGGTTAAGAAATCATAGTAATGTCCCATCGATACTTTGGTGGTAAAGGGTGTCACCTAGGATAATGAATCAAGATGCTTTCTTAATAAAGGTTTTCTTAAGGTTTGAAGTGATGTCAGATGGAAGGATACCTCTATGTAGGTAGGTGAAGATGTCATGATACCATGGGGAATTGAGACCAACGATTTCACACATAAATTCAGATTCAGGTACCTCAAATATCGGTATGAGAAGCTACTCAACAAGGAATTCACATTGAAGAATATTATGCGGCATGTCTAACAAGGACCCAATGGTTGCCATGGCATCAACTACTCGATTTTTGATACAGGGTATTTTCTCAAATATTGTGTTGATGAAGAAATCCTTGAGACTTTCTACCATCTTCTTCTAAGGTGTGAGCTTATCATCTTTGGTTTTATAATCATCATTGACTTGATTTACGATCAGCTATGAATCCCCGTAGACCTTTAATTCTTGTATTTGCCACTGTACCACAATTCTCAACCTTGTTATAAGAGCTTCATATTCGACAATGTTGTTGGTGCATGGAAAATATAGTTGATATGATTTGGGAATACAATCACCTTACATGGTGATGAAGAGAATGCTTTCTCTGGACCCGTGTTGCGTATGGGATCCATCAAAGTACATCTTCCACTCATCCACTATGTTCAGAACAAACATTGACTCATCAAGAAATTCAAACACCAATGAATTTTTTGCATAAGTGGGTGCCTCTACCAATTGATCTGCAATGAGCTGCCCCTTGATAGCCTTTCGCTCTACATACTTGTGTGAGGGGGAAAATCATAGATGCAAGCAAGCAAGATAAAAATACTTAAAATCAAAATCTAAGCTAAGATCAAGAACACTAATCTAGATTTAATATTGCACTTACGAAATGAACAATTAAGATTACTAAATTCAAGAACATGTGAATGCAATACATAAACAAATGAATTCAACAATGAAATCATTACCCATCTCGTATCAAAGTGTGTTCATCTGATGTTGCATTTCTCATATTACTATGAAGCCTCCATAGTTCATGTGCAAATCTTTAAGAACGATGTTGATGTTGGTTGATCGAAGAAATGTTGAAGCTCTAATGGTGATTGTGAATGTCGACAGTACTTTTTTGTGCAAATGATGTTGACTCTTCGGTCCTTTTTTGTGAGGAAAGAGGTTTTTTATATAGAAAATGAGATTTGAAATGAACGATCGGGATTGTGTTGGAGAATATCTAGATCATGGTCGAAAGGTGTTGAGAGGAAATAAACATGAATAGATTGTGTAATGTAGATTGCACAGTTTGTGTGATTGAAGAATAGATTGGTTAGTCAGGATTTAGGTTGACCAGTCAAGAATTAGATTGACCAGTCAGGATTTAGATGGCTTAGTTAGGAAATAGATGGTTTAGTTAGCAATTTAGATTGATCAGTCAACAATCGTAATTTGCTCAATTAGAAAGTGGGTGAGGATAATTGATTAATTGATTTAATTAATTAATTCCTTTTTGGAGTTGAACGTGCAAATCAAGTTTAACTTTTACAAACAAAGTTGCATTAGTTTGATTTGATTTTTGATAAATGATTTGAATAGTTTGATTCAATTATTCAAATTTGGAGGGAAAGCGAGTTAATTAAATTATTATGATTTAATAATTTAATTGACTTAGGGGCATAAAAATGATTTAGTGACGTAATTAAATAATTGGTATTATTTAACTAATTAGGACAAAATAAAGTTAGATTAGGACTTTATTTAATTTGTCGAAATGATGAAAACATGAATTAGTTAAATGATGTCATTTTATTTAATTAATAGCAGGAATAAGGTTTTAGGACTTTATTAAATAAATAAAATTTATTTAATTTCGTTGAAAAATGATGAAAAAGTGGATTAATTAAATAATGTTGTATTATTCAATTAATAGAAGAAATTAGGGTTTTGGATGTTGTTTGATGTTGTTTAGGGTGTGTGATAGGTGTTAGGTCAATTTTACATGTGTACATTTTCCCCCTCTTTGATACAAAGTACTAGTTGCTTTTTTTCGAAGATTCTATTTTTTAAGATCAAGTTTCTAAAAAAATAATTATACGCCACTGTGTCCCGGTGTTTTGTGGAATGATGGTAGGACATTCGTGTTGCCCCCTTGAGAGGTTGGCCAAAATTTTTGAGTTTTGAGGTCAAAATCTCGACACTGTTCTATAGGTCCCTCATTTCTTGTTTTGATGTCCCCGAGAAGTCCTAAGTTGAACATAGGAAGGTTCCCTAAGTAAAAATTAGGGTTTCCTAAGTGAAAACTAGGTTTTTTGAGGTTTAATATAGGTAATTAGGGTTCTGATTGCCTCATTTGTGCTTTGATCCTATATTGAATTCTTGTGTCTAGATTTTACATTATGTCAGTTGTCGAGGAGCAATGTCGAGGATTTAGGGAGCCCCACATCATTCAGACCTGGTTTGGGAGTTTGGATGGCTCACAGGTGTCGATGGCCTGGTATGTACCCTCTTGCTTCTCACTTTCATCCTGTCCTATTCTCATTTTTGTGTACAAATTTTTCTAGGTCAATAGTGAAGTTTTCATGATTTCAGAGCATCTGCATCATTTTCCTCGCACTTGCTTGTCCAAGAAGCTCACACTTGACATAAAAACCTCACCCTTGCTCAAGATCTTGGCCTTTGACCTCAAAATTTTCCCTTGAAAGTAGAAAATTTTCTCTAAATCCTCTCCATTGCTCTAGATCCTTGCATTTGTTTGTTGTTTAGACTGTTTCCTTGCATCTGTTTTAGATCTTTGCACTAGCTTTAGATCCTTGCTTTTGATTTTCTCGCCCTTGCTCTAAACCCTCGCTTTTGTTGTTATTCCTTTACATTTTCTCTTGTTTCTTGCTTTTGCTAAATCTTGTTAGCATTTTCCTGTTTTGGAATTGCAAGTGTCATTTCTTGTCATTTTTGTGTTATTTTTTTTGTCATTTCATGTTTTTTATGTGTTCAAAATGAAACCCTAACATTGTGGGTTAAAATGATTGCAGGTGGTCCTTAAATTATTGCATCCGAGAGAGAGATGACCTTAGGATCTGTTTGATTCGATTTCCCATTTCAATGTTTTGGAGTGAGATTTCCTACATGCAGTTAGGCTACATCATGTATGTTATATGCCTCCCATCCAGACTCATACAACGATGATGACAAAACTTGTGGAGTGGTGGCATTTAGAGACATCTTCATTTCATTTACCTACAGGAGAGGCAACCATTACATTTGAGGATGTGTGCAAGATTCTTCACATTCCTATCTATGGCGAGCTCATGACATACCATGTTCGACGGGGTACCCATGCCATGTGACGTGTGTTGGGTGTCAGACACTTGGAGGTATGATAGTATGAGATTGATTTGTATAAGTTCATCGGTAGTGCAGACCCTATTTATCTTGTCCTTTTTGGATTGGTTTTGGGATTAGCTATTGCTGATAGGAGAGGTTGTTAGTTCCCTGTTGGATGGGGTATTTGCATTAAGAGTATGTTTGAGCATGATATTGGATATGCATGGGGTTTGTGTCTTCTCACACATCTTTACAGAGATATGCATGAGGTTGTATATCAGGGTAGGAAATCTATTTCCGTTGGTGTATCGCTTTTGCATATTTGGGCCTAGGAGCACATCACAGTCACTCAACCTAATGGGATACAGGATCATACCCTTGATGATTCGTACTCATATCATTATGGATATTTCCTATATTACACCCTACCAAAGATCTTCCCTATTGGCACCGTGTTTTCGATGAGATGCCAAGATTTGTGTGGAGGCCTTATACGGACTGTGAGGCATGGCTGGAGGACCTAGAGCATCTTGTTTACTATCAAAAGACCAGGTGGTTGATTGTTCATTCTCACTCTTTGTTAGAGCATTAATTATCGAACAAAGTATGTCATTAGTTTGGAGAGAGATAGGGCCGATTTCTTGATATGTATGAGGCTTGTTTCAATCAGACCACTAGAGAGGTCTATGTATGGGGTCACCAGGTAGAGAAAGATGTTGTTGCTACATTTAGAGCACTTGCCCTAGTTGGATGGGGTTGGCCAGTGGGTTCATCAGATTTGGGTACCACACTTGATTTTGATTAGTGGTGGGCACGACACATGCCTTTAAGATTTACGGATCCTGGGGGTGATCCTACATTAGGTAGAGCAGGTATTACAGGTAGACACAGGGAGCAATTTTGCATTGAGGTTCTTACAGAGCAGCTAGATGGGGCTTGACATGATGGGGCATAGGGTGGTCAAGATGAGAATATTCCTCAAGCATAGGGTCATGGATAGGTTTTGGGTCCCCCTCCACCACCTAGGGATGGAGGTATACAATTAGCTCAGATGATTGTTGCTAGAGATGCAGAGATAGTGTGACAACAAGCCACCAAGGCTCAGGTTGCTACCCTGACTGCAAAGAGGGACAGTTTGAGGGTTGAGCGAGAAAGTGAGAGTGGGCGACGACATGATACAGAAGATCAGGTACATTTGCTTATGATAGAGAGATACTCTCAGGGTAGAGCATGATAGTATGTGAGCTGAGCGAGATCGATATTTACAGATGTCGACATAGTATTAGACCTTGTATGATGCTACTTTTCCTAGGGTTGCTCGACATCCACGGTTTGGAGAGCCTAGTGTTATAGGTGATGGTGGTGGTTGTGATGGTGATGAGGTAGGTGATCATTCCATTAGACAACTAGATCCATTTTTTGGTTTGCACCTTGGTCTATAAGGTTTTATCCTTCTTGTCAGGCAGTTTTACTTTTTGTACTTGATCCTCATGTTGTTCATTGCTTCGAGACATATTACAGACATGATTTATATATATATATATATATTCATCGGCCCAGTCTAGGCCTCATATACATGTATTATTTTGTATTATCATATCACACTTGTTTCACTGATGATGATGTACTGATGAAATTCACCCTTTTTTGATGATGATATATATGAGATATACCCTCTTCGATTTAGTTTCATTTTATGGTTATGTGATGATTATGGATGACTATGTATGATGATGTATGTTTATGTATGTTTTTGATGTATGCATATGATATGGATGGATGGATCATACTTTGTTTCATATGATGTTTTATTATGGATGATCAATATATTGTTTGGATATATGATGTTTATGTGTTGTTGATGATATGTGATGGATGTATGCCACATACATGGTACATGATGTTTTTATTGGTTTATTGTCACCATGATATGTATCGAGGAAATTATGGATGCAGGATGGATATGGTACTAATGATTTTGCTATGCAGTTAGTTAGAAGAAATATTTAATGATGGATAGAAAATTGAGGTTGTTAATAGTTGATGATGTTGCTTTTGCTTTACTTGGAGGCTTCACAATTTTGAACAATCCTGTTTGATGTAGCAAACAAATACGATGCACCAAGGTGTTAATGACTAAGGTGACTTTGTATCCATTACATGGACTTTGACTCTACAAAAAAAGAGTATTCTTGCTCATACCAGACATATGGAAACTTTGTTTAAAGTATATAGTTGGGTTGTGTTAAAAACTTTTCGGACCAGTCACACAAAGAGGTATAGAACACCTAACGTGCAACTGCTTCATGAATTGTTTCAATACAACTTTCATACACTCAATAAAGCAAGTATTTTCCATGTTAATATTATAAAAATATCTTACAAATAGCAAATCGAAATGATGTTCAATTTCCCCCCCATTCCTTCTTCTCTAAATCCTTATGGACATCTTGGAGAGATCCTGGGAATGAGTCAATAAAATAAATCAAAAAGATAAGACTATAAAAAGATAAAAACAAAGTTGTAGTATCACTTGCCATATTTGTTTGGGGTGGGGCTATTATCTGGTGTTGATCATGTCTATCACAGGAACAAATCTGTTAAGGTATATCTCAGGATGTTGTTAGGACTTGTCAAAATGATAGGTAGTTGATACTTTGGCTTTGTTTCCATCTGTTTATAGTTAGAGCTTTGTGATTGTTTGCTTTTCAAGTTCTAGCTTTTGGTGTTTGCTTTGCTTTGTTTGTTTGTTTTATCAAAGGATGAGTGTGATGATTTGTTTATTATGGGTGGAAGTTAATTGTGAATTGCATTGATGGAGTAGGTCTTTTGATTTTCTGAGTTTAATGATGCTATTTTTTTGTCATTTTCAGGGGACTAACCTAGGGTCTCAGGGGCTCATCAAATATAAGCCTTGCCTATGTTGTACTTGCAAAGGCTCATAGTTCTCTTGGTTTTTGAATGTTTTTGACCTTTTCTATTTTGTGATTGTTTGTTTTGGATTTTGAATTTTTGACTGTTTTTGAATTTTGATTTTTTTGACTAAGTTGAAATAAAGCATGATAAAAATCTAAGGGGACTGACCTAGGGTCTCGGGGGCTATTAAGCCTTTCCTGTGTTGTACATGTAGAGACCATGTAGTTCGACCGTTTGACTCAAAGCATAAACTATTTTTGGGATAAACAACATTGATAGCCTAGATTGATATTCCACTTCTGTGTCTAAAGGATATGTTGCGGGAAATCTACTTGAACTAGCTGTGGGGTTCAAGCAAATGTTGATATATTAGACTGTTTGAGTGAAGGAATAATCCAATGATGTTTTGTTTTTTATTTTTTTCAAATGTTTTTGATTTTTTTTGTTTTTCGGATGTTTTTTATTTTTTATTTTTTTACCATGATAGGATGCACAAAGATCTAATCCACAACCAACTTGAAGAAGTTGCCCCCAGTTGGAGATGAGACTACTTTCCTAAATCATTACCAAGCCATGGTTAGACATATGCTTTATTATGAGATGAATGGGTGGATGTTGTGGATAGTACCGATAGGTAATGATATGAGTCTTATTCAAACATAGCACCTATTTGCTAGGTTTTCGCTATGGTACCTATTCTATGAGCACCACAAAGTGGTTTTCACTCAAGGAACATTTTATTTCTCTTTACTTTTTTTTAGCTTTTCTAATTTGTTTGTATTTTATCCTTTTTTCCATTTTTTGGGATTTTTACTTTTTTGTCTAGGGTATTCTGACACGCTTCATGTGTAAATTTTTTTGAGGTGGCTGATGTTCAATGGTTTAGCTAAAGGTTATCCTTTAGGAGTAGCCAACTAATAGGCCCCAGAGCTGTAGCTCGCTGTGATGATGAACAAGCCTAACAAGTTGAGTTTAAATTTTCCTTTGCCATCCTAGTTTAGTTGGACCTTCTAATTCTCCTTGAGGACCAAGTCAAAAATTTGAAAGTTTTTGTCTTTGATTTTCTTGTCATAGCTCTATTTGAGTCAATTTTGATAAACCTGCAAATGGTTTAATACGCTCAAACGCCTTTCATTTAGAAGCTCTGATTCATTTCACCTGGATACCCTATATTCTTCATTGCTAACCATGCTTTTAATGAGACTCACAATGAGGGGATTTCAACCTTGATAGGCAATACCGCTTCTGATTCGTAGACCAAGGAAACTGGTGTGGCACTAGTAGGTGTTCAGATGCTGGTTTGATAAGCCCATAAGGCTGGGTTTAGTTGCAGATGCCAATCACGACCAACTTCATAAACAGTCTTTTTGAGTATTTTCAATATGGTTTTGTTAGACACCTCAATCTGACTATTTCCTTGGGGGTAATAGGGCATGAAAAATCTATATTGGATAGAAAATTGGGAACAAAGTTCTTGAACATCTTAATTTTTGAATGGGGTTCCATTGTCTATTATTATCATCGAGAATTCCATATCTACAAATGAGATAATTCAAAATGAATTTTTTTATTTGTTTGTCGGTGATATAGGTGATACCTTGCTTACTAGGTCTAATCCCCATTGTGAGAAAGTCCATGGTGTTGTGATGGGTCTCAGTTCCTATGTTGGTGCATGAACTAGATCACTATGTTGTTGGCACTGATGACACTTTCTAGAATACTGTATGCAATCTTGTTCCATGGAAGGCCAATAGTGCCCCATTCTTAGCAACTTTTGGACTAGGTTAGGTCTGCTAGAGTGGGATCCAAAAATACCTCTGTGTACCTCTTGTAAGGTCCTTTGTGCTTCTTCTGCATTAAGACACCGAAGTAACATACCATCTAGACTATGATGGTATAGGGTATCTCCTAAGATGGTAAAATGGGAAGTTCTACGAGTGAAGGTTTTTCTTTGGGTGGTTGTTAGGTCAAGTAGTATGATACTGTGTTGGATATAGTTGAAAGTATCTTGGTACCATGGGGAGTCAGAACCAACAACAACACATACCAATTCTGATTCTAGGATGTCGAATGCAGGTACGAGTAATTTTTTTGAGGAACTCATACTTAGGAACATCAAGTAGTGGAATATCAAGCAGTTTGTGGAATATCAAGTAGTGAGCCTATTGTTGCCATTACGCCGACAACTTTGTTATTGATTTGAAGAACTCGCTCGAAGGTTTTTTGACAAAGTATTCCTTGAAGTTGTCCACCATCCTTTTATATGACAACAATTTGTCATCCTTTATTTGGTACTCATCATTCACCTATCTGATTACCAGTTGAGAATCTTTGAAGACATGTAACTCTTTTATTCTCCATTCAATAGCCATTTTTAGCCCTATGATTAAATATTCATACTCTGAGATGTTGTTTGTGCACGGGAAAGTGATCCTATAGGCCTTGGGTATACTATCTCCCTATGGTGTGAGAAATAGAACGCCTGCTCCAGAGCCATGTTGAGTATGGGACTCGTCAAAGTATAGAGTCCATTGGCCTGACTATTCTATCATCAAGATACTCTCATCTGGAAATTCCACTATGAGAGGCTTATGATCATCTATGGGTGCTTCAGCCAATTGGTCTGCTATGATTTTTCCCTTGATGGCTCTTCTATCCACATACTCTATATCAAACTCACTCAATATCATCACCCATTTGGCTATTCGACCTGTTAGGGCTGCCTTTGCTAGCAAGTACTTGAGTGGGTCTACTTTTGAAATCAACTTCACCTTTTTGTTTAGGATATAGTGCCTCAGCTTTTGTGTTGCAAACACTACTGAGAGACACACTCTTTCAATGGGAGAGTAGTTTAGTTCATAAACCACTAGTTTTTTGCTGATGTAATAGATTGCCCTTTCTTTGTTGCTATCATCTAGCTAGGCCAGGAGAGCTCCCAAGGCTGCTTGTGTGGTAGACATATAGAGTATCATTTCCTTTTCCAGAATAGGTGATATGAATACAAGAGGAGTAAGTAGGTACTCCTTGACTTGTTGGAATGCTTGGTCGCATCCTCCATCTCATTTGAAGGTGATGTCCTTGTGTATAAGATTAGTGAAGGGGTGACATTTGTTTTCCAATTGTGCTATAAATCACCTGATGGACTACAACTTTTTGTGTAGACTTCTTAGTTGTTTTAGTGTTTTTGGTGGAGGCATCTCTAGTATGGCTTTCACTTTTTTAGGATCCACTTTAATCCCTCTTCTTGGCACTATGTACCCCAATAGCTTTTCAGATGTTACTCTAAACACACACTTCTTAGGGTTGAGTCTCAAATTGTATTGTTCAAGCCGATCAAACACCCTTGCAAGATTTGACAAGTGATCCTCCCTTTTGACAAAATTTTCTAGAATATCATCCACATAATATTCTATGATGGTGTGTAGCATATCATGGAATATGGTTGTCATGGCTCTTTGATATGATGCTCTTGCATTCTTTAGGCCAAAGGGCATTACATTCTAGAAAAGGGTCCCCCAAGCACAAGTAAAGGTTGTTTTGTGTTGATCATTTGGAGAGATATTTATTTGGTTATATCCAAAGAAACCATCCATTAAGGACAACATCTCATGCCCTGCTGTGAGATCTATGATCATGTCAATACTTGGCAATGGAAAGTCATCCTTTGGATAGGCCTTATTCAAGTCTCTAACATTTGTGCAAATTCGTATGCCCCTAGTAAGTTTTAACACAGGTGCTAGATTTGATATCCATTGTGGATAATCAATGGGTCTGATAAAACCCACGTCTAGTAGTTTCTTTAGCTCTACCTTTACCAGTAATGCTATCTGGGGATGCATTTTTCTAGAAAAAACCTTGATAGGCTTTGCTCCAGGGACTATAGCTAGATGATGTAGCACTAATGTTGGATCTAGTCTAGGCATATCAACATAGGTCTAGGAAAAATTTACCTTTCTGTCATTGATGAATGTTGTGAATCTTGCTTTCTCTTTGGGATCAAGCGATGTCTTGTGGTAAGTGACTTTTGGATTCTCTGTTGTGCCAAAATTTATGGCCTTTGCTTCTTCTACTAGGAGCGTTGATCTTTCTTGGTACTTAGATATGGGGAGATTGAACCCTCCATCCTCGGGTGCCTCCTAGAGGTTTTTACCTTCGGATGTATCCTTTATCTTCTTCTGTTTTGGATCCAATAGAGCCACAATGTTGTTTTCTCTAAGGGATCATATTTTTATGTTCTTTCTTTCAATTTTGTGAGTAGAAGATTCAATCTCTCCATTGAAGTATGCATCATGTTCGAGTTCCATGATGAACCTTGCTTTGTGATCTCCTATTGGTATGTTTGTTCGAAGTCCCATGAACCTCATGATTGCCTCATCATTTTGGAATTGATCCAGAACAAGTGTGTTGTTGTTGATCCCAATATATGAGTTATGGGTAGCAGAGTGGTAGGCTATTATCATCATCTGCAAAGCTGACAAAGGTTGTCAAAATGGTAAGTATGGCTTGGGTGTCTTTTTCCCACTAGGTGTCTAGGTCATCATTACTAGAGGTGGGGAAATCATATCCAATGACGAAGGAAGGAGAATCCCATTCATATTCATTAGATTCCATTGTAGAATGGTAATAGATGTTGGGAATGGTTTCAATATATTAGAGAGGGAACCTATCAATGCTAAAGTTGTCGAATAAGTCTTCGACGGGTAAATCATTGTCCATGATATGATAGATATTTAGTGCCTTAACGCTAGCAGAAGTTTCTTGTTTCTTCCAAGAGGTTCGTTCGATTTTGGAATAACCATGTCTTTTGGCTCATAACCTAGTCCCATATTTTTCTTTCTTTGTTCCACTATGATAGGATCCCACCTACCTTGCTTTTGTAGCTCAAGGCCACCCATTCCATTGTATCCCATATGTTTAACTAGCTGGTAGCCTTTACTGCTAGGGTCTAATAGAAGGGTTTGTTGTTGTTCTAGCTCTTCTTGGTCCTCTTTGTAAATAATGGATGTGAATTCCTCTTTGAATACCTCTTCGTATTTCATTTCTCCCCACTTGGTGAAAATTGTGGGTTTAGCTATCATTTGCACTATCTGAACAAGCTTGATTTCTTTTGGACCTCCATAGATTTTAGGTATTGGTGGGAGCATACCAATATAGAATGCTTGATTAAAGTGGTAATTCCCATTACCACTGTCAAGCACTTGTACCTTAGTTTCCATTTTTGATTGATCATTTCATGTGGTCTTGATTGAGGTCGATGGAAGCATGGAAGGGTCAACATATGAGAATGAGTGGAAGGCTATGTTGTTGCTAGTTATGCGTTGGATCTTAGTATACTTTTCTTCCACCTTTGCACAAAAATGAAATGGCTTAGGATCGACATACAAAGTCACTTATTTTCCTTCATGAGGAAACTTTAGGCATTGGTGGAAGGTGGAAGGGATTGCTTGTAATGTGTAAATCCAAGGGCATCCCAGGAGTAGGTTGTATGGAAATTCAAGGTGAAGCACTTGACAAGTGGTTTCCATGGTGGTTGGTCCTATCTATACTGGTAGTCTAACCGTTCCTTCATAATTCCTTTCAAGGTCATCATAGGCTCTGATGGTGATGCTCCTTGTTTTATCTATCACGTCATCAAAATACCCCAGTTGTTTGATGAATTTCAAGGTATAGATGTTTAGACCTGCACCATTATCTATAAAAACCCTTTTTACCATACTTTTATGGACACCAACCTCTATGTATAGGGCTTGGTTGTGGAATGATTTTAGCGGAAGGTCTTTCTTGGAAAAGACTAAATGATTGTTGGCCATGATTTTTCCAACTATGGCTTGGAATTGATTTGGATCAAGGTCATTGGGGACTGCCACTTCCAATGCCTTCTCAAGTATCTCCCTATGTGTGGGTGATAGTTTTAACAACTCTAACATTGAGATTAAGGCAGGAGTTCTCTTCAGTTGGTCTATAATGTTGTAGTCATTTGTTGTCTTAGTTGTTGGTTTGGGTGGTGCTCCTTGTATTGTAACTCTCCCTCGACAAGTAGTTACATTGCAATTGTTGTCTCCACCTCGTACTGTCACTACATTTACCCTATTATCATTTGCTTGTGAGAGGGTTCCTAAAATTGTGTCACCATACATGAAATTAGCATTGTGGTACTCTTGTTCTTTTCCTTTGTTATTCCTTTTGGCATGGTTTGGGATCAGGTTCGAGTATATTTGAAGATCCTTGTTCCCAAGATGATGCTGAACATCTACTTCCCCTTTGTCTATCAAGTCCTAGATGATGTGTTTTAGTTGCATATAATTGTTGGTCGTGTGTCCTTTGATTTTATGGAATTCACACAAGTCTTTCTCGTTATACCATGGTGTCTTGAATCTAGGTTCCTAATAGTTTGGGTAATCATTAGTTTTTATGAGGTTTTATTGTACTAGCTTATGCATGACTATTTCAAGTGACTCACCTAGTACCATGAATTTCCTCCTTGGTTGATCATACTACCTCTGTTGCCCTCCCTGATTCATTTGTTGATTTACAACCTGATTGTTTTTGGGATAGGTAATTTGGTTGTTTTGTGTGTTGTTGGGGACATAGCTTGATTGTGCCACCTATAGTTTTTTTGAGGTGTGTTATGTGCATTCCATAGTGCTCTTGCATAAACTACTCCATCGTTTGTGACGTTTTTATTTTTGGCCCAGACTTTAGGTTTCTCATTTGAACTAGAGGGACTGTCCTTTGAGTTGTTCAATTTAAGGACTCCTCTTGCAATGAGGGCTCTCTCAATATGTAATTATTTTTTGATTGTTTCTTCAAAGTCTATGAGACATAACATAGTGAGTTTGTAGTTTATTTTGGGTAGGACATTTGTGATGAAAATATCCACCAACTCCTTGTCTAAAATGGGCCATTTGCATCAACTCGCTTTGTGTCTCCATCTTTGTAGGTAGGAGGTAAAATAATCTCCTTGACTCTATTTGATTGTGGAAAAACTCATGATGGTGACATCTTGCTCTATGTTAAACTAGAAGTGGCTTAGGACCTTGCTAGATAGTTCGTCAAATGTTCGAATTCCTGGTTGTAGACGGGTGAACCAATCCATAGCATGACCCATAAGGCTACATGGAAAGAGCCTCATGAGATAGGCGTCATTTTTTGTACCTCCATACTTGACAGTGAGAAGTATCATACATGCTCTACTGGATCTCCTCTTCCTTTATATTTTTTTGTCAAACCTGGTATTTCAAAGTTATTTGGAAAAGGTAGTGTAGTGATGGAATGATTGAATGAGAATGCACATATTTCCTGAAGGGTGTGGGTCTTCTTTTGTTTTCCCGCCTGTATGTTTTCTATCTATTGAGTGACAAACTCTAGTTTTAGTTCCATCTCTATTTTCGGTAGATTTTTCTATGAGCCTTGCATGTAATAGCCTTATTATCCTACCCTATTTTGGTCATAAGCCAGATATAATGAGGGTATCAGACCTTGGTAGCTATTTTGAACATAGAGAGGGTTAGCTCCTTGTTGTTGGGATGAAGTATACAAAAGGTTGCCATGTTGATGCATTAGTGGGATACGTTGTTGGTAGGATGAATGGGGAGGAGTTCCCTATGGCACACCTGGTTGTTGATATGAATTATGCTAAAGGTTTCCTTGATGGTGCATTAACGGGTTACCTTGTTGATGGGATGCTTGACGAAGGGTGCTCTGTGGCACACCTTGCTGCTGGGAAGGACTAAACTGAAGGTTACCTTGTTGATGCATTAGCAAGAAACCTTGTTGATAGAATGATTAAAGAAGGGTGCTATGTGGCACACCTTACTGCTGAGAAGGACTAAACTGAAGGTTACCTTGTTGATGCATTAGTGGGACACCTTGTTGATGGGATGACTGAAGAACGGTGCTCTGTGGAACACCTTGCTATTGGGAAGGACTAAACTAAAGGTTACCTTTTTGATGCATTAGTGGGACACCTTGTTGATGGGATAATTGAAGAAGGGTGCTTTGTGGCACACCTTGCCATTGGGAAGGACTAAACTGAAGGTTACCCTATTTATGAGTTGGCAATTTACCTTGTTTATGGGATGACTGAAGAAGGGTGCTTTGTGGCACACCTTGCTGCTAGGAAGGACTAAACTGAAGGTTTCCCTATTGATGCATTGGCGGGTTACCTTGTTGATGGGATGATTGAAGAAGGGTGCTATGTGGTACACCTTGCTACTAGGAAGGAATAAACTGAATTTTGTAGCAAATACACTGGAAAATGTAACAACTACGTTGGAATTTTGTGCAAAGGTAGTCTTTGTGTGTTTTGTTTCCAGTTTGAACAATCTTTCTCCAAATTTTTGCAAGTTTAAGTTGGTTTTTCTGTCAATTTCTTCTATTTTTTGGAGTATGGAAAGTGATACAACAACACTAGACTAACTCAAAAAGTATGGACTTGTGTGACCTTCATGTCTATAACTTAATTTGTGAAATCATGATACCCAAGCCATAGTTCCCAAATGTTTACTTTAATTCAATGCAACTTGAAACAAAAGCCCAAATGTTTAGAAACCTTTAAGAAAAAATCCTTTCAAGGAATACACACAAAGGGCTTCTTTTACAAGCATACACTAAATCAAAGGGTTTTTGATTTGACCATCATGTTTAGTGTTTGTTTGGATGTGTTCTTTTTAAATCAAGCACAAAATTTGATGTCAATATTATTTTGAATGTATTTGGTAAGTTTAACATAAAAAGGAAATTACAACCCTAGTGGATAGAAACCATTCTCTTAGGTAGGTTTTCCTCATGCTTTGAAGAGATTATTTTACATGCAACTTATGGTGTGGGCCTGTAGTCATACTTGGAAAGTAACTTCTTAGAAGTAAATTTTGATGTACCACTTTCAAAGAATGTTTTTGGATAAAGGGGTAGCTTCTAAAATAATTTGGATCTTAGTAATGTTCTGGGGATATTATTTTCGAGCCCCTATACATATAGTGTTTTTCTCAATTAAGAGACCTCCCAGCCCTTGTAGGTTTTTTACGCATCACGAGGATACTGAGAGAATATGTCAGAATAGGCTAGCAGCACCCAACAGGATGATGAACTTTCCTCACACCCACAATTTATTTATATAGCGGTTCAGAACGAAAGTACCACTTGGGTTACCTATGAGTTCTCTAGTGTGGGATGTATCTCAATAGGCATGCCCTCTAAAAAGGAATGCTGATAATAAATATGCAAAGCTCAAGATGTTTTTTCTCACCCAAGATCGCCAAAAGGTATGAGGGGAGAAGACAACCATCTAGCTTGCCAAACACTGAATGTACAACATACACTTCATAGCAATTTGATTCTTTTTAAGCACCTTGAGTGGTGCTATCCCCATAAATATGTGAATAAAGAAAAAAAAGTGTTCTTTTTAATTGCACCAAGATGAAGTATTTTGGATATCAATCACTTAAGATAGCAATTGTGCAAGACAAAAAGAATAATTTGTTCATTTTAAGCCCAAATTTGAGTGTATCTAAGAAATCAATCCTAGTCTTACTCGGTCAACAAAATTAGATACGATTGTGCATCACCAAAAGGGAATTGTTTGGCGTTTGTTCTTTTTATGCACCAAAATCAAAGTTCCTAATTATGAAAACTTGTAAAGAATTAATTTTTAGAGCACCTTAATTGAAATGTTTTTTTTTTATGCACCAAATGATAAATTCCTAACTTAGAATTTTTTTTAAATGGTTCATTTTTAAGAGCACCAAAATGAAAGGTTCATTTGTGTGGTTCTTTTTAAAGAATAAGAGTTCCTATTTTAAGAACGCTTGAAATGGTTCAATTTTTAATAACACCAAAACGAAGTGTGTATTTGTTGTTGGTTCTTTTTAAGAGCTAAATGAAAGTTCCTATTTTAAGAAATCCTGAAATAGTTCATATTAAGAGAACTAAAAACAAAATTTGTTTGTTCTTTTTATGCACCAAAATAAATATTCCTAACTTAACAAAAAATATTGGTAAATCTAGAGTGCTTTGACTGTTCGTCTTCCCTATAGAAATCAAGTTAGTGTTTCTTAAATATTGCATACAAACATGTTAGCACTTGTCACACATTCAAAAATATGCATTCGTTATCATGAAATCAATTACAAATTTGTAGATCTCATGCATAGGTCTTTCAGAGCAAATGCACAAAAATTAGAGTCAAGCGCACCGTCTACTAGAGAGAAAATGCGCAGGTTTAGAGCAAGTGCACCCCTGCGAACAGTCAAATGATCATAAATTTTGCAAGTGCATGGTTCTTAGTGTCAGATGCATGGATTTCAAAGTCAAGGGCACAATTTTCTTTATAGTCAATTGCAAACTTTTCTGGGATAGTGCGCGAAAACTTCTCCAAAAGCGATTCTAGAACTTGCAACTTCAAAAATGACTCATACAAACATTAGTGTAGGGGACCATTGTCCCACTAGGTGTGCTATAATGTGAGGGGGAAAATCATAGATGCAAACAAGATAAATGTACTTGAATTCAAAATCTAAGCTAAGATCAAGAACACTAATCTAGGTTTAATCCTATAATTATGAAATGAACAATTAAGATTACTAAATTCAAGAACATGTGAATGCAATACATAAACAAATGAATTAAGAATGAAATTGTTACCCATCTCATATCAAAGTGTGTTCGCCTGATGTTGGATTGCTTGTATCATTGTGAAGCCTCCATAGTTTGCATGCAAAGCTTGAAGAATGATGTTGATGTTGGTTGATCGAAGAAATGTTGAAGCTCTAATGGTGGTTGTGAATGTCGGCAGTACTTCGTTGTGCAAATGATTTTGACTCTTTGATTCTTTTTTGTGAGGAAAGAGGTTTGTTATATAGAAAATGAGATTTGAAATGAACGATCAAGATTGTGTCGGAGAATATCCAGATCAATGGTCGAAAGGTGTTGAGAGGAAATAGACATGAATAGATTGTGCAAAGTAGATTGCCCAATTTGTGTGATTGAAGAATATATTGTTTAGTCAGGATTTAGATTGATCAGTTAGGAATTAGATTGATCAGTCAGGATCTAGATGGCTTAGTTAGGAAATAGATGGTTTAGTCAGCAATTTAGATTGATCAGACAATAATCGTAATTTGCTCAATCAGAAAGTGGGTGAGGATAATTGATTAATTGATTTAATTAATTAATTCTTTTTTGGAGTTGAACATGAAAATCAAGTTTGACTTTTGCAAACAAAGTTCATTAGTTTGATTTGATTTTTGATAAATGATTTGAATAGTTTGATTTAATTATTCAAATTTGGAGAGAAAGTGAGTTAATTAAACTAATATGATTTAATAATTTAATCGACTTAGGGGCATAAAAATGATTTAGTGACGTAATTAAATGCTTGGTATTGTTTAACTAATCAATACAAAATAAAGTTAGATTAGGAATTTATTAAATAAATGTAATTTATAATTTGTTGAAATGATGAAAATGTGAATTAATTAAATGATGTCATTTTATTTAATTAGTAGTAGAAATAGGGTTTTAGGAATTTATTAAATAAATTAAGTTTATTTAATTCATCGAAAATGATGAAAAGGTGGATTAATTAAATAATGTTGTATTATTCAATTAATAGAGGAAATTAGGGTTTTAGATGTTGTTTGATGTTGTTTAGGGTGTGTGATAGGTGTTAGGTCAATTTTACATGTCTACTATACTCTATATCAAACTCTGTTAGGATCATCACCCACTTAGCCATTCTTCCAGTGAGAGTTACCTTGGATAATAGATATTTCAATGGATCAATCTTAGCAATGAGCTTTATTTGATGCAAAATCATGGAGTGTCTAAATTTTTATGAAGTGAAGACTACTACTGGGCATGCCTTTTCAATGGGTGAATAATTCATCTTGTATCCAACCAAAGTTATGTTGATATATAGTAGATTTCTCTCTCCTTTCCTGTTTCATCATGTTGAGCAAGAACACCTAGAGCTGTTGATGTGATGAAGATGTACAGGATCAAAGGTTTATTCGGTATTGGTGGCATAAGAATAGGAGGTTTCAGTAGATAATCCTTGATTTTCTGGAAGGCTTTGTCACATTTCTCATCCCACTTGTATGTTATCCCTTTGTGGAGAAGGTGATAGAAGGGTAGATCTTGTCTGCCAGTTGTGCTATAAATCTCTTGATAGATTGTAATCTGCCTTGTAAACCTCACATTTGTTTTAGTGTTTGTGGTGGATCCATATCCAAAATTGCTTTGACCTTGGTTGGATCTATCTCAATTCCTCTTTGTAACACTATGTACCCTAGAAGCTTGCCTTATGTGACCCCAAAGATGCACTTTGTACTCTTCAAGCCTGTCAAAGATTGGTCATATTACTTCTATATGCTCCTTCATTATTTTTGAATTGTCTAGTATGTCATCCACATAGTCTTCAACAATTTTACGGATCATGTCATGAAATATCAGTGTCATGGCTCTTTGATAAGTAGCTCCAACATTCTTTAACCCAAATAGCATCATATTCCAGCAATAGGTTCCCCAAGGACATGTGAATGTTGTTTTGTGTTGGTCTTCCTTGGCAATCATTATCTGGTTGTATCTTGAGAATTCATCCATAAGTGATAACATCTCATGTCCAATAGTTAAGTCTACAATGATGTTGATGTTTGGAAGAGGGAATCCATCTTTAGGATGTGCTTTGTTTAAGTCCCCGAATTCAATACATATTTTGATGCCCCCAGTGGGTTTAGAGATCTCTACACCAGGTTGGAAACCAACTCAGGATAGTCTATTAGTCAGATAAATCCTAAATAAAGTTTTTGCAATTCTAGTTTAACCAACAATGTTATATGTGGGTGCATCTTTCTCAGCTTCTGCTTTAGTAGCTTATATTTAAGATACACTACAAGATGATGTACAACCACTTTAGGATCAAGTCCAATCATATCTATATAGGACCATGCAAATTTTTCCTTTCACTCTTTTAAGAACACTACTAACTTTGTTTGCTCTTCATCCAATAGTGACTTTGAATAAAAGGTGATCTGAGGTGACTCCTCTGTCCCCACATTTACTGGATTAACTTTCTTTGCATGTACCGCTGACTTCTCTAGATGCATAACACTAATAGGAAGATTGAATCCCTCATCATTCGGTGCCTCAGAAAGGTTTTCATCGTTGGATGCATCCTTTTTTTTACTATTTTATGATTAGAGAGCACCACAATGTGGTTTTCACTTAAATATCTAGATGCGATTCTCATATCATTTATTTTGTGATTGAGGGATTCAATCGTTTCTCCATAGTATACCTATGTATCAAGCTCTATGTCAAAACCTGCTTTGTGATTCCCATATGGCAAGTTGTCATGGAGTCCCATAAACTCAAAGATTGCTTCATCATTTCTAAATGAATCTAGAATGGGCCGTCCTCGTTGGTACCAGTTAATGAGCTGAGGATATACTAGCTTTAGTTCAATGATTTGGTTGTTTGGAGCAAAGGATGTGGTGGTTATCATGAATATGGAGGTATCCTCAAACAAATATGTGACATCGATGGGAAATTCATCAATGGTATTTTAACGTGATGTAGGTAACCAAGAGGAATGATCATCTCATTTATTAGAAGCACCCTTGCCAAGAATGGTCACTTTGCTAGTGGTACATCCTAGACCAAGATTCTTTGATCCTTTCTTAGGAGCAAGGGGTTCTAGCAAACCATTGTCATTTTGTCCTAGCTTTTCATTCTTATTATACCACCACCCCATCATTATCTATAATCCTTTGTTATCATATTCCATTGGAAGAATGGGCATGGGTTGGTTATCCTAATATAAGAATTTGGATACATCCTCCTCATTGATGAATTCTTTGTTTAAATCACCCCACTTGGTGAAAGTGGTAGATGCTACCTTCATCGTCTCATATACCTTGTTGATAGGTTGAGGAGTCCCATGAGATTTAGGAGAAAGAGATAACTCTCCAAGCACAAAAGAATCCTTCTTCAAATTATAATCCCTTTATCCATTGTCCTTGATCACTGCTTTGATGCCTAGTATGTTTTGTATGATGGGTGTTTTGGATTTAGAGGTAGATGCTAGGGAAGTTAGGTCAATCAATGAGGAAGATACTGGCCCTTCATCATTTTTAGGTACTTGTGAGATCTTATCGTATTTTTCTTCAATGTTCTTGTAGTAATAAAAGGGTTCAGGATCACCGTGGATTGTAACTTCTTTATCCTCATAAGGAAATTTGGTGCATTGGTGATATGTGGAAGCTACTGCTTGCATGGTATGGATCCACAGTCGACCTAGAAGAATATTGTAAGGATGGTCAATATTGAGTACTTAGCAAGTAGTCTCAATAATGCAGGGCCCTACTTAGATAGGGAGCTTGATTGTGCCTTGAGATACCCATTATTGGTCATCATATGTCTGTATAGTCATACCTTTTCCCCTTTTAATGGAATCTTCAAAGAAACCCAAGTTCTTGATTAGCTAAAGGGTACAAATATTTAGACCAAAACCTCCATCCACTAAGAGTCTTTTGGCTTTGTTCTTATGAACAATGACCTCAAGGTGTAATGCGTGATTGTGTGATGGCTATATTGGGAGGTCTTGCTTAGAAAAGGTAAGAAGATGAGGAGTGGTGATGTGTCCTATCATAGCTTGGAATTGCTTAGTATCAAGATTCTCGGGTACAGAAGAAGCAGACAAAGCTTTTTCTAATACATCTCTATGTGCAGGGGATAGTTTCAGTAACTCTAGGATGGAGATCGGGGTAGGAGTCTTTTTCAATTTGGTCTAGGAGACTATAATCACTAGGATTTGACTTCAAAAGTGTGGGTTGTGCCCTAAGTTGCAATGATGCTTCTTGAATGGTGACCTTTTCTTGTCGTGTGGTGACTCCACACTCCACACTAGGCCCTTTGATGGTGATGACTGATATAAAATTATCACAAGATGCGATGACATTGTTGTACACATGACCCACATTGGAGTAATCTTTCCCTTTGCCATTGTTGTTTCCATTGTTATGATCTAGCATCAGGTTCTTGTATAGCTTGAGGTATTTGTTTCTTGTTTATTGGTCGACAATCATGTCTCCATTTCTAATTAGATCTTGGATTATGCTTTTCAGTTTCATGTAGCTCATTTTCTTATGTCCCTTGATCTTATGGAAATCACAAAGATCCTTCTCGTTGTACCATGGTGGTTTAACTTAAGGTTATTGGTAATTTTGATAGTTAGGGAGCGTGATTAGATTGGATTGCACCAAATTTTGCATGACTGCTTCAATAGGTTCCCCTAATGGTGTGTACTTACATTTTTAAGGGTAGTTGTTTCTAGGGGGTGGTCCTCTTTGTGTGTTGGCATTGTTGACTTGGTTGTTCTACAACTGCACATTTGTTTGTTGTACTTTTTGTTACATGTTCGTTGGTTGATTATTTGTTTGCCTAAAGCACTTAGGACCACTTTTGCATCAACAACACCATAGTTAGTTACATTCTTGTTCTTGGCCCATACGTGGGGATTTTCATTAGACCTAGTAGATGGGTGGTTGTCCTTGTATGCTTGTGTGTTTACTTGTGTGATAAAGGCTCTTTCAATGTTAAGGGCCCTAGGGATAAGCTCTTCATATGATGTGACACATTGAATTTTAATTGAAAGGATAGATTTGTGTCCATATTGGCAATGCCGATCCCTATTTGTTGCTCTTCAAGAATAGGCCATTTGTTTTTGCTAGCTCTCTACCTCCATCATTGTAAGAAGTTTGCAATGGATTCACCCTTGTTTTTCCTTAGGGTGTACAACTCTTCCAAACTTACGTCCATGTCTAGGTTATAGGAGAAATGATCCACAAACCAATCGATTATGTCTTGGAAGGTTTGAATTCTCAGAAGTGAATGTGGGAACCAATCTATCACTGGGCCTCCCAAACTACGTGGGAAAAGGTACATCAAATAGAAATCATTGTAAGCAACTTCCATACATGTTATGTAAAACTATTTGATATGATCCACCAGTTTTCCCCGCCCTTTATATTTGTCAAATTTAGGGACTTAAAATCTGAGTGAGAAAGGTATTGTTGCAATATTTCTATGAAAGGGGCATTGGGCACAAGTCTCGTTGCACATGTGGTTTCTTTGTTTTCCCCATTTGTATGTATTGTATTTTCTACATGAGCACTTTAACTTGTTATAACAAATCATCTTGAGGATTTGGTGGTGGAGCATATGTGGTATATTATGGAATGGTAGATGAGTTGAATGTGATATTTTGATATGGGGGTGTGTTATATGGGGTATATGGTGGATTGTGATATTGCGTATATGATGGTGATAGTGGTGGAGGTGTGTATGCTCCTTGTAGATTTGGGTTTAAGGTATTTTTTTGTGTGATAGTGTATGATTGTTGGGGGTTGTTGTACAAGCCTTGTTGTTGTTGTTGTTGTTGGGAAAGCACTTGTTATTGTTGAGCATATTGTTGTGCTTGCAATTGTTGGGCTTGTAATTTTTATTGTTGTTGTGCTTGGAGTTGAGCTTGTTGTTGTTGGGCTTGAAGTTGAGCCTATTGTTATTGTGCTAGTAATTGTACTTGTTGTTTTTGTGCTAGCAAGTGATCTTGTTGTTGTTGTGCTAGCAACTGAGCTTGGTGTTGTTGTTGATAAGCCAATATATGTTTTCCTTGGGATTGTAATGTTTTGGTTCGAGAAAAATTGACTTGTTTGCACGCATTGGCTTGTAATATTCTGATTTTGTGGAATGTGTGTTGGATTTTGAGGGACCATGGTGTGATTGATTTATGGTTTGAGTTGATTATGGGGTGGTTGATGTGTGATGATATTTTGAGGGTTGGACATTAGATTTGGATTTGGTACATTTTGTCCTTGATTTTGTGTTGTCATTCCTTGTAAATTTTGAGATTGGGGTGTAGGAATGTAGGTTTGGGGTACTATTTGATTTTGCATTGCTTGGGGGACCAAAGGTTTAGATGGTGCCACTTGGTGTTGTGATATTAGTGGCATGCCTTGGCTTTAGATCAATTGATTGGAAGGTTCCCTTGGTTGTTTTGATGTCGAGGAACCGATGGATTGGATGCATTTCGTTGTTGTGTTTGATTTGGGACTAATGTGTTACCTTGGTTGATGGGATTTGTGACCAATGGGCTTCCTTGATTGATGAATTTGTGACCAATGGGTTCGATGTGTTTCCTTGTTTGGTTTGAGTGGCTTGTGGACCCAATTGATTTGTTGTGTCAATGGATGGTTGGATGAAGATGGGCCTTGTTGTGTTGATAATTGACCTTGCACTATGGTGTTTACTTGTCCTTATTGGTCCACTTGAGGTGTTTAACTCACTTGACTTGTTTGGACAATAGGAATACTTTTGGAATTTGTTATAGTGGAAGCATAGGGTTGGGCACAAAATGTTGGTGTCCAAATTGTGCTTTGGGGGATAGTTGTATCTTGTGTTCCCAAAGTTATGTTGCTTCCTAGATTTGGAGTGAGACCAAGGTTGGTTCCTATTCGAGTTGCAAGACTAGTAGTCAAAGGTTGACTTGGTGCGAGTGATGAAATTGGTTGAATGATAGATTGAGTCAAACCTTGTACCAAGGATTGTGTGACGGGAGCTTGAGGAATAAAAATGACATTTTGCAAGGGTTGTTCCCTAATTGTGTTTAAATCAAATTTTGAAGGGATTTTAACCCCTTTCCTTTGCTAAGGCTAACATGTATTATGTGGGGTTCATCTTCATCAAAGTGTTGATGATATGGTGTGTTTTGGTATCTTGTTGTCCTTCAAGGAGTTCCTCTATGGTGAGCTCAAGTGGGTTTTTTGTAACATCTTCTACTTGATACCCCATTGAAGTTGGAGCTTGTGGTAGGTTTTGGGATGGGGTTGAGTAGCCTCTAGGATCAAATTCTTGTTGATTGGGATCACTTGTGGTAGATGTGGTTTTGTTTTGCCCTATGTTTTTCTTGTGTTGTGATCTTGTTGTTACCATAAATTTTGGATCAACTATGGGAGAAGTGTGTTGGGATTTTTATTGTTGGAATTTTCTAGTTGATTCAAATTTTGGTAAAAGTGACCCTCTAAGGTGTTTAGGACCAATGATGTGAATGGATGATGAAAGGGGTGAGGGATATAGAAGATGAACTTCTAATTTTTGGACAACACTAGATTTAAAGTTTGATGTTTGATGTTCAGATAAGGATGCTAATGAAATTTTGAATCCGAAAGGTAGAATTGTGACCTTAGGATATATTTTTTCCAAAAAGGATTGTTTGCTAATTTAACTAAATTTATGAAAAAGGATTCATTTCCAAACATATAGCTAAACTAGGTGATTCATTGATTGATGATAACCTAAGTCTAGGAGGTTGTTGTGTCCAAAATTCAAAGTTGTTTGTGAGGTGATATGTCAAATGTTTTGAGATGGATGGGATGATTGATTCTAATGTTTTTAACCTAAAGAAGGACTTGTTTGCAAGATCAAGGTATTGAAAAACATGCTTTACCCTTGGAGTGATATACCTAAGAAATCAATTCTTGTTGGTTGGTAGAACTTTGATACAATGTTTTGGTATACATTTCCATGTTTTCTCTTTGTTGCTTTGGAAGTCTAGACGTTTGAAAATGAAACCAAGGTGTACATGCTTTGTGCGCTCAATTGAGTTAAGCTTTGATTATTTAAATTGATTTTACCATATCAAATGTCTTGATTAAGTTTATACTAAGAATATCTATGGCAAGGAAAAATGTTTCCCACAAAAGCTTGACATTGTGGAAATAAAAGAGCTAAGCCATAGGTCCCTTGGTTAACTTTGATATATGTGAGTAGAGATATGGTCAAATATATTTGGAAACCACTAATATATTATTTTAAAAATACAAGATATAGTTAGAGGTATGCAACAATATATTATCCTTGAAGTGCACTCACAAATAAATAAAGGGTTTAAAATTTTGACCAAATTGATGTTTGTTTGAGTTGTTTTGAAACCAAGCAATGTGTACAATCGACTCAATAGGTATAGGAGATATTTCAAAATTCTTCCACAAGAATTACTAGTTTGGCTCAATAAAATTAGTCACTTTACAATCTAGAGGAATAGGTACGCCAGTTCTTGGTAGGCTTACCTTACCTTGAAGGAATGATTTTAAATCCAAAATTATAGAGGGATCAAATAGGCTATCTGAATGAAATGTATTGTCTTGACATGCCTAGATTTGTACAAGAGAATGAACTCTTCAACTTTATGCCTCAACTATAAATTGGACATGGTAAGTAACTTCTAGGAGTGGTGTGCCTCCCATGCACTACCTCAAAGAAAATTTTGAAAAACTTGGTTGGCCTCTAGAAAAAGGCATTTAATGACAACCGTGAACATTGGTGATATAGATAATACATAAGCTACTTAAGTCTTTAGCTATTCCTGCCAAAATCATTATGTTCAAATGAGGATTAGGCACTGTCATGCTACGACACCACCGATTTAAGCTACTTTCTTTTGATTTCGCAAAATTTATATAACCCATCAGTAAACATGCTTTTAGGGTCACTTATGAGTTCTCCATTGTGGGATGTATCTCATATGTAGGCCCTTATCTAATAAAGATAAGAAAATTCTATTTCTCTTCACCCAAGATTGTGCAAAGTGTAAGGGTAGAGGATACCTAGCAAATCATTGGGGTGACTAATTTTTTTTTGTAAACTTAGAGTGTTTCTATTCACCCAAGATCGCATGAAGCACAAGGGGAGTGGATACGCACTAAAATTATACACAAGCATAGATAGCATGAAAAGCAATGGTTCTTTTTAAATCCTCAAAGGTAATGATGAATTTATTTTAATAGTACCAAACTGAAGTATGAATTTGTGTTGTCCAATTTTAAACCAACATTAGAATGGTGAGGATGTTTGGGTTTTGTGATAAAAAAATTAGTATGGGCTTACTACACTTGATCCATGAAGAATCGAAGCATATTCAAGACACTACACATTAATCCAATAGAGATCATTCAAAATAAACTAAACCAAGCATCTATTAAAACTAACATGCTAAACTATGAAAGCTTTAAAATGCCTACTCTAATCCATTAAAACTTATCCTATTAGGGGAGTGGTGTTGCATTGATGTGGAATGGCGACCCTTTTCCAATCCCTTGGATAATGAGCTTGTTTCAATCAATTCTATTGAAGAGAATCGACGAAACCAATGAAAGATGTGTTATGAAACATGATTAACATCTAAATGAACATGATGCAAGCTATTTTAATTGATATGGGTGTATGCAAGTCTAATCTAACTAATTTTTAAGCTAAAAATATTCAAATCCTAATTATCAAATAAGCTAAATGGATGCATTATGCTATCATGGAAGCCATTAATGGAAGCTAAGCTATTGTGCAAGTAATTAAACTAAAAAGATGCTAAATATGTGCTAAATATGAATGTGAGTGTGAGTGATTTTAACAACATAAGTTTGATGTTAAATGATGGATCCTTTTGTCTCCAAATAGTGACCTATTTATAGGAGAGAAAATGAGAAATAGAGGTTTGAGATCAAAAAGGTTAATCAACGGTCAAAGATGGAGGAGAGATAAAACATGGATCATGGATTCTCATCAATGGATGAGAGTGAAAGATTCTCTTTTAATCAAAGGTTAATATTCCTTCAAAAAAACACACTTTTAACTTGTGCAAGAAGTCTTGTAAGTTAACTTGCACATGAAGTCTTGTAAGAATATTCCCTTTTTCAAATGGGTGGAGGAGAGAGAATATTCTTTGGAACATTCTCATGGGTGAGGGAAATAGATAATTATTAGATTAAAATAGTTTAATTATGCAAAAGGGGAAGGAATATTCTATGGGAATATTCCCTTTTTGGAGGAATGTACAAAGGAGGAATATTCCCTTGCAAGTGGGGGGAATTAGATGATATTCATTAAATAAAGTGATTTAATGAAAAGGGGGAAAGTGGAATGATATTTAATTAAATAACATAGGGTTATTTAATTAAATAAGAAGATTTAAGGAGCTTAAATTAAATAGTTTAATGTATTTAATTTAATAAGATGAAATGTTAGCATTAAAGGGGGTGAATTAACCTGATTAAATTAATTGGGTCAATAGATGCAAATGAGGTAATTAATTAAATAACTAGGCTAATTTAATCAATTAAGCAAAAAGAGGATGGGTTTGAGGACGAAGCGATGTTAATATACTTGATTTAAATGCATGATATCATTTAGGATATTTTTAAGTATCTACATTTTGCCCCTCTTTGAAGTGAGGTACCTGTTACATTGGTTCAAAGATTGTTGCCTTTCAAATTAAAAACTCTCGCTCAGATCAAAAAATATATATTTTTTAAGTTTTAGATGCCCCACTATTTCCCTACCCTCTTGAGAAATCGGGTAGAAAATTTGAATTTTGGGTTGATTTCTCGACAAAGGTAAAATGTTGCTTGAGGGGTCCAAAAAAGGCTTTGGGATGCAAAAAAAAAACCAAAAATGCATAAAATAATGCAAAACAAGCTTCAATTTGGCAAGATTGGTGAAATTGGTGAGAAGCCCTAGCTACAAGGTCAAATTAAGGCAAAAAACCCTATTTTTTTGGCTTAAATAGGTGAGGAAGGATCACTTTCAACTCATTGGTGCATTCACACCTTAGAGATTCTTGCGTCTTGAGCTCTAACATCCTAGTGAAATGTCTCACCATGCGCTCCTTGTTCACCTTGCAGATCGAGTTCAAGAGTATAAACGATGTGTAGATGCAGGACCCCGGTTATGTGACTCAAAACTTCTCTCGATTTTTGCTTTTAGGTGCATTTAATAGGGTGTCAAAGTTAGCTCGATAGGTGCATCACTATATAGTGACACTTTTGAAGCGTCAAAAGCATCACTATTGATTTTTTAGTGATGCATGCTCCATTTAGCACTGCACCCCAATTATTTGTTTTAGCGACGCATATGATTATGGGGTTTCCGAGGTAATATAGTGACACATGAGATTTTTAAGTTTAGCGATGATGGAAAGCGGTGGGTGACACATGCTTCAAATGATGATGCACCCCAATATTTCAATATTGTGATGCACTCCAATACCGATTCACTATTGAGTGTAGCGACACACATCGCCAAATTGGTGATGCACCCCTGAATTTAATATAGTGACGCACCATACAATTAGTGATGCTATTGATTTTAGCGACACAATTGATGAATTAGGTGCAAAGTCTTAAAGTTTGATCAATTTTTTAACTTTTTTATTAAGTTGACGTTGTGTATGCGATGCGTGCAGGAGGATCCTCCACCACCGATGTCTCAAGAGCACAAATATGACATTTTTTTTGGAGCTAGAGACTTTGATGATTTAAAGGTGGAGCAGCTAGGGAGGCTATGGTTAGGCTTCTTCACTTTCATGCCCAAGATCAGGACCCATCTTTCTTTGATGAGAATGTTGGTCAAGAGGTGGCACAACGAGACCTATTCTTTTCACTTGCCCATGGGGGAGGCAATCGTCACACTTGAGGATGTGTGGCGCATTTTGCATTTTCCCATTCATGGTGAGCAAGCCATTTATGACCCAGATGTAGGGAGAGTCGGGAGAGACACATGTCTCTCTCTTTTACATAGATGTTCAATTATTCTGATCAACCCCTAGATTGATATGGATTTCTAGCGAGGTTGGGTTGACATCTTCAGATTGTTCATTGTAGCCCTAATTTATGGCATTGCGGCCCCAAATCGATGGGGTAGAGGTTTTTGTCTCGGATGGGGGTTAGCATGGGAGGGTATGATCAAGAGAGATATCATGTATGCCTGGGGTACATTTCTCTTTGCTTCTTTGTACCATGATATGCATGAGGCCATCTACTAAGAGGGCAGGAGAATCAGAGCAAGAGTGACCTTATTGCACATATGGGTATAACAGTACATTATAGTGTTAAGGGCCTTAGTTGTTCTCACCGATATTCATGAGGATGAGCTCATCGTATTTCGATACAGGGTGTTGATGACTTTGCAACATACAGGCCCCATAGGTTTAGCATATTGGTGTCATGCCATTGATGACATGACAGTGTTTAGATAGAGGCCATGTCTACAACATCCATGGTGGTATGATAACTAGAAAAAAATGGATTATGCCAGGAAAACTTGATACATATAGGGTTGAGAGCATACAATTGTGGAGCGATACGTCCTAGACCATGTTGCTCGGTGATTTGGGGAGACACCCAGCATAGGACCCAGATGCAGGTACCACTCCAGCCTATGATGTGTGGTTTAGGCCATTGACATGCCTAACAAATTTAATAGGGAGATACCCTAGTAGAGGTAGAGGCAGGGGCCAAGGTAGAGACGAAGGCAGGGATGGAGGTAGGGATGGAGGCAGAGATGGTGGTAGAGGTCGGGGAGAGGATCAGGTGTTGGGTGATGGGCACTAAAAATAGCTGGATCAGGGGCATTAGGACCTAGGGCAACATGATGGGCAACATGTTGGATAGGTTCCAGGGGCACCATTGCCTCCATCTATACAACTAGATGCATAGGCACAAGCATGAATTTAGGCTCTCACCTCTGAGAGAGACCAACTGCAGGTAGAGAGGGATTAGTTGCAATAAAAGTTGTAGGCTATGAATACTTAGAGAGATCATGAGGGTCGGTTGCAGTAGCAACTGGACCTACAACTAGCCTAGGAGATTGGGTAGAGATAGCAGCTTGAGGCAGTGACTACAACATCACAAGACAAGATCGTATCTACTTGATTATATAGAGAGGTTGTCATAGAGGCTAGATACTATCATATTCATTATCACCGTGATGTTCTACAGGGGATGCAACAACCCAACTTTTCACAACAGAGTGGTGCACCACCTAGAGTTGAGGATCAACCATTAGTTAGGGGTGAGATGAGCGGCCATTAGGGCTAGCCTACGGATGTAGACACTTTTTTTATTATTCCCTGATTCTTTATATGAATATACATTCATGGGATCATTTTTGATAGCCTCGTGGATATTGTATTCTTGATTGATATATAGATACACTGATTTAGATATTATATTATGACAGTCACCATTTTTTATATATATATGAGATGATTCAAATGCGATATGATGTGATGTTCTCTTTATTTCATGCTTATAAATGTATGGATGCATATGATGATCTATGATGCGATTCATTATGATTATGTTTATGCGATATGTGATGACGAATGTATGATGTGATGCAATGGATGGATGCACTTCTTTTTCAATATCTTTTTTGATGCAATTTATGATATGATGATCTGATGGATGCATATGGATGGATATATGGATGTTCATGATATGTATTCTTATGTAGATGTTTGTACTCATGCTATGATAATGTAACGATTTAAGATGCTTAGAATAACAAATCTATATTATTCATTACAACTTAAATGATACTGATGTGGTAGTGAAATATGTTTTCTATATTATGATATGTCGTGATGATGCAAGATGTATGGATGCTAATAATTTGTGGATGCATGATGGATGCATTGATGATGTTTTTTGTTGACTATCATGATACCAAGTTATCACGAAAAGAAGATAGAAGAATAAAAAATGATTTGACCATTGATTTTGATGGTTGATTCAAAAATTCCAACAATTCTATGATCCACTGAGACTTTATTAGAGATGGTGATGAGAGACGCATGATGATGATGATTTGCTCATATCTTGGGATTGGGGTTTTTTGTCATTCCTTATTTTTGATATAACACATTGACATGATGCATCAAGGTATTGATAACCAGGATGGTGTTGTATCTAGTGTAATGGAATTTGACTCTACAAATAGATAAGATAGTTCTTGTTCACACCTTGACATACATAAACCTCATTGGAATTTAAGTTAGAAGCTTAAAATATATTAGACCAAAGCATATGCAATAGTCAACAATCTACTCCAAACAACTTTTCTACACACAACTAAGCAAGTATGCACCAAGATTATTTTACAAGAATACCCACAAGCACAACAAATGAAAGATAATGATCAATGCCGCATTCCTTTCTCTCTAAATCATTTTGATAGAAATCATCGATAGGTCCTCAAAATGGGTCAAATAAGATAAATCATAGAAAAAAATAAAAGGAAAACAACCAGTGTTATCTATATCTCTTGCCAGTTTAATTTTAGCTAAGGTGATTCCTGATACTGATGTCCATTGTAGGAAGGATGCATCCTAGGACATGTTGATTAGGTATTTTGATTAAGATGAGGTGTATGATAAACTGCTGATACAAACTCCATAGACCGGTTTACCTATGATTTTGACACTTAGGTTCTCACTTTATGATTTTATAGACTCATCTTCTACTTGTTTTGCCAAAGGTTGAAGATGGCGGTTGATTTATTATGGATGAAGGTTTATTGTGGGTGAAAGTGAAATGGGATGGATGGTTTTGGAATATTTCAATGTTTTTGGTCTTTTGCAAATGTTTTGAGGCTTTTTTTGGTCTTTTTGAAATTTTGTGATTTTTTTTGGTTTTTGAAGATATTTGAGGCTGTTTAGGTCTTTTGAATGTTTTCCAATGTTTTGGGTTTTTATATTTTCTAATTTTTCAAATGCTTAAGGCTTTTAAGATATTTGAATGTTTAGGGATTTTCTGAAAGTTTCGACCAAGAACCTAACCTAAAAGACCTATCTTAAGGGCCTCGGGGGCTGATCAAAGATGGGCCTTGCCTACGTTATACACGTAGAGACCACGTAGTTCTACTGGCTTGACTTATTGACGATGAGAGATGAACTATGGATGAAATGTTATTTTTTATGACATAATCCTAGAGGACTGACCTAGGGTGCCTCGAGGGCACATCAATGATGGCCTTACCTACGTTCAAGTTCAGAGACTCGTAGTTCGACAAGGTATTGTTTTTGGATTTTTGATGTTTTAACTTTTTTAGGGATTTTGATGTGTTTTGGATGTTTTGGATTTTAGACTATAATTTTATGAATGTTTTTGGATTTTCTGATGAACATTTTATGAATGTTTTTGGGATTTTTGATGAGATTTCCAATAAACTTAAGATATACAAAAACCTGACCTGATCCACAACAAAGTTCCCCCAACATGACATAATAGACTACCTCGATATAGGTAGGAAAAATTGACCTTAAGAATATGCCAAGTAGTACTAAAGGCGATACAATACTTCACAACATCAAGCTATGATATGAACGCGAATGGATGATAGAATAAATAGGATGACGAATGTGATGGAAAAATGGTGATGCAAAGAATGATAGGATAAAGAGCCAAAGAATAGATGAAGGTGCTTTATTTATGCAAGGTGCCTGTTTTCTATGTTTTCACCAAGGTACTTTCTGAAAGTGTGACTGAAGTGGTTTTCACTAGAGGACGATTTTTTTTCTTTACTGTTTTCAATCCTTTTTCTCATTTTTTTGGATTTTGATCATTTTTTATTTTTTTTTGTATTTTTCAGATTTTACACCCTTCAAGACTAGGCATAAAAGTTTTTAAGATGCAAGTTGTTGGTTGGTTCCTACAAGGGTTCACCTTTAGGTGCTAAAAATTGATATGCTCCCAATCCATAGCTTACTGTGATGACAAAGGGACCTAACTAGTTAGGCTCAAACTTTCCTTTACCATCATGATCTGGAAGATTTTTATGATTCTGCTTTAGGACAAGATCCCCTACTTGGAAAGACCGAAATTTGATTTTCTTGTTATAGCTTCATTTCAGTCGGTTTTGGTATACTTGCAAGTGGTTAAGGGAATCAAGATGACGCTCATCCAAGAATTCTAGCTCATTCAACCGAGATACTTTGTATTCTTCATTAGTGATTAGGTTTTGTAGTGACACTCACAGTGATGAGAGCTCAACATCAATAGGCAAGATGGCTTTTGATCTGTAGACTAAGGAGAAAGGGGTTGCACATGTAGGCGTGTGGATACTGGTTCAATAGGCCCAAAGAGTGGGATTTAATTGCTAATGCTAGTCACGACCAAATTCATTGACTATTTTATTTAGGATTTTTAGAATGCTCTTGTTTGTAGCCTTAGCTTGACTATTGCCCTGGGGGTAATATGGGGTAGAAAATCGGTGTTGGATGTTGAATCTTTGACATAACTCTTTTACATCTTGATTCTTAAAGGGTGTTCCATTGTCTGAGATAAGGGTTTGTGGAACACCATAATCGTATATGAGGTAATTTAGGATAAACTTAGGAAATTGCTTCCCCGTTATGTAGGTCATAGGAATGGCTTCAACCCACTTGGTAAAATACTCAATAGTTGTTATGATAAACTTGTGGCCATTGAATGAGGTTGGAGTGATCTTTCTTATGAGGTCAAGCCTCCACTACGAGAAAGGCCAAGGTGTGAAAATTGGTTGCAACTCCTGAGCTGGAGAATGAATAAGATCTCCATGTTGTTGACATTGGACACAATTTTTCACATACTGATGGGCTTCTCTTTCCATGGTTGGCCAGTAGTACCCCATCCTCAACAGTTTCTTAGCTAAAGTCATACCAGTAGAATGGGAACCACATATGTCATTATGTACTTCCATTAAAGTGATCAAGGATTCCTCTTGGTTAAGACATCATAGTAATGTCCCTTTGATGCTTCGATGGTAAAGGGTTTCACCTAAGATCATGAATTAGGATGCCTTCTTTACAAAGGTATTTTTAAGGTTGGAGGTGATATTAGATGGGAGGGTTCCTCTGCTAAGGTATGTGAATATGTCATGATACCATGGGGATCCAGGACCAACAATGACACATGTAAATTTAGATTCAAGGATTTTGAAAGTTGGTATGAGAAGATGTTCTACCAAGTGGAACTGAGGAAAATGGGATTAGGAAAGTGCTATCATATGGTTTAGAACATAGAGCACACCCACTTTCAAGGCTTCCACTCAAGGATAACCCTGGAGATCTCAATGCAAAAGAGAAAGAGATCTTGCAATAGGGCTGTCCTAGGGGCTGAATATGATCTAATGAGGGGTTCACCACCAAGTAAGAACTTGGAAAGACTAATGCAATGTAAGATGCAACACTAAACCCTAGTTTGATGTAATGACCTATAAAATGACCTAGAAAAGTGTGTAAAATAAAATAAAAAGTTGCAAAATAGAATGTGTGCACCTAGAAACTTGTAAAGACTTGAATGGAGACTAGAAATATTGCTAATCCTAAAATTTTGGCCTATTGGGACTCATTCACCATTCTAGGTGAATCAATCCTAGTTTTGGATTTTTGCATAGGAGCAAGTTTCAGGCAAAAGGGTATCAAAATCTACAAAGATCTCTAAATTTTTTTTATAGTGGGACTAATTCGCCACTTGTGGTGAATGAGTCTAGTTTGGCTTTTCTGGAACTTCGAGATCTGAATCTGCTCTTCTCAATCTGCTTCTCCAAGTTTTTGGATCTGAAACTCTGATTTCAGGGTTGTATATGACCTTTTAATGAAGATTATGACCTTGCAAATGGGGAGACAACTCCAACAAGCATGGAACCTTATTTTCAATGATCTTCAAGTCTTCAAAGCACCTAGATCTACAATCACACATGTAAAGAGGAGAAAAATTGATGATTGTTAGGGAATAGGGGTTTGCCTTGGTCAAACCCCTTTTAGGTAATCAAAGAAAATGATGAAACAATGAAATGAAGGCACAAAGCATGGAACAAAGAAAATGAATCATGGACAATGATATCTTGAATGATGCCTTGTGAATGATGTTTTGTAAATCTATAACTCAACATGAAATGGCCATGAAGGATGTAGATCTTGATGTTGACGATAGGTGTAGAAAAATGCTTGATCTTGGATCTTCAATGCTACATCACAATGCTAGCTCAATAACATGCTTGATGCTTGATATGCTTGACATGATGATGTATCTTGAATTGTTGCAACAGTTGATGAAGAATTCTGCCCTTGAATGCCTTAAAATTGATCTTGAAAGTTATCTTGATGATCTTATGAAGTCTTGGAATGCTTAACTCTCGAGTGCTTGACTTGATAACATGTAGGCTTATATAAAATAATGATTTGAAAGCTTGTTTATATAGGAAATGCACTCAAATGATTGTTTATTAGATCCCCAAGGTTGACTAGAAGAAATTTAAACTTGTGTCACCAAAAAGTGTAGTCTTTGGCACTTTTTCACTTATTTTGGCCTTTTCCCTTGGATTTTGGCCTTGTTTTGCCTCAATTCAGTCTTGAAAGCTTGCAATTCAACAATAATCTAATGGTGTTTTACTAAGGTGTTGTGAAGTGTTGTAACACATCTTCCCACTTTTCTAAGACCCTTTCAACACAATTCACCTAAATAACCCCCTTTCACCCCTTTCCAAGCCTTGTGACGAAGTGTTGTAATGCATTTTCATACTTTCCTAGGCTTATCATCACTAATTTAACCCTTTTTAATGCTAATATTTCCCCTTAATGTACTTTTAGGCCCGACTTAAGTGTGTTTCGGGAGGCAAAACTGATAAAATTTATTAAACACCTTTCAAATCTTGACCACCACTTAAAATTGCCCAAGTGGACTAGGTTGCCACCTTGGGCGACCTAGTTCCTTTTGGAATAAATTTCAAATTTAAGACAAAAACCTAACGGGAATTTGCCTCCAAAACCCTAGTGTCAGCCTATCATGTTGCATTTTTGGGAAAATTAGGGTTTAGCATGTATAAGTAAGGGTTTTCATCCTCATTTTGATCTCTTCCAAGCTCATTTTCACATCTCTTCACAATTACTCTTGCACTCAAGCTTCCCAAGCAAGCAATCAAGCATAAGGGCATCAAAAGCAACCTCCATTGGAGCTGTTATTGCATGTTGCAGACTTCAACAACAAAGGATTTGGTGAGCATTTACATTGTTTGTCATTCAAGGATTTTTCCTTTGATTTTATCTCATTTGGGTTTGAGTTACCATCAAAGGGGTTTGACTTAGGCAAACCCCTATTCCCTAACCCCAACATTCTCTTTGTCCTTGTATGTGTTTTGCAGGTTGTACTTAGATTTAGCAAGATTCAAAGTGTTGGAGAAAGTACAAACATTCCATCCAAGTCACATCAAGGCATCAAACCCTAGAAGGAGCAAAAGGACAAGTTACAGGTCATTTTTGGGAGTTTTAGACATGGACTGCTGTAGAGGAGGAAGTACCAACCGAGACCCACATAATCAAACCCTAAATCTTCTAAAAGCACTAGGAGGACTAGGTCACCACTATTGGTGACCTTGTCCTTGTGCTAAGCCTGAAAAAAGGGTTTTTATATTTTTGGGTACCCTTTTCCCCGAAACCCAATCAGATAGAATTTCCTGATAGGAGGACTAGGTCGCCCAACTTGGCGTAAGTGTCCCTCTGCTGATTTCAAACAATTTCCAGAATATTCCAGGGCCTCTCATCTACAACATTCCATTTCCAGGTGCACAAGTTCTGAACTTTCCAGTTTACTTCTAGAATTGTATACGTTTAGGGCATATAGTTTAGCTTGCATTTAGTTACATTTACTTTGTTTACACTTCATATATTAGATTAGTATCATTTCATTTCAGCTTTTAGCCACACTCAAGACACACATATCACAACCTAACCCAATCCTTCCTTTGAATGCAACTGTCAAAAACCATATAACGACCAAGCGAAAAGAGAGCCATTCCTACACCAAGTGCTCCTAGGTGAAAAACCCTAGGGGCCTAGTAAAGGGAATCCTCTTTCCCTAGTAAGTGTCATATTTTTGGTGGTTCATAACTTAAAACCCAAATTTCTCGCTCAAAACTTCAAAAATAGGCCAAATGGGACTCATTCGCCCAAAGTGGCGAATGGGTCCCATAGGGGTTATTTTACTAGTTAAAGTGTTGGGGAGTGTGTAAATTAAGCTTATATGTTGATATTGTCAAGTTTTTGATTGGAAAATCCCTTGGGATGCACAATATAGGGTCATAAGGGCCTATTAATGATGATATTAAGGTTATAAATGTAAGAGGGCCCAAAATCCAATGTGAGTGTAAATAAATTCACTTTACAACATTAAATTAAGGTAAAATTGGGTCTATTTAGCTTATAAGGCTCCTAAATCCCATGTGAATGTGTAAAACACATTACAACACTAGATTAAGTCCACCTTAGTTTACAAGCCTCCTAAATTTAATGTGAAGGTGTAAATAAATACACTTTACAACATTAAATTAAGGCATAGTTAAGTTAATTTAGCTTTAAAAGGGCCCAAGATCTAATGTGGATGTGTAAAACACCTCACAACACTAGATCAAGGCAACATTAAGCCTAGCTCACAAGGAGGGCCCAAACAAGATAGGAAAAGTAGAAGGATATTTTTTCCATGTCTCCATTTAGCCCCCACTTTAGTGAGAGGATGAACTTGCTTCAAACTCACACTAAAGTAGACATTCAAGAGGGGTTCGAGTGTACCAATGCAAATGGTCTAGGATAACAAAGAACGAGGAGGCGATCAAGCCCCTAGGATCCAAGATCCTAAGTCAAACCGACATAAGCACAAAAGGACACACACAAGGTGTATGATATGTAGCAAAACAAGACACATAAACATACAATGTCAATAACTAAAAGAAAGGAAAAACAACTAAAAATAAAAATGAGGTGGATCAAGCTTTGACCATTTGTCCAACATGATGTGGATCAGATCTAGGTTGTTTGTCCAAAAATGCACACTCACTTTAAGGCAATGAAACTCTTGGCTATCCGTTGGGTGAGTAATCCAAGAAGGTGAGATACATACACTCATGGCTGGTATACGCGCACACACACATGAGTGGCTATGGGAAAAGTCATGCCTTGCTCGGACTTCCCACTCAAACCATACCAAAGTTATACCTCCTGATAAGTTTGATAAGGCACCACACAATAATTAACTTCAAGCTCCATGAGGCAAGAAAAAATTTGTATGCTTGAAACTCATAGACAACAAGATGGCTCCACATGAATGCAAAGTGTGTTATGCAAGGTGGCCATATAACGATTGTTGTAAATGTGAAATAGTGTAAGGAATGTTCAAAGGGATTTTCCTTAGTTCATGTAAGGTCTCTTCTTAGGGAACATTGTACCTAATGTCTCCAAGAGAGGATAAGTCAAAGAAGTATCACGCTCTTTGGAGGGAATCAAACCCAATGACACCACCAAGAAAAGGACACATCACCAGAAGAAAGAAAATCACAGAATGAAACATGAGTGTTGATGTATGCCCCCACTTTAAAGCAGTTGCTAACACCATTATTATAAGCAATCGCTTTAAAGTAGAAGACATGAGAGCTTATTTGGAAATCCCTATGCCAAGTAATATGTTTCCAAATCAAACTACATCATGAATAAGTATGTCACATGCGAGCCAACTTAAGGCATGCCATCCACATCCCAAGCTTGCTCTTATATGTACATGAAAGGTGATCAACTAGCCAAAAAAGACAATGAAAAGTGACATACGAGGGAAAGGATAACTAACACCTTGCCCCCACTTAGTGCAGGACAAGGATGATCCAAATAGGATAAAAGTAAGTATTAGTTAAAGAAATTATGTGCTTCAAAACAAGGAAGAGCACCACACTCCTTAAGATGGATTTTGTTACTCAAAGCCTTACATTCGTTAGTAGAATGACCATGAACTTTGTGATATGCACAAAATGAATTCTTGTAGTAAAGTTTCTTTTGTGTTCTTAGAGGGAGGGATATCAAACGATCTTGGAGGAGTCTCAACAAGATACTCTCTTGATCAATAGTAGGGGATGTTCCTTTATTTGCACAAGATGTCATACACACACTAAATGATAAGGCTTTAGATGAAAATGGAGATAAAGGTGGTAACCCTAGATCTTTCTTGAAAGAGTATGGTATGTCAGTTTTCTTTGTGTGTTCATTGCATCCATGTGTAGGAGGGAGGTTGTATCCAATACCATAACAATCTTCCAAGTCAGATGAGGGGGTTTATGCTTCTGAGAAGGATTGGCTTCTTCATGAGAACACAAATCCTTTTTAAAGTTATGTGGCATCCCTTCATGAGGGATGGGAGTTATATAGCCCCCATCACCACCATGGGGTAATGTTGTAGAACTAAGTTGAGTGAATGAAACACAAGGTTGTTTTGGTTTAGATTGTGAGATTTTGCACTCTCCTATAAAGGAAGGTGTAAAACCCCAATTGTTAGTAGAACTTGTATTTGAAAATGAATTGTTTGTATATGACTCTTTGAATCATGAGGATGAGATTTCAGATTCTTTATTGAAACAAGGCGTAAAATATAACGACCCCCAATTATCACTAAAGAGTTTTGTTGTAGGTGAAGTATTAGCATCAACTTGTATAGGTTAGACTTTTGATCTTGGAATGAAAGTATTAGGGGAGTTGGAAGTGTTGTGATCATATGATTCATAGCTTCATTCATTTGCATCAACCATGTATACCTTGTTGTTGTATTCAAATTTCATTATACGGTGGAGAGTAGAGGGGAATCCTTTCATAGCATGAATCCATGGTCTCCCTAGGAGAAGATTGTATGAAAGGGGTCCTTGAATGATATGGATAGGGGTAGACAACACTATAGGTTTGACCTCAATAGGTAATGTGATCATCCCTAGTGGTTGCCTATTAACATTGTCAAAGCCACGAATATGAACATCATTAAGTTGAATGAGCCTTTTGTCCATGCCAATTTTGTCTAGGAGGTCAATGATACAAACATTAATTTCTACTCCATTGTTTATGAGAGTGTGCCTAACTGTAGTTTCATTAGTGATCACCTTTATCATCAAGGATTCATTTTTGTTTTGAATATGAAGTGAGGGTAATTCATGTTTAGGGAATGTGATTTATGACTGTGTGAATTGCATGGGATGAAAGGAGGATGTTACATTATTCAATTTCATATAAGATTGGATCTCCTCCTGCTTTATTTGCAATATTTCTTGAAATAGAAACTTGTATGTAGGTGATAGTTGAATGATTTGCCATACAGATATGTTAGCAGGTGTCTTTTTAAGATCTTCAACACTAGGCACAATAAGTTGAGGTAATGGTGATGTTGCAGGAGCAATTTGTGGTCCCCTACATGTTTGAGCAACTGTGTTATAGCTTGGTTGCTGCAAAAAATTATTAGATTGCATCCTAGATTTCAAGAAATATTTTATATTTGTATGTGACTCACTAATGGGAGGTGACTTAGGAAGCTCACTAATTAAAGGAGATCCAATTTGTATCATCATAACCTCAACAATATTGTGATTATTTTCATGATCTCTTAGTGAAGAGGAGTCTAATGTCACTTCATCATCTTCATCTAAGGAAGCCCCATTACATGTGTCAATGTTTAGATTTTCTTGCACTATGATATCCTCCCTAGGAGGAGATTTTATAGGAGAACTACAAACTAAATGTTCATGACATTAAAAGGTAGGTTCTTCTAAAATGATTTCATCACAAGTAGGGGAATGATCAATGGTTGAATTGTATTTCTCATCAATATTATTATTGTCTTGTTCCATAATGTTTTCCCACATAGGATTCTCATGACTTTCATTGATCAAAGTATCCTTTTAACGACTAGGAAAGATATTAGGAGAAGAACAAATGTTATTGTCATGATGGTCCCTAGTTTCATTCCTTTGTCCCATAATGTCTTCCAAAATAGAATAGGTGGGGGAAGGATCATACAGAGGGTCGCCATAGATCTTAAAGGTTTGCTTATCTAACACCAACATATCCTCATCATCATCACAAGAGGATAAGATGTTGGGAGATAAATGTGGGTAGGTTTCAATGGTCTCATTTTGTCTTATGTTATCATCATTATTCCTTAACTCTACGTCCTATTGTTTAGTAACGTCTTGCCTAATAGGAGAGGTAAGAGGAGAGAAACAACTCGGGTTCTCAAAACTCTCATCGATTAGTTCTTCTAACTCTACAATATCTTCTTCACAAGTAGAAGAGATATTAGGAGAAGAACAAATGTGATTGTTATGATTACCTAAGGTTTCTTTCATAGATACTAGGAGAGGGATCAACGACGAAAAAAAAGAGAGGGGAAAGGACCTCATATTCATATGCACTTAACAAAACTTTCTTACAATATTCAACAAGATCGGAAAATAGAACATGAAGTATGATGACTATAGCCTTTTGCAATGAAAACATGGTTTAATAATTGTTCTACAAAATTGAAGTGCAATAATGGTAGTGCAAACATGCAAAAGAGTAATGCAAATTTTTAGATTTTGAAGATGACAATTGACTGATTATGCTATGTAACAATGTGAAAATGCAAATTTGAAATTAAGCAATGCATGAAATGGGCCAAATTAAGCTAAGTCTAGTGAAATGCATGTAGCAGAAACTCAACCAACTGAAACAGATAGTTAATGGCAACAAACAAAAGTGTAAAAACAAGACTTTTAATGTTATAAAAGGTTGTTTTAGATCTGTTCTGGGACTGATTCACCCAAGGTGGCGAATGAGTCCCAATAAGATTTTTTTTCAAAAATTTCAAAAAATTTCAATTGATTTTTATGCTTTTTATGATGTATAATCTATAACCTAATTGCAAATGTAGTTTTTAGATGATTTTCAATGATTTGAAATGCAAAAATGCAACCTATATGCACTTTCACTAATGCAAAAGTTTAGAAACCCTAGATGCCAATTTTTGGTGTAAATAAAGTCTTTACCTAGTTAATTCATTACTAGGGGACTCATTTACGCATGTTAAATTTACTCAGGTCCTAGGAAGGAATCTTTCTAGAAAGTGTTAGTTGTCATTAGTTGTTATCTTATCTTTTGACAACTACTACATGTGCACCTAGGTAATTGCGATGATTTATCTCATGTCATATGATTAAGACACTTGTCATAATCCTATGACATCTTGCATCTCACCTTGGATATATAACCAAGGGGTCTCTCTCATTGTACATCAAATCACAATCATATCATTGAATCATATTGATAAGAATATAGTTTTTTCTTGTCACATTATATTCTCTCTTCTTGTGCTTTCCATTTGGTCTCAAGATCTTGGCAGCCATAGCCAATTCTAAGATGGTATCAGAGTTGGCTGGGTACCATTGGAGAGTCTTTTTCTGAAGAGAGATGCCAGATTTGGGGAGGTTCCATTTTTGGCTCTTTATTGTAGGTTCATATCGGAGCTTGTTGGTGCAAATCTAAGCTCAACATTGCGTCCAAAAGGTTTGAGAAAGTCAAATTTTCCTTTTGTTTCGTCCAAATTGGACATATGAGGCCAAATCTACGAGGGTTTGAAGTTGAGGAGTGGTTGCCAGATCTAGAAGGTAGCTGCATTTTTGGAGCATTTTGGGTCAAATCCAACCCTGCCATCGCGTCCAGAAGGGCCAAAGACCCTAAGATCGACTATCAATTTGTCCAAATCGGAGCAGTTATCCAGTGAGGCAAATTTTTTTTGCCCATGGAGCCGTACGACCCCCCATTTGTCATTATTGTAGGCGGTATGATTTTTCTACAAAATTATTATTTAAAAATTGGTTGATAATTTTTGAAAATTGTTTTAGGAAAATTTGAAAAATACCGATTAAATCATTTGCAAATATTTTATTTGTAAAAATATAAAAATATATAAAAAAAGGGCTACATGGAAAAAGTTTTTTGTAGATTTTTGGTACACAGTACCTTTTCTATGTACTATAGAGGGCAGGGTACGATGTACCCACCACCCTCACCACTGTTTGCCATGTGGCATGTCCTAACTAGCCATGACGAGCCCCTTCTCCCACGCGGGCGGTCAAACTTTAGCCGACGGCTATTTAAAAAAAATGGTGCCAATGTTCAAGAAATCCGGCAGCTACATTTAAATCCAGTGGAGAGAAGATTCCTAGGGAATCTCGAATATTCCTTGGAGCATCTACAAAAATTCTGGCATCAAAATATTCACTAGCATATTCCATTTTGAAAGCATATTTCGACTCAGGGGCGGTGGCGACTTTGATGGGCCTCTGGCCGTCAAATTTAATTGGTAAATCAACTAATGTCATCATTGCACCAGCGATGATGTTAGCATTCTTTTGAAAAAGTTAGCTCCCTCTCGAATTGCATTTTTGGGTGCAATATTTTTTGAAAGTGCATAATTTTTCATGTAATTTTCAATGGTATGATCAAATTGATCTCATTTTGTACCAAAAATTGTACTTGATTTTGTGGCCTATTTTGGCATCTGTAAGCACTAAGATCAAGTCTAGCTTGTTGTTTTTGGCATCTAGCAACTGTAAACACACTAAGTATAAAGTGCCAAATCAGATATTGCTTGGTGGGTTTCTTGATTGAGTGATTTGGGGGGGTCTCTTGGTGCATTTCTTTGATTTGTTTGCTTGTGCTCTCTTGTTTTCATGGATCATTCTAAGGTTCCTTTGCTCAAATCATATAATTATTGAACATGGAATCAAAATGCATGGAGTATTCTAATGATAGAAGGTCACTCTCTATATGTTGAAAATAAGGTACTTGAACCTATTGATGATGATAAAAAGATAAAATGGATGATTGAACATACCTAAGCTCTTAGATGTCTTCGTAGACTTGTTTCTCAAGATTTGTTGTTTCAAATTGAATCATGTAAAAATTCTCATGAAGCTTGGGACAAATTGAAAATATTGTATGACACTATAGATGAAGTAAGAGGCTATCAAATTGATAATGAACTAATGAGCCTTGATCCTAAGAACTTTGACAACATCCAAGACTACATCACTAAGGTTAATGATCTAAGAGAGCAATGTAAAGCATGTGGAATTGATAAGAAGGACATTCAGTTGGTCTACAATACAATGAACAAACTTGGTCCTGATTATGCTTGCTTTGTTTCTAGATTTCATACTCATAGATTGACTATGGGGTCTGCATATACTACACCTTCATTTACATCATTTTCTAAGATGTTGATACATGAGCAACAAAAGCTTATCTCAATGGGTCTCATCAAGACTTCTAAATCTTAGGTATTGTTGGTTAGCCAGGTGAAAGAATCAGAATCAGATAAGAAACAAAAGAAGCAAATAATAATCCACATTTAGATCAAGCAAACAAAAAATCCTATTCTAAATGGGAATCATATAAGAAGGAGAGGCCTTTTTGTGCATATTGCAAGAAGGATGGACATGAAGAACACTATTGTTATAAGAAGGATATTGATGAGTTGAAACATCTTCTCAAAAAGAATCACATTGATTTACCTTCTAGAATGGTCGAATCACCTTCTTCTCCTTCTTCTTCAAAATAGTTTAAAAAGGACAAAGGTCAAGCATCTACATCAGGAAATAAAGGACAAGCTCTTTGTGCTTATTCAGGTCCAGGATTAGGTAGATGGCTTCTAGATTCAAGAGAATCTCATCATATGGAATCTTTGTAGTCTATATTTTCTTCTTTCCATCCTTGTACTATGTCTCCTATCTTGATGGGAAACAATACATACATGAGTATAATTAGGAAGGGATCTATTAGTTTTGGGGACAACACTTTTCAAATTTTTGTGTGTATTCCTCATTTGATGAACAATCTTCTTTCCATATATCAGATTACACATGGTGGAGATGGGAGAACTGTGGAGTTCACACCTGATTCAGTCATCATTTGAGACTTAAAGAGTAGAGAGATCATTTCTACTGGGGTGGTTGATCATTCATCTCGGTTGTATACCTTTGCAAATTTTTCTTTTGATGGTGACATTGATCCTTTGGCTGTTGATCATATGAACCATGATTCAGAGGAGACATTTGGCTTCTTGAACTTGGGAGTTCTCACATCAGGTCTAGTTCCTGAGTGATACATTCTATCTCCTCCGTCTACTGTTGTACCTGAGGATGCTTGTGATTCCACAGTTTTGGTTCCTTGTGATTCGGTGCAATAGGACATACCTCATTGTCTTTCAGATTTGGCTACTTTGGATGAATTCTTAACAGGTATTTCAAACTTGTTTTTGGAGTGTCATATTGTAGATTTGGGAGATATCATTGATGACATTCATCTTCTCTTTGATCAAGATGCTCCTTCTTCAGTTATTATGAGGGAACACTCTGACCCTTTTTGTTCATTCTCTACATGATCAATCCTTGCAGTTTGGTGTGACTATGGATACTTTTGGACAACATTTGGAGGAGGCTTCTTTGTCTTCAGAGGGGATATCCTTGTCTTTGGATCATGTTCTACATTCATCTCTACTAGATGTTGGATTGTCCTCTTCAACAGTGTGGCCTAGAACGTTTGTTTGGAGTGTGTCAGCTTTCAACATCGACATGGAGACACTTGAGCATCATTTAGAAACATCATACACCATCCATATTTCTGACATCCTGCATACATCCATGGTTTTGTTTCTTCCTAAGGGGAGGAATGTTTTTCGGCAAGATTGGACCATCTTTAGCATTTAATGTCGAGCTTCTACCATCATTACAAGAGACTCAACATTGAGGGGGGGCTGCCTTGTCTCTCTTCTACTTCTCTCTTATGGGGGTATTTTTCCTCACATGGGGTTTTTACCTTCTCATTCATCATTGAGAGCATTTCTTTATTTTATTTCATCTCTCTTTTGGGGAGGAGTTTTGTCCCATTGGGTTTTCTCCCTTTCTCCATTTGTGAGAGATTTCATTTGCATATGTACATGGGTACCCAACATGGCCTAGTAGTCGGGACCCATCCTTGCATCTTTGTATCATTTGCATAATAATCTGCTACTCCCTAAGTTGCACTTAAGGGGGGTGTTGGTGTAAATAAAGTCTTTACCTAGCTAATTCATTACTAGGGGACTCATTTACACATGTTAAGTTTACTTCGGTCCTAGGAAGGAATCTTTCTAGAAGGTGTTAGTTGTCATTAGTTGTTACCTTATTTTTTGACAACGACTACATGTGCACCTAGGTAAGTGTGATGAGTTGTCTCATGTCATATGATGAAGACACTTGTCATAATCCTATGACATCTTGCATCTCACCTTGGCTATATAACCAAGGGGTCTCTCTAATTGTACATCAAATCAAAATCATATCATTGAATCATATTGATAAGAATATAGTTTGTTCTTGTCAGATTATATTCTCTCTTCTTGTGCTTTCCATTTAGTCTCAAGATCTTGGCAGACATAGCCAATTAACTAATGAAAACCCTAATGCAAAGTCAATGCAAGCTAGATCTAGGATGATGATGGACTCCAAATCGAAAAATAAGGTATTCTAAATGTAGGTTCACCAAAATGGAACTGAGGAAAATGGGATTAGGAAAGTGTTATTGTATGGTTTAGAACATAGAGCACACCCACTTTCAAGGCTTCCACTCAAGGATAACCCTAGAGATCTCAATGCAAAAGAGAAAGAGATCTTGCAATAGGGTTGTTCTAGGCGATGAATATGATCTAATGAGGGGTTCACCACCAAGTAAGAACTTGGAAAGACTAATATAATGTAAGATGCAACACTAAACCCTAGTTTGATGCAATGACCTATAAAAGTGTGTAAAATGAAACAAAAATTTTCAAAATAGAATGTGTGTACCTAGAAACTCATAGATAATTGAATGGAGATTGGAAAATTTTCTAATCCTAAAATTTTGGCCTATTGGGACTCATTCGCCATTCTAGGCGAATCAGTCCTAGTTTTGGATTTTTGCACAAGAGCAAGTTTCAGGCAAAAGGGTATCAAAATCTACAAAGATCTCTAAAAAAATATATAGTGGGACTGATTCACCACTTGTGGTGAATGAATCTAGTTTGGATTTTTTTGAACTTCGAGATCTGAATCTGTTCTTCTTAGTTTTCTCAATCTACTTCTCCAAGTTTTTTGATCCGAAACTCTGATTTCAGGGTTGTAGATGACCTTTTAATGAAGATTGTGACCTTGCAAATGGGGAGACAACTCCAACAAGCTTGTAACCTAATATTCAATGATCTTCAAGTCTTCAAAGCACCTAGATCTGCAATCACACATGTAAAGAGGAGAAAAATTGATGATTGTTAGGGAATAGGGGTTTGCCTTGGTCAAACCCCTTTTAGGTAATCAAAGCAAATGATGAAACAATAAAATGAAGGCATGATGCATGGAAAAAGAACATGAATCATGGACAATGATACCTTGAATGATTCCTTGTGAATGATGTCTTGTAAATCTGCAACTCAACATGAAATGACCATGAAGGATGTAGATCTTGATCTTGACGATAGGTGTAGAATAATGCTTGATCTCATATCTTCAATGATACATCACAATGATATCTCAATAACATGCTTGATGCTTTATATGATTTACATGATGATGGATCTTGAATTGCTTCAATAGTTGATGAAGAATTCTACCCTTGAATGCCTTAAAATTGATCTTGAAAGCTATCTTGATGATATTGTGAAGTCTTGGAATGCTTAACTCTCGAGTGATTGACTTGATAACATGTAGGCTTATATGAAATAATGATTTAAAATCTTGTTTATATAGGAAATGCACTCAAATGACTGTTTATTAGATCCCCAAGGCCGACATAGAAGAAATTTGAACTTAAAACCTCAAAAATAGGCCAAATAGGACTCATTCACCAAGTTGGGTGAATGAGTCCCACTTGGATGGGATTCATTTGTCTAAAGTGGTGAATGGGTCCCACAGGGGCTATTTTGCTAGCTAAAGTGTTGGGGAGTGTGTAAATTAAGCTTATATATTGATATTGTCATGTTTTTGATTGGAAAATGCCTTGGGATGCACAATATAGGGTCATAGGGGCCTATTAATGATGATATTAAGGTCATACATATAATAGGGCCCAAAATCTAATGTGAAAGTGGAAACAAATTCACTTTACAACATTAAATTAAGGCAAAACTGGGTCTATTTAGCTTAGAGGGCCCCTAAATCCGATGTGAATGTGTAAAACACATTACAACACTAGATTAGGTCCACCTTAGTTTATAAGCCTCCTAAATTTAATGTGAAGGTGTAAATAAATACACTTTATAAGATTAAATGAAGGTAGAGTTAAGTTAATTTAGCTTAAAAAGGTCCCAAGACCTAATGTGGATGTGTAAAACACCTCACAACACTAGATCAAGGCAACATTAAGCCTAGTTCACAAGGAGGGCCCAAACAAGCCAAGAAAAGTAGAAGGGATTCTTTTTCATGACTCCACCAAGAATTCACATTGGAGGACATTGTTCAACACGTCTAACAATGATCTAATTGTTTCCATAACATCTTTTGATTGGTTGTTCATGCGAGGAATCTGCTCAAAATTTATATCAATGAAAAGTTCCTTGAGATTCTCTACCATATTCTTATAAGGAGTAAGCTTTTCATCCTTAGTTTGATGGTTGTCATTGACTTGGTTGATAACTAGTTGTGAGTCTCCATAGAATTTCAATTCCTATATCTACCACTGAACTGCTATCCTTAGACCCATGATTAAGGCTTTGTAATCAACAATGTTGTTAGTACACAAAAATGATAGCCTGTATGACTTTGGAATACAATCACCTTGAGGGGTGATAAAGAGAATACCTGCCCCCGATCCATGTTGGGTGAATGATCCATCAAAGTACATTTTCCACTGATTTGAGAGGTTGACAAGGAACACTGATTCATCAAGGAATTCAAATATCAATGGATTCTTTGCATATATAGGTTCTTCTGCTAGTTTGTTTGCAATCACTTGTCCTTTGATTGCCTTGCACTTCACATACTCTATGTCAAATTCAGTCAAGATCATTACCCATTTGGCCATTCACCTAGTGAGAATTGCTTTGGATAACATATATTTTAAGGGGTTGATTTTTGTAATGAGCTCAATTTGGTGCAACAACATGTAGTGTTTGAACTTTTGTGAAGCAAAAACCACTGCTAAGCATGCTTTCTCAATGGATGAATAGTTCATTTCATATCCCACCAAGGTCCTGCTGATGTAATAGATAGCTCTTTCCTTTTCATCTTCATCATGTTGTGCTAGAAGAGCTCCTAGTGCTGTTGATGTTGCTGAGATATATAGGATCAGTGGTTTATTTGGTATTAGTGGCATGAGAACTGGATGTGTCAATAGACAGTCTTTGATCTGTTGGAAATATTTATCACACTTCTCATCCCACTTGTAAGTTATTCCTTTATGGAGAAGATGCAAAAAAGGGTGAGTTTTATTTGATAGTTGCGCTATAAATATTTTGATGGATTGCAATCTTCCTTGTAACCCTCTTAGCTATTTCAATGTTTGTGGTGTTTCCATGTCTAGGATGGATTTCACTTTTTCTGGATCAATCTCTATTCCTCTTTGTGAGATGATATAGCCAAGAAGTTTCCCTGATGTAACCCCAAAGACATGTGCTTTTTTGGATTTAGTCGTACTTTGTATTCTTCAAGTCTGTCAAAGATAGGTCCCAAGACTTCTATGCGCTCATTTCTTCTCTTTGACTTGGCCAAAATATCATCCACATAATCTTCAACTATTTTTTGGATCATTTCATGAAAGATGAGGGTCATTGCTCTTTGATAGGTTGCTCCTGCATTCTTTAGCCCAAATGGCATCACGTTCCAACAATATGTTCCCCATGGACAAGTGAATGCAGTTTGGTGTTGATCCTCCTTGGTGATCACGATTTTATTGTAGCCTCAAAAACCATCCATGAGTGATAGAATTTCATTCCCTATTGTTAAATCCATGATGAGGTCAATGTTAGAAAGAGGGAAATCATCCTTCAGACATGCCTTGTTTAAGTCTTTGAAATTCATGCATATTCTGATGCCCCTAGTGGGTTTGGAGATTGGTACCAAGTTTGAAACCCACTCAAGATAATCTATCGGTCAAATGAATCCAACATTAAAAAGCTTATGTAACTCCAGTTTCACCAAGAGTGCTATCTGAGGGTGCATCTTAATTTTTGCTTAACTGGCTTAGCTTTAGGATAGACTACTAAGTGATGCACAACTACTTTTGGATCAATCCCTGGCATATCTATGTATGACAATGCAAAGTTAGCCCTTCGCTCTTTGAGGAATGTTTCTAGGTTCTTTTGTTCTTCATCCAATAGGGATTCAGTGTAGAAAGTGATCTTGGGTACTTCTTCTATTCCTACATTGATTGGATTGGTATTTTTCTACTAGAATTGCTGACTTCTCTATATGCATCGCACAAAGGGGGAGATTGAATCCCTCATCCTTGGGTGCCTCAAAGAGGTTTTCACCTTCATATGTATCCTTTCTTTTTACTATTTTAGGATTAGAAAGTGCCACAATGTGGTTTTCACTTAGAGATTTGCATGTTAGTTGCATATTGTTCATTTTGTGACTGAAGGATTCAATCATCTCCTTGTAGTACACCCCTGTGTCTAGCTCTATGTCAAAAACCGCTTTGTGATTTGCCCATGGTAAGTTGTCTCGAAGTCCCATGAATTCTGAGATCGCTTCATCATTTTTGAATAAATCTAGAATTGGTGGTCCTTGTTGGTCCAAGTCAATGAGTTGGGGGTATACTAGGCTTATTTCAGTCAGTTGATTGCTCGGGATGAAGGATGTTGTAGATATCATGAAGAGGGAGTTATTCTCAAATAGGTCAACAACATCAAGGGGGAAGTCATCTATGGTTGTATCATGGGATGGTGGTAACCAAGAGGAAGCCTCAACTTATTTAGCGAAAATACCTTTGCCAATAAGGGTGACATTTCTAGTAGTACAACCTAGGCCAATATTATTTAGGAATTTCTTAGGAACGATGGGTTCTAACGAACCATTATCATTTTGTCCTGACTTCTCATTCTTGTTATAGCCCCATCCCTTCATTAGCTGCAAGCCTTTATTGTCATCTCCCATGCAGAGAATAGGGATGGTCGTTCATCCTAATATAGTAGTTTAGAGACATCCTCCTCATTGACATGTTCTTAGTTCAAATCCCCCCACTCGGTGAAGGTAGTAGCTGCCATCTTGATTGTTTCAGGATGTTTGTTGCTAGATGTGGGTTTACCATGGGATTGAGGGGAAAGAGGTAGCTCTCCTAAGACAAAGGCATCCTTCATTAGTTTATAGTTTCCAGAACCATCATCCTGGATCAATGCTTTGATGTCGGGAATGTTTTGCACTATAGGTGTTTTTTTTCTAATGTAGATGCAAGGGATGATGGGTCAACAAATGAGGAAGATGGTGTAGGACCTTCATCATTTTTAGGGATGTGGGGTATCTTATAAAACTTGGCCTCAAGGTTCTTGCAATAGTAAAAGGGATCAAGATCTCCATGGATAGTAACTTCCCTACCCTCAAAAGGAAACTTTACACATTGATGATAGGTCGAGGCTACAAATTTTAGGGCATGGATCCATGGTCGGCCAAACAGGATGTTATAGGGGAGGTCAAGGTCTAACACTTGGCATGTAGTTTTTGCAATGATAGGTCCCACTTGGATGGGTAGTGCAATGATACCTTGTGATACCTCTCTTGATCATCATATGATCTGATGATGGAGTTCTTTGATTTCTCAATAGTATCTTCTGAATAGCCTGGGTTCTTGATCAACTGAAGGGTACAAATGTTCATACCAACACCTCCATCTACTAAGAATCTTTTAACCTTGTTCTTATGAATAATTACCTCAAGGTGTAAAGCACGATTATGAGATGGTACGTCTTGTTCCAAGAAGGTGAGAAGATGATCTGTGATATGCGCTACCATAGCTTGAAACTATTCTGTATCAATATTCTCGGGGATAGATGATGAAGACAAAGCATTCTCTAGGATTTCCCTATGTGCGGGGGATAGCCTCAAGAGTTAAGATTGATATTTGTGTAGGGGTATTCTTAAGTTGATCTAGGAGATTGTACTTGGTGGGATTTGATGTTGGAAAGTAGGTTGCACCCTAGTTTGAGATGGTACTCCTTGGATGGTGAATTTTCCACGTCATGTGGTGACTCCACTCTCCACACTAGGCCCTTTGATGGTGACAATAGTGATAACACTATCACAGGAAGCGACTACATTAGAATAGTTATGTTGCATGTTTGTGTAATCCTTAGCTTTTCCATTGTTGTTCCCTTTGCTATGATTAGACATAGGGTTCTTGTATATCTTAAAATCTTGGTTACTAGCTGGTACTTCAATAGATATGGTGTCGCTCTCTATAAGATCTTGGATAATATTTTTGAGCCTCATGCAATTTGCTATTTTGTGTGCTTTTTTCTTATGAAAGTCACAAAGATCGTTCTCGTTGTACTAGGATGGCTTATCCTGTGGTTCTTGGTAGTTTTCAAAATTGGGAAGCATTATTAGGTTTGATTCTACCAATTTCTTCATGATGGTTTCGATAACTATGTGTACTTACATTTCAGATAGTTGTTATTGATAGGGGTTTTCCTTTGTTGCATTTTAGTGTTGTTGATATGATTGTTCTGAGGTGTCATTTGTTGTAGATCTGAATGAACATTAGCAACTTGACTGTTGTTTGGCCTAGGAGCGCTTAGGACCATCTTAACATCTATGACACCATCATTTGTCACATTCTTATTTTTAGCCCAGACACGAGGCTTGTCGTTCAAACTAGTTGATGAGAGATTGTCTTTGTAAGCTTGAATATTTCCCTGTGAGATTAGAGCTCTCTCAATGTTAAGGGCTCTAGGGACAAGCTCTTCATAAGACATGATGCACTACATTTTCAAGTGGAAGGATAGATCCAAATCTAGATTTGCTATGCTTATCCCCACTTGTTGTTCATCGAGAAGGGGCCACTTTCTCTTACTAGCTCTTTGTCTCCACTATTGTAAGAAATTAGCGAAAGATTCTCCTTTGTTTTGTCTGAGAGTATACAAATCTTCTAGGCTTATGTCCATGTCAAGATTAAAGGAGAAGTGATCTATGAATTTATCGGTAATTTCTTGATTTTTTTTAATACTAGGAGGCAGTTGAGAAAACCAATCCATGTCAGGACCTACTAAACTCTAGGGGAAGAGTCACATTAAATAAGAATCATTATAGGCCACCTCCATAGACATGGAATTAAAATATTTGACATGGTCCACAGGACTTCCTCTCCCTTTGTATTCATCAAATTTGGGGATTTCAAAGCTAGGAGGGAATGGTACCATTGCGATGTTTCGATTAAATGGATATGGACATAGGTTCTATGTATGGGGCTTCTTTATCTTGCCCATCCAAAGGTCCTACATTTCTTTTGATAACACCTTAAGTTGTGATGCTAGATCATCTTGCGGATTTGGTGGAGGAACATATGTTGGGATGACATATGGGTTGTATATGATATTTTGATATGATAAGGTGTTGTATGGGGTGTATGGTGGTGTGGGATTTTGTGAAGGTGATTTTGGTGTTGATGTATATGTTCCTAATACATTTGTATTGATGATGTTCTATTGAGCATTATAGTAGGAACTCTGTTGTTTTTGTTGTTGGGTATATTATTGAGCTAGTAAGGCTTGTTGTTGTTGTTGTTGAGCCGTAAGGGCTGCTTGTTGGGCTTGCTATTGTTGTTGCAATACTAGGGCTTGCTATTGGACCTATTGTAATTGTTGTGATACTAAGGCTACTTTATGGGCTTGATTTTGTTGTTGTGCTAAGGTTGCTTATTCTTGTTGTGCTACTAAGGCTGCTTGTTGTGTTGCTAAGGTTGCTTGCTGTTGTTGTGCTGCTAAGGCTGCTTCTTGTTGCTGTTGCTATTGTTGTGTTGCTAAGGTTTCTTGTTGTTTTTTCTGTTGTTGTATGGCTTGTTGATAAGCCTATTGTGCTTGTTGTAAAGCTAAGGCATGCGCTTGCAATGTAGGATCAATTTTTTGTTGAGACATCTGTGATGGGTTTTGGGTGTTGATGTTGGACGTGGGTTGCAAATTGTTGTTGATGAGAGGTTGGGGGTTCCCTTGGTTAAATATTCCTTGTAAGATAGTGGATTGAGATGGAGGAATGTAAGTTTGAGGTCCCATTTGATTTTGCATGACTTGGGGGACAGACGGTAAAGATGAGGATGTCACTATTAGGTATTGCGATGTAACTGGAACATTAAGACCTTAGGTCCATTGATTGAAAGGATTCACATGACGGGATTTGTGACCAAAGGATTTATTTGATGTGGATTGATGATGGATGGGATAGATGTGTTTTGGACAACCACTAGGTTTGATGTATCAACAGGAGGTTTAGATGAAGATGTCCCATGTTTTGTTAAAGGTTGGTTTTTCATGATGGTATTTCCTTTCCCTTTTGGATCTATTTGTGACACTTGGTCCACACTAGTTTTTGTGATGTTGGGCATACTTGTGGTACTCATGGCTATGGATGAAGTTGGGTGCCCCCGATATGCTAAGGTTGTTGTGGAGTAATGAAGTGTAAGAAGTTTATATGGATGTTTGGAATCTTCAAGAATGAGAGGAGTGCCAAATGTTGGTGTCCAAGTGGTTGTTTGGGATGGAGTGGTGTTGAGAGTACCCACAAGTGTGTTTCTTTCAAATGGTGAAGTGTGAACAAAGTCCTTAGCAAGACTGGGAATAGATGTTTGATTTAGCCCTAGTGAGGGTGTTGATGTGAACATGGATGAAGTCAAGTCTTGTGTCAATGATTGTTCCATAAAAGATTGGGAAATTAGAGCTATGTTTTTAGAGGCTTGATGTTCTTGTTTGTACTCCATAATTTCTTCCTTTGTAAGTACAAATGTGTTGTTCATGACATCCTCTATCTCATATGGTCCTGATGGAGATGAGGGTTGTTGTGGTGGGGTAACTTGACTTCTTGGATCAAATTCTTGAGGATTTGGATTACTTGGGGTGAATGTGACTTTGATTTTCTCCATGATTCTCTTGTGTTGTGATCTTGTCTGTACCATAAATTTTGGGTCACCTATGGGAGAGTTGTGTTGAGACTTGTAATGTTTGAACTCTCTAGTTCACTCAAATCTAAGTAAAAGGGATGCTCTAAGTATTTTTGGAGAAATGATGATAATGGGAGATGAAAAGATGAATGATATGGGGAGTGATCTTCGCAATTTTTTTGGGACAACACTTTTGACTTAAGAGTTTGATGTTTTGATGTTTGGATAAAGGATGTTTATGAACTTGAATATATTTAGGGTAGACTCATGAACTTCAAGATAAACTAGCCCAAAGATGATAAATAACTTAACTAAGTGAATGAAAAATGATTCATTTCACATACAAAGTAGCTAAGTTAGATGTTGGTTTGATAGATGTTTAAGTGAATAAGTGTTGGTGTATTAAATTTTTTTACAAAGTTTGGTGAAGTGAAGGATGAAATTTGATGAAGGGGTGAATGAAATGTTTGACCCAATTTTGACCTAGAGTGAACCTTTGTTTGATAAGACCAAGGTAGTGAGAAACATGCTAGACCTCTAAAGTTTTCAAATCCTAAAGACCCAATGATTTAGATAGGTTCAAGATCATGAAAAAGACCAAGGTTTTGACTCCAAAAGAATGCATACAAGTCTGGATTGTTCCTTGAATCATGTTTATAGATGTTGTATACCAACTTGTTTCTATTTTGGTGAAGTGCTAAAAGGTGTCTTTTGATGGCTTTTGGACTAATATTCCTAAGTTTGAAGTGACGACTTGTAGATATTCTCTTGGGGATTCTGATTTTGTGTGAGATCATTTAGAGAAGTTAAGATTATGAAAAAAAAAGGATATTTATTGCCACATGGGTGGTGGTAATATGGGCCTTCCAACCACAATATAAAATTGTTCCTCTTCTTCGTCTATGAAATATGTTCATTTATCTATTGAGTTAGTGTTTATTTTGTTTCAAAAGTGAAGCTTCTCAATCTACTAATTATATCGATTTGTTCTCCTTCAATGAGTTCAAAGTTTGGTTGAATAATAGCAGGCGTAAGGTTAGGTTGTTCAACAGGAGCGATCAGTCTCCAAATTGTCATGTGGGGTTCAATTTGTCAAGTTTCTCTTGCTTAAGTGAGTTTATTTTTACCACAAACACTTGTATTGGTTAAGTTTCAAACTAAAATATATATGTCAAAAAAACATCATAAATTTCACAAGGTCCATTTTGTGAAAATCATGAAGTTAAAGCCATAGTTGCCTATGATAACTTTGGGAAGTATGGATTGAGATATAAACCAAAATAATTAGAATTTCTAAGAATAAAATCTTAAGACAAGCATTAATATCAAGCTTTTGTCAAAGGGTATCCATACTTAGACCAAAGGTTCTAAAATTTTGAAAGGACTTTGTTGATGTTTATTTGCAATATTTTGGAACCAAGAAAAGTATTAAAATGACTCACAAGCATTTACCATCCTAGGTTCAGAAGATACTAATTGCTAAATCCCCACTTGGATTTATCCAAACACTAAGATAATGTGAACAACTAGAGATTTGGTGACACTGACTCCTCTCCACGGTACACACTTCTTGGGACCACCAAATCTCAAATCTTGAAGATCCAAAGATCCTAAGCATTTTCTTATTTCAACAATGAATAGTAAAATGTGGGGTGGCTTTAGAATGACCATTCATGCACCAAAAAGCATAAAGTTTTTTGGCTTCTAAACAATTGGTTCTTATTAAGGACTTTCGTTTAAGGTGGCCATACAAGCAACAAGATTAGCTCAAGATTATTTCAATCAAGAGGCCTCCCAATCCCTTCCTAAGAAAGGATTTTGATGTGTCACATGGAAACTAGGGGTGGCACTTGTTGGTATGAAAAATCACACCTGTTGCTTATGAATTTCGTCACAAACACATTTTTTATATAGCGGTTCAAAAGAGCTTGGCTTTAGCTCGTTATCGCTTGGGTCGTTCCCACCTTTCAAAGTGGGGTGGCAGACCCTCTAAAGATATAAAAAATCAAGGAAGTAAGTTTGTTGTTTGATCTGCCAAATCACATGAAGCAAGGAGAGAGCAGAAACAATGCCTTTTCGTCACACTAGCATGGGGTTCATTTTAATCCAAATCAAAATATGTGGGTGATTATACAAAATGTAAAAGGAATGATTTAGATTCTCAAGATTGCTGAGTGGCATGAGAGAAGAGAATACACATTCAATGACAAAAATGTAAATAGACATAGCAAACACTCATTAATTTTAACCATCAAAGCAAAGATAAGTTGATTTTAAGAACCAAACAAAGTGTTAAGTTGTATTGTTTGATTTTAAACCCAAAGTAACATAGTGATGTGAGGGTTTAATTTTAGCCAATTTTGAGTGCTCATTTTAAAATCCAATTGAAAGCTAGTGTGGTCCTGAAGTGTGAAAATAAAAAGCATCTTAAATGACTCATAATTGTCCCAAAAGTGTCGAAACACTTGTTACAATATATAATTAATGATAAAATGCTTCATCTCTTCAAGTTGGTATCTTCCAAACCTTCAAAACCTATTAGTCTAAAAACTAGAATCATGAAGTCAAAGACATGTTAGTGATTAGATAAAGCACATGTCAAAAAATAGGTTCGGATTCTATTTACCAGTAATTCGTGACGCTGAAATCAATTATGTCACTAAAATCCATGAATAACATCACTATATTGGATGTGCATCACTATATTGAAAAATCAATAGCGCTTCTTTGTAGAAAATAGTGACATCATATGTGTCACCATATCAAGTGCGTTGCTAAAAGGAAATTTATTTTGCGTGCAAAAATTAAACTAGCGTTGCTAAATTAAAATGCGATGATGAAATTAAATAAGCGTTGCTAGATTAATTATACATCAATGAATTGGAATCCTTATGCATTGTTGTATAGCAATGCATCATTAAATGCATTGTTTGATAATCAGTAGCATCGTTGTACCTGAAAACACAAGGAAACAGAGTTTTAACAAAAAAAATGTCAGATTGGTTAGTTCGATCCCTCCTTCTAGCGCCAAAATGCGACTGATGGATTAGTATGGGATGACTACACTTGATCCATGAAGAATCGAAGCATATTAATGTCACTAAATGTCAATCCAATAGAGATCATTCAAAATAAACTAAACCAAGCATCTATAAAAACTAACATGCTAAACTATGAAAGCTTTAAAATGTCTACTCTAATCCATTGAAACTTATCCTATTGGGGGAGTGGTGTTGCGTTGATGTGGAATGATGACCTTTTCCCAATCCCTTGGATAATGAGCTTGTTTCGATTGATTCTATTGAAAAGAATCAACAAAACCGATGAAATATGTGTGATGAAACATGATTAAAGCCTAAATGAACATGATGCAAGCTATTTTAACTGCTATGGGTGTATGCGAGTCTAATCTAATTGAGTTTTAAGCTAAAAAGATTCAAACCCTAATTATCAAATAAGCTAAATGGATGTATTATGTTATTATGAAAGCCCTTAATGGAAGCTAAGCTATTATGCAAATAATTAAACTAAAAAGATGTTAAATATGTGCTAAATATGAGTGTGAGTGTGAGTGATTTTAACAACATAATTTTGATGTTAAAATATGGATCCTTTTGTCTCCAAATAGTGACCTATTTATAGGAGAGCAAATGAGAAATGGAGGGTTGAGAGAAAAAAGGTTAATCAATGATCAAAGATGGAGGAGAGATGAAACATAGATCATGGATTCTCATCAATGGATGAGAGTGAAAGATGCTCTTTCAATCAAGGGTTAATATTCCTTCAAACAAACACACTTTTAACTTGCACAAGAAGTCTTGTAAGTTAACTTGCACATGAAGTCTTGTAAGAATATTCCCTTTTTCAAATGAGTGGAGGAGAGAGAATATTCTTTGGAACATTCTCATGGGCGAGGGAAATAGATAATTAGCAAATTAAAACAAAGTTTAATTGTGCAAAAGGGGAAGGAATATTCTATGGGAATATTCCCTTTTTGGAGGAATGTGCAAATAAGGAATATTCCCTTGCAAGTGGGGGGAATTAGATTAATCAATAATTGCTAATTCAATAAAGGTTTAATTTATGTAACAAAGGGGAATTAGATGATATTCATTAAATAAAGTGATTTAATGAAAAGGGGGAAAGTGAAATGATATTTAATTAAATAACTTAGGGTTATTTAATTAAATATGTAGATTTAGGGATCTTAATTTAAATATTTTAATGTATTTAATTTAATAAGAAGAAATCCTAGAATGAAAGGGGGTGAATTAACCTAATTAAAGTAATTAGGTTAATAGATGCAAAAGAGACAATTAATTAAATAGGTAGGCTAATTTAATCAATTAAGCAAAAAGAGGATGGGTTTGAGGATGAAGCGATGTTAATATACCTGATTCAAGTGGGTGATATCATTCAAGACATTTTTAAGTGTCTACAGGTTCAATTTTAGCCAACTTTGAAAAAACATAGCATTGTAAATTTTAAACCCAATTGAAAGCAAGTTGTCCTAAAACATGAAATAAAGCAGCATATGATGGGTTACAATAAAGATCAAATGATATTTTGCTCCTTTACTTCAAGATTTCATGCTCCCCAAACCTGCAAAATAGTTGGCCTTATAGAAAAAAACTAGAAGTTAGTAAATGATTAAAGAGTAGATTAAATTGAAAATTTAAAGCATACATGAAAGTTCAACTCTCTGTTTTACTTGACAATTGTGTCGACGTGTATGCAATTGTGTCACTCTGGTGAAAGGAAATTGCATCGTTGTTTGCAAATGCATCACTCTAGTGAAATTCAATAACGTCGCTCTGTCAAAAACCAAAGAGGTCAATTGCATTAGAATATGAAAAATGTGTCATTGTTTCAATTATGTTGCTTTGGTTGACCTGTAATCACAAAAAGAAAATAGAATGATCAATTACATTAGAATATCAAATGCATCGCTTCAAAAGCATCACCATATTCAATTGTGTCACAATATGCAATTGCATCACTCTGGTTAATTAAAAATTGATTGCAAATACAAGCAATTGCATCGTTGTTTGCAATTGCACCACCCTACTTTAGAAGAAATGCATCATTGGGCCTTGCAACCTGCAAATCATGGGAAACTCAAGAAAAATTCATCAAATTTGGTTAGTAATGCCCTCCTTCTAGCATCACAATGTGAGCATGATCATAACCTAAGCTAAACCTACAAGATCCACACTAAATAAACCAAGATTTAGCTAGTTAAGTCAAGCTCCCAATGAAATAATTTAAAAAATCAAATGAAGAAGACAATAAACATAAAATAAACAAGAAATATATAATGGAAACTAGTTAAATGCCTCAAACCTCATCCCATTGGGGGATTGATGTTGCATTGATGTGGAATTTCATCTCTTTCCCAACCCCTTAGTTGAAAAAAGCTTTCAAATGGATTCCATTAATGAAGATTGATGGAAAAAGGATAAAAGATGAGCTAAAATGGATGCTAAACGCTGAAATGATAATCGAGAATGCTCTAAAATTTAGTATAGTCTAGTTACTCTAAATGAAAGTGGATCCCTTTCTCATAGAAATGAGGAGTATTTATAGGAGAAATGGTTGAATCAATGATCAAGATTGATTTGATCAATCAATGACTGAGAAGCCATGAGAGGAGATGGCATTGATAAAGGATTCCCATCAATGGATTAGAATGCAAGTTGGCAAGGATCAAGGATTTTAATCAACGACTCTCATTGATTCAAAGAAGCACACTTTTTAAAAATTAGGAAGTTGTTAGAAAGTTTGTTAGAAGAATATTCCATTTTGGAGGAGTTTAAATGGAGGAATGTTCTAGGGGAATATTCCCTTGCAAGTGGGAGGGTGAGAGAAATTAGCTAATTCAGATAATTAAAATAGTGTTTTAATTGTGCTAGATGGATGAAGTTAGGAAATTCATTAAATAAGTAACGTAATTAATAAAAGGGGTTTAATGAAGTTTAACTAAATAATAAAGATTATTTATTTAAATGAGAAGACAAGCAATTTAATTAAATAATTCACATTACTTAATTAAATAATATGAAAATTAGTGTGAAAGGGGATGAATTAGCCAAATAACATTGATTATTTGAATAGTAGGAGAAATTGATGAATTTAGTTAAATAATGAAGATTATTTAATTAAATGATCAAAAAGAGGTGAATTTAGGACGAAAATGGTGTTAGTAATCAAATTCAAATGTGTAATATCGATCAGGATGATTTTAAGTGTCTATAGGGAGAATGCTCTACATGCCTCTGCCTTTGAAGATGTGGTCTTGTGGTTTGGGATTTAGTGTTTATGTTTTGTGGATGTTGCACTCCTACCTTTTTAGGTCACTTGTGTTTTCGAGGAGGTTTCTAGTAATTGTAGTGGTTTGGCAGTTTTGTTGCTTGTTAGGACTAGTTCGAAAAATGCTCTGCATTTCTCTACATTGATGTTTCTTCTCCTGCAGTTTGGTGAATGCAATATTAGTGCTTGTGTAGTGTCTCAATTTATATTTTATGAGATGGTGTTTATTTCAAGTTAGTATGTTAATGTTCTATCTCATGGTTGTGTGTTTTGTGCTTCTGGGATGAAGTATTTTGTTCTTGTTTGGTTTGTGGTGGTTGTTTGTGGCATGATAGTGTGAAAGAAGTATCTATAAGTGTTTTTGGATGTTCATGGAACATATATTTATGGTTCACACATCAATGGTTGATCTATTTGGTGCCACATATTGCTTTAAGTTGGTTTTTTGGGAAATTTGTGAATGTTTGGCTGATAGGGCTTGTTCTCTTGCTTGCACTAAGTGCTTGGGGGAATGTGCCAACATTTGAGGTTGTGTTAAGATGTATTTGGGTCCTGACCTATCTTGTTGATAATTGCATTGAGTAAATTCAGTTGAGTGTATGTTTTTGGGCTGATTAGTAATGTGCTTCATGTTTCATCTTCACATTTCCTTATTGCCAACTTGGGTTGATGTGCACTAGTGTGTGTTTTTGGGATCACATTTGAAATTGTAATAAGTTGTTTTTGGCCCTCTCTATCTCATGGATAGAACCATATTATGTTTTTGTGGCTAACTTGTTGAGGTTATTTTTTATCTTCTATTTTGGTAGACCTAATTGGTGTTTTGTGATCTTGCAAAGGATATAAATGGAAGAATAAATCATTGAAATTTGAGAGAGTGGGTGGTGGTATGGTGCAAGGCACCTAAGTCTTCATGATGTAAAGGGTGGTTAAATATTAGTTTTGTGTGTTTGAGTCAATTTTTGGTTGTAATAAGGTCTATTTAGACCATGTTTAATGTATTTCTGTGTCAGTTGGGTCAGTTAGGATAAGTTTGTCAAAAGTTGTCATTTTGCTTAAAAGTTGCAAAATGTTGCATATGCAATTTTGTATTTTGTGTCTAAATGGGAAGGTGAACCGTTGGGATTTGGAAAATATTTGGGAGATAGCTGGTTTGGGTTTTTAAAATCTTAAATAAGCCTTGTAAAGGTAGAGACAAAGTTTTGATGATTACTTTGAAGTTTGAGCATCAATAAAATACTATTTTCTACATTTTATCATTGGTAATTGCTGCTACAATAACTTTTACAAAAAGGTACAGCCTGAAAATGATCTAAAGATAATTGGTAATGATTAATTATTGAATCCTAATTATTTTTCTTTTTGTTTCATCTGATTTCATTAAATTTTGAGCGAGTTAGAGCATTTTTTGAAAACTGCCTGAAAACCTAGTTTAGGGTTGGTTTGAGGCTAAAAATATGTGTTTCTCTCCATTCCGCTGATGAATTAACCTCAAAATAAGTGGAATGGATTTAGGTAGGATTATTTTCATGCTCATAATGTGGTAGGAGTAGGGGGATGATGGTTGTGAAGATTTGTTGATGCCCTAGGTTGAAAACCTCATGTTTTGGGAAAAGAATGTGCTTAGGAGTTAGGGTTTGGAAAAAATCTCTTTGGAAGTTTTTTCTAGTGATTGGGATGGATGTTACAGACCCCATAAGAAATTTTTGAGGCATTAGTGTGAAGATTTAAGACCTGGAGATTGAAAATCTCATTGCTACCTAGTTTTTTAAGCTTAATTAGGCTTATTGTCAAACAAGACAGTCAATTTTTGAGCTTTGTGTTCCAAAACACCCCCACCTGAAATTGAGATATGTAGGGTAAGGGGATACAAGGTATATAAATCTATTATTATTTATTGGGTATAAGGTTTGGTGTGGAAAACATGTCAGAAAAACTCCTTTTGCTACCCTACTAGGGAAATTGAAGGATTATGAGGGAAACCCACTAAGTTTGGGTTCTAAGGTTGCAAAGTTTGATTGGTTGAGTTAGTTTGTGATAATCCACCTTTATATACACCAAATATAAAGAGAAGGAAATATAAAAAAAGTAGGGGTAGAGGCAACAATTCTAGAGGAAGAGGATTAATTTCTAATCCAAGGTAGTCATATGAGAGCCAAGAAGATGCAAGCAAAGTCCAAGGCCAAGTTGTTGATAAGAGAGGTGGATTTAGATGAGGTAGATTAGGATTTAGAGGTAGATTTTGGAGGTTAAGGAAGAGGGTCACAAGGATTCATAGGACATCAAGAATGGAGGAGAAAGGACTCAATTGGTGCAAGAAGAGGACAATGAGAGTGTAAAATCTCCATCACAACATTCTGCTCTGAAGGTTGGTGAATCATTAATGGTAAGAAGAAATCTCATCAAAGCATCAATAGAGAAGGAGCCATCACAAATGAAGACTCTCTTCAAGACAAATTTTAAGTGCTTGGGTAAGGTATGTAAGGTTGTAATTGATTTAGGAAGCACATATAATATGGTTTTAGTTGAGATGGTTGAAAGACTTAAGTTTCCTAGGATACCACATGCTACTCCTTACAAAGTCTCTTGGTTGAATGAGGGTCAATATGTTTTGGTAAATGAACAAAGTTGGATGGAGTTCAATATAGGAGGGTATAAAGACATAATTTTATGTGAAATATTACCTATGGATGTGTGCCATTTGCTGCTAGGGAGGCCTTGGAAATTTGATAGGCATGCTATGTATGATGGAAGGAGGAATACTTATGAGATAAAAAAAGATGGGGTATCTTATACTTTGACACCATTGAAAGAGGAGGACAAAGGACAAACTATGAAACCTAATGTGATGATAATAGGTAGGAAGGAATTCATCAAAGTAGAAGAAGAGAAGCACATGAAAATTGTAGCCACTCCTAAACCTGAAGATATTATGATAGAAGACATGAAAGATGAATTGATTTTGGAGGGAAATGTTATTGAGTTGAAGGTCAAGGATGAATTGATTTGGAGATTCAAGTTTGGCTTAAAGAGTATGTTGCTATAAGGATAAAAGAGGTGTTCCCATTCATTGATTTAAAAATGGGATATTGGTCATACTATTTCTTTCATACTAGAGGTTAAGATGCTTGATAAAGCAACAACTACAGGGGCACTACAACAGATGGAGGAGTTAAGAAGCAAAGGTGTAGAGATCAAAGATAAAATACAAGGGAAAAAGAGAAAGTTCAAGAATACACCAAAAGTGGAGAACAAGGAGGTCCATTTCAAGGATGGAGGAGTTATGGTAGCAGGTAATACTATAGGTTGAATAACATTCTCAAGTGAAGGATAGGTCAAGATCATCTATCAGACATATTTACCTAGTTGGAGCATAACCTAGGAGCTAAAGAATTCAAAAAGACAAGGGATGATGCATATTTATAGTTTTTGGTTCATTGGAAAGGTTTACTAGATAGAGTTATCACTTGGAGGTCAGATGATAACATGATCAAACAGGATTTTACTGTTGCAACACTATCCTTAAGGGGACTTGAGATCATTTTGCCCGGGGAGTATGGTGCAAGGCACTTGAGTCTTCATGATGTAAAGGGTAGTTATATGTTAGTTTTGTGTGTTTGATACACTTTTTGGTTGTAATAAGGTCTATTTAGACCATGTTTAATGTCTTTGTGTGTCAGTTGGGATAATTTTGTCAAAAGTTATCATTTTGCTTAGAAGTTGCAAAATGTTGCATATGCAATTTTGCATTTTGTGTCTAAATGGGAAGGTGAACTTTTGGGCTTTGGAAAATAGTTGAGAGATGGTTGGTTTGGGTTTTTAAAAGCTTAAATAATAATTATAAAGGCTGAGACAAATTTTTGATGATTACTTTAAAGTTTGAGCATCAACAAAACATTGTTTTCTACATTTTCCCATTGGTAATTGATGCTATAGTGACTTGTATGGCCTGGTATGGCTTGGAAATGATCCAAATATCATTGGTAATTATGAAGTATTGAATTATCATTCATTTTATTTTTATTTCATCTGATTTCATCAAATTTTGAGCAAGTTAGAGCATTCTTTTCTTTTGAAAACTACCTAAAAACCTAGTTTAGGGTTGGTTTGATGCTAAAAAGATGAGTTTATCTCCATTCCAACAATGAATTGACTTTAAAATCGGTGGAATGGATGTAGGTAGGATGAGTTTAATGTTCATAATGTGGCAGGAGTAGGGGGATGCAGATTGGTGAAGATTTGTTGATGCCCTAGATTCAAAACCTCATGTTTTGGGCAAAGAATGTGCTTAGGAGTTAGGGTTTGGAAAAAAGATCTTTGGAAGTTATTTCTAGTGATTGGGATAGATGTTTTAGACCCCATAAGAATTTTTTTATGTGTTGGTGTGAAGAGTTAAGGCTTGGAGATTGAAAACCTCATTGCTACCTAGTTGTTCAAGCCTAATTAGGCTTATTGTCAAACGAGACAGTCAATTTTTGAGATTTGTGTTCCAAAACACCCCCACCTAAAATTGAGATATGTTTTGTAAGGGGATACAGGGTATCTAAATATATGATTATTTTTTGGGTATAAGGTTTGGTGTGGAAATTATGTCAGAAAAACCCTTTTTGCTACCCTACTAAGGAAATTGAAGGATTGTGAGGGAAACCCACTAAGTTTAGGTTCTAAGGCTGAAAATTTTGATTGGTTGAGTTAGTTTGTGATCATCCAACCTGATTTTCACCATGGTATGTGAGTTTGGAATGATTTAGTGAGTTGTGGAAGAGAGATCAAATGATCTTTAATGCCTCAATCAATAGAGTGTATTATTGATATATGTTGTAATTTCCAAATCTTCATGTATCCTGCTATCAGACATTGATTCTCTTTAGTAGATCCTTTTAATTTGTATCTTTCCCTAGGGTTGTGAACCTTAGTACTACATGTCATTTGTATCTTTCCCTAAGGTTGTGCACCTTATTTTGCAAGTCCATCAATGAGCAGTGTGCTTCCTTAAGCAGCGAGCCTTAAAACAAATTATAAGTTTTGTAAGCAATGAGCTCCTTATATTGTGAGATTTCTCATCGTGGTTTTTTCCTTCTTGGGTTTTCCACATAAATCTGGTGTTAAAGTGTGCTTGTGTTTTCATTGCCTCATCTTTCATTGCTGCTGATTTGATTAAGTATTATTGATTTTGTTTATAAGTTATTGATCTTGTTAAAAGCCTAAATTTACATATTGTAGAAAGATTTAAGATCTCATTGCCTAGGTTTTAAGTTTGGATCTAAGTGTTCAATTTTTTGGGGATTCTTTCAATTTTCAACCTTTTCCATTTTGTGTGTTTGTCTTTGGTTAGTTTTGTGAACCTTGTTGGCCCACAAAGTCATATTCACAACTTGTCATTTATGGACTTAGTTTTCTTGTAAATCATTTTCTTTAGGCATTAGTCTTTTGATAGGTTTTCAAAACAATTTCGGTAACCGCCCAAGTTTTATGACTCTTTCATTTCGTGAAGGATTGGTTTTTTGAAAGGCTATTATTAAAGTAAAGCAGGTTTTCAGTGTTTTTGCAAAACTTTATTGAGGCTGATGTTTCTTTTCTAACCATGTTTTATCCTGACTAAAAGGCAACAATATCATCTAAAGTGAAGATACATGCCAATTAAGGAAGAACTTGTTAGCGTTAGTTTAAGTTTTCAAACTTCATCGACCACTAACTATACTCTCAAAAGCTTTTCAAATACCCAATTTTTTTGAGTGTATCGAGGTCATCCAATATTTTTGCCAAGTGGCATGTGTGTCAGGCATTAAATACTGCCAGTACTAGAGTTGATGAAATAAATTCTCGATCATGTAAGATTAAGACATCATTTAGAACATAATAATTATTCTTGGGGAATGTGATTCTAGAAGCCAAGAAGAGAATACATATGAGTGAAAATTAAAGAAACAACACAAGCAGGAAAGGGTGGCATTTTTTTCTAGATGAGTGTTTTTCTATTTTGTTTTTGGCAATTGGTAATTATTTTCCCATATTGTATCACAGTTGAATTCTCTTTGAAAAGAACATTTAATACAATGAAATACAAATATTTGGGCTATGAACATCTAGTTGGTCTCAATAGTTCCTTGCCTGAAATCAGTGATACAAGGTTAGGGCATATCAATATACATGCATTATGGGAAAAAATTCATAGGCCAAATAGAAATCCAATCACCTAGAGGGTAATAGAAAGTGGTCTCCTTGAAGATACTGCATTCCAAGTGGCAATACAATGTACTAAATTAGTGTTATAATGCATATCTCGTTATACTCCAACAATGAGAGAAATCCTCACAAAAGATAATAATCTCCTGGTGACCCTAGACAAAGCTACAATAAGTGGGTGTTTTAGGTTGCCAGAGAGAGGTTTATTCTCATTTTAATTTCATCCTATCTCGGGGTTTCTTTTTAGAGAAGAAGGGGCATTATAAAAATTACATTGCAAAGGAATGATTCGATCCCCCTAAGAAAGGAAAGTCACAATTTCTTAACAAAATGTATGTCGCATTCCAGAGAATAAATTTTAGATATGATTGTGTTACTACACAGGGTGAGAGGGAATATGAATGCACAAGATTTCAAATAATGGATGCACTTCTTTGTGTAGGTTATTTGTGGTGGTACATAGTACCTAGATTGGGCTGCTATAATAAGTGACCGATAGGATGATACAATGAGGAGATTTACTATGAATAGATTGTTTTATATGTCCTCTTACCTCTTCTATGTGCTAGCATGTATGAGACCTTGGATTGGTTTAAACATTGTTGAGGATTTTGATGAGCATATTCAAATTTATGATTATTACCTTGATTTTCAACTTGAAAAGAGTTATAAGAATTACCAGAGGGTAAATGACGTGTTCAACATGAAACTAGTCAAGGAGTTGTAGGGTTATTCTGGGTAGAGAGTATCTCTCGAGGCTTTTCAATTGATCATCAAGTATGTTAGTCTCTTTATATAGTTTCAAATATTTACCTGCTTGCGGGTGGGTGAATTTGATGATTTTCCTTTAAAAATTCCTAGATATGTAGAAGATAAATTCATCCTGATGGAAGTTTTCTATCAAGTCGAGGAGGTAAACAAGAGATGTGTAGATAGGAAAAAGGCTGGGATCCCATTCCCAATTGGTCTAGGATATTATGAATGCAAGTCATAGTTAAATACCCTTAATTTGAGAAGAGAAATTACAAAGTTCTCTTTTGATACTTATGAGAGGAGGTTCCCATTTGACAGTAAAAACAATATGAGAAATAACCTTCAGTTTGGTCCTAGTTATTATCATATGCCTCATCTTGAAGATTTATGGGTTGATTGCATAAATGATTATGAGGTAAGAAGAATGAATTATAATAAACTCTCTTTGGCACAAATCTTCAATTTTAAATTAGGTTGGAATATAAGGGAAGTAAAGGATGAAGACTCATATTTGATTGATCCAACCTATGCTCAATGGGTAATTTTTTTTCTCTTATCACTGATGGACTAGAACAATGAAGGAAATTAGGATATCCAAGTTATAAATTCATCATTTTTGAGGACACAAGTTTGGTTAACCAAAAAGAAAGGAGAAGTTGCTAAGTCTCCATCAAAGGAGAAGAAGGGAACTCATGAACAAACAAGTACTGGTCATATAGGTACAAGATATTTTGTGACAATACCACTAGTAAAAGTTACATCTCTATCAAGTGGAGATGGGTATGGTGACGATCCTCCTGAGAAAGGCAAAGGACTTGAGAAATCTTGTGGTGAAGGTCTTGTTCGCAATGTCATAACTAAAGAAGAAAGTAGTGATGGTGCTGAGAAAAAATAAGAGGAAAGTAATCAAGGAAATGAAGTTGATAGGGAAGCCTTGGAAACTCAAACCCAACAAATTTAAGGAGGAACAAAGGTAGGTGTGCAATGAGATGAAGTCTCAATTCTCTCTCCGTCAAATGTATGCAATGTGGTGAGATATCCTTTGCTAAATTGAGTTCTTTGTTTCTCTACACCAAAGACTTCCCAAGATCCTAATGCACCTTCATCCTCACCATACTTGCTAGAGAATTCTCTCTCCAAGAAAAGAAAAATAGTGTATCGTGCTGCCAAAGGAGGATATTGTGGGAAAAATTATGTAGAAAACTCCTAAAGTAAAGAAGCTGAAAACTACTGCTAGGTTATTGGAAGATAAGACTTATGGACACTTGGTTATGGAAGTTGCCTAACCTTATGTATATAAAGATCCTAACTAGGTCAAGGAAATGGACTACAACATAACCAAAGTGGATTCGGGCCCTCCTAGTAGGGATGGAGATATCCATAATTTTTATGTTACTGCCTCAAGGTTGGTGGAAAGAATAGAAAAGGATAAGTAGGATAAAGATGAATTGAAGAAATCCATAGAGCTCCTTTCTAATTTTCTTAGGAATTTAACAGATCCTTCACCTCAACCTTTGAGTTAGGCTAGTCCTACCTTTGATCCTAATTTAGTTATTGGAAGAGCCATGATGGGAAAGATTCAAAAGGATAGTTACTATGGGAAGGTAGTCCATAGCTGGGTTCCTGAGATCAAAGAGAAGGGACCTCCTATAATTGAGAAATTGAGAAAAGTGTATGATGAGTTCATGGTATTAAGGAATGCAATCAAATCTAAATTGTTTTTTTTGTAAGCAGGAGGAGACACATTAGCTATAGATTGATCGTGAGCTTACTGATCTTATTGCTATGGGCTTGGAAAAGGCTATTGCTGAAAAAATCATTCCTTCCAAGGAAGATAATTAGGCTCTTAAATGGAAAAAAAGTATAGCTTGGAAGCTTGGATTCATAAAATCAAACTTCTCAAAGCAAACAAAATTGTTGAAGGAATGCAATCACTTGAATAACAATTTCATCAAGAATTTTAGTGATTTTGAATGCCTAATAGTGAAAGGAGATAATCAAGGGCCTACCACAATTGAAGAATTAAAGGATGCCTTCTTTAAGGTGGTTGAGACATATGCAGAGTAAAAATAATTTAATAAAGAGACATTAAAGAAGTTGGCTAGGATTGATTCGACATTGTCATGGCATGAAGACTCTCCTGCACACATTGTGTGAAAGATGGAGCTGATTTGGATTGCCAAAGCCACTTGGCAATTGAGAATGAGGAATGTAACCATCCCATAATAGATAGAAATTTCTAAGGTCATGATGGCCTTGAAATACTATCAAGTACATGTGCAACTACTCAGCAAAAGCCATCCGAAGGAGAAGCGCCTACCTCTTCGTATACTCAACCATCTCAACATTAGAATAATTTAAGTTTCTCATGTTTTATCTTTAAATGTTCTAAATTCCATTATTCTGATTCTTTCAAGAATTAGTTATTTTTAGTTATTTCACAAGACTCTAGTGATATTTATGCTTTGAAAACTATAAATACGTTATGTTTTGATTGTGCAAGGGTCTGGCATTTTGATCCCCCTTGCATTGTGATGCATGAGTGAGAATCGATCTTAACAAAGCATCAAATTTTGTAGTTTTAATTCATTTTATGTGAATGTTATTATCTGTGTGCAGTAATTGTGAATTAGATGTTAATGTTTGTGAAAATTTTTGTGAGGTTTGACAAGAATTTGGATATTCCTTTCCTTTGAGAATGTGCTATTAGTGGCATTTAATTCATTCTATTTGTAGTAAATGTTTGAAATTATACTGATTCGAGTCAGCAAGGGTTAGTAATCTGATCTATGAGTCATGATACTGATTATTTGCTAGTCCATTTTATTTCAGTAGTAATTTAGTTTTAAATGTTTTCCTTCATGCTTGCATCATGGATACGAACAAGTGTTAGTTTGCCTTTCCTTCTTTCTAGTCAAAAGTATACCCTCGAGTTCATATATTCAAAAAAATACAAAATTATATTGGAAGAGGGAGCTGTACCTCAACCAAAATTCAGAGCAAGATTACCAATGCAATGACAATCTCTCCAACAGTTCTGAATTGATGTGTTCTTCTTGGCATCATAGAGTCATGTTATATTTTATATTGTAAAGGACAAATCTATTCACTAATAGATATGAATGGTTTAAAGTTTTGAAGATACTAATTCACCCCCCTCTCAGTATCCAGATGTGCTCAACACCCAATAAATAATCATTTATTAAAATGGGTGAGAGATGAATGAATCCATTAGATTGAGAAGACACAAATCTAGTAGTTGCTCTACCAAATTGTTAGATCTATCATGGTCAATCTTATGACCTACTTTGAGTTCCTCTTGTCTCCCCTATTTATTATTATAATTTTATTTAATACCAAAATCCCAAGTTGAAGGATATTTTTTCTTATTTTCTTTGAAAGAATCTAATGTCAAGTAGATAAATTTTCTTGTTTATCAAAGTCCATGATAGGATTTTTAGACACAGGTTCAAGCTTATCGAATGCAACAAGAGTCTCTTAAAATTCATGAATTTGAGATATTAGGAATAAAAAGAGGGTTGTAGGTATAAATAATAGACTTCATTAGAAACAAAAGAGTATGGTAGAAATTAATAATAACATTAGACATCTAAAAACTCCCTAGAAAGTGGAAAATCTTGTGCTATATGATCTTGTTTATCATTGAAAAATTTAGTACCCTATATTTTATCATAACTTTCTTATCTTGCATTATTTCATCATTCCCTTGATTTTTATCATTCTTTCCTAGTTTTCATATTAATCATCCTAAAATCTATTGGGTATTTCTTCCAAAATAGTATACTTATTTTTATTTCAATTACCAACTTTGAATTTCAAGGGATTTGGAAGAAGTTAAACTTTACCTTTCCTAAATGCCATAGTAAATCCATCAACATTACAAGGACTAGAAATAGAACTTGATAATCCTATTGAATTTTTTATTTACTTGTAGCATAAAAAAATTTCACCCTTGAAAATTTCATACTACCTTGATACCCTATTTTTCTTATAAAATTAATTACAATAATAATTTACTCATTTTGGGGCCAAATCAATAAAATATACTTTAATCCCCATCATCGTTAGATATTTAGGTCAAAAATCACTGATCATGGGTGTTGGAAGCCCTAGACCAATTTTTTTTGAATATTTGAAATATTGACTAGAAACCTTTTGTGATTTGAATATGTTCCCAAGTTAGCCCCTACCCAAAAAGATTCATTAAAATTCATATATAAACATGCTTTCCCTCTCATTTTGAATAATAAGAAGACAATTATGAATGAAAAGTTATTATGATGCAATTATGGAGAAGTATCGAGTTATCCCTACATGCTATCTACAACAAGCTATTGTGTTTTAGGAACTAACCTTTTACAGATCTATCAAGGAATCAAGGCATCCATCAATCCAATTATAGTGTGGCATCTCTTCTTTAAGTATTTTCACATCAAGGTATCATTATCATTTGCCATTTATCAATTTTAGTAAATTATTGTTTTGGCCTCTATCTAGCCTAGGGCATGCCCTCTTTATCATCTTCAATTTTTTTACATGGAGGTAGAAATACCAAAATAGGGTTTGATTGAGGCAAGCCCTATACATCACAAATTTTTCCCTCTTTTCATGTGTACAAGTCATATTTGGAACTTTCATCAATAGATAACTGTGGTGAAGTGTAAAGTAGACTGTAACACATAGATCATACTTTTACATTTTGAAAAAGAAGGAACCTAGTATAGGGCACCCACACCCCTGACTAGGTACTTCAGGCTCAAACTTTTAGTGTAGGTTTCTCTTTGTCTCTATCTCTCAGATCTATGCGTTACATGCCAAATAGGCTTGCTAAAACACACATCAAATTTATCTCGTCTACAACTCAAGACAACATAAACCCTAGGAGGTTGGATCTCCCTTGTGGAAAAAAGATAATCATCAAACCCTAGTTGGTTTATGTTTGAATGTTGAGTCAAAGTGAAAAGGAGATAGTCTTAGTTATTTTAATTGGATTTAGGATCACTTCCTACTCAACAATTTGGTGAACCTAACATATCTTGCACTTGCAATTTTCTATTTTTTCAAAGCATTAAATTATGAAAATAATTTAAAAAACCTAGGTTCCTTGAAGATCTTGCTTTTATTTAATTTTAAAAAATAGCCATTTACATTATTTATTCGTCATAAATTTAAAAAGAAAAAAATGGATGTTTTTGAATTAAATTACATAATTTCATATTTGATTTTTCCTTGTTTAGGGCTTAGATGTGAATTATTTTCATCGAGAAATTTAATTGTAATACCATTTTGTCATTTATGCATGCATATTTTAGTGAAAAATATTGAAAAAGGTGAAAAAATTACATATCATTTGCATTTCAAAAGATCAAAAAGCATTTCTTTTCTACGTTTTCTAAGAAAAAAAGTCAATTGTAGCATTTTAATTTTGAAATTTATCATTAGGATATATTACAAACATCAAAATTGCATGCATGAGTGTGCCTCACATACAAAAACTAGGTTTTCATGCATTTCCATAATATTGTTTACCCCTAGACCTAAACCTCTGCAACTTGAGACCCTTAAACACTGTTGATGGTTTCCAAATCCTATTTTTAAAAAATTTCCTAATTTAGTCTAGGGTGCATAACACCCCTGTCCAGCTAGTTTGGGCTAAATTTTTTTATGCACGTCTCTATCTGTGGTCTCTATTTAGATTTGGTTCCTATTTTGGAATTATATTTTGCAAATTGTCTAATTTTGTTGTAATTCACTAGTTCAATCCATAATATATAGCATAATGTTTTTATTGCAAAAATATTGTTTTACCATAATTATTATTCTATTGTCAAATCTTGTTAGGAAATTCAAATAATTTTTGTTACAAGCATATGAAAATGAGTTTTTCTCTCCTCATTTTTTTATTTTTCGTTGATCTCTCTCCCAATATCTCTCCTACGTGTGAGGTTATTTTAGTGCAAGAGGATGCAATCATTAAAAATCATGACAATCATGTTTGCTCCTCTCAATATCTCTCCTACTTGTGAGAGTATCTTGGTGCAAGAGGATCCAATAATTGAGAATCATGTTTGTTCATCCCCCTCTATCTCTCCTACATGGGAAGATATCATGGCATAAGAGGATATAATCATTGATACATTTAATTTTTCAAATGGTATTATTATGGACGACATAGATAAAGATTCTAAATTAAAATTAGATCCTTCATAGATAGAAGATAGTTAACAATTAGTTAACTCAATTGAATTTATGAACACACAATTGACTATTGCACCTCCTTTAATTATCATACCACCTAAATCACCTCAATTCTAGGACCTCCAAAACCTTATGGCCATATCCTAAAATTTTCAAAAAAGCTCACTCAAAGTAATCATGCACACCAAGATGTGTTGCAACAACCAAGTTATCACACAATGTCTCACACATATAACACTAGAAATAATAAGCAATCAAAAATTTTTTTAACATCCATTCCATTACCTCAACCATATCTTCCACCCCCACCTAGCCTTCCTTAGAATAGTGGTAAAGAATACGATCTTGTTGAGAAACTTTGGAATACTCTAGCTAAGATCTCTCTTTGGTATTTGAGTCAAACATCACCTACATACCATGGGATGCTCCAAGAGGCTTTGCAAAAGATTGATATCTCACCTATAAAACCAAATGATGTAGCAACCTTGTTTGATTGTATGTAGGTGATAAATTTGGATACTACATTCCCTCAAAATGAATTACCTCCACTCAAGGTCCAAAACAAACATGAGGCTCTAATGATAATGGTTGTTATTAATAAAACTGGATAATGGATAATGTCTTAATGTTTGTATAATTGATCTTATAGATAAAATTGGCGTGGATAATATCTTATAGAACCTAATGATCTTTCTATTCATGACTTTAATAATGTTAGTAAGCAGCCATTGGGGACAATCACGCTACCCATTAAGGTAGGACTCATGATTTTTCCTACCCCTATCCATATCATGCTGGGACCTCTTTCATATAATATTATCTTAGGTAGACCTTGAATTCATACCATGAAAGGAGTCCCATCTACTCCTCATCATGAGATGAACTATGAATACAATAAAAAGATATATATATAGTAAAAGCGGATACAAAAACTTATAATTCAAAAATCAAAGATGAACATAACTTGCTTCCAACTCTCTTAATACTTTGATTCTATCTTTAGAATTAGAAAGAATATGTTCCAATGATAATGATACTATAGATACACTATTGGGTAATGATTTGGGATCATTAGATTGTACACCTCATTTCATTAGGAAGTCTAAAATCTCACCCTCAAAGCCTGAAGATTCAAATATTGGAGCATCTAGTACAAATAATGATCACAATAATGCCTCATCTTCAAATGCATGCCTTGGTGATGATCGGGGTTCATTATATTTTACAATCCCCTTTGTGAGAGAGTACAAAATCTAATAATCCACACCTAAGGATTCTTGTGTTTCATTCACTCAATCTTGTTCTACATCAACAAATCCAAAAAAGTCATCCCATGATGGTGATGGGGGCTCTTTAGATTTTTTCCCTCATGCATTGGTGATACCTAACTTTAAAATAATTAAAAAGGATTTGCATTATTGTGAAAGAATTTATTATTCTCATAAGTATCTAGACAAGACTTCTCCATCTAAGTTGAAAAAGTGTTATGGGCTCAGATATAAAATGATTTCTAAAAATGGATATAACAAAATCATAAGGCAAGGAGATAAAGGATCATGTGAAGTTTATTTCATACCTTTCAAAAAGGGGTTTAGGTTTCCAACCTTCTTCTCCATCTGCATATCATCCTCCATCACATACTATATTCAAAACATTATATAGTAAGCAAGCAAGCTTTTCTTCACAAGATAAAAATTTCTCCTACACCTTCATCAGAGCAAGAGCATATTTTTTTGAGGTTTCTCAAAGCCCATTCGATTAAACTTCCTTGTCCATCACAAAAGAAATTGCTGAACATCTGGAATATTGAGAGGGGATGGGTGAATCAGTATTCCTCTAAAAATATTAAATTTTTTAAGTAGCTGTCCACATAACATAATTAAAATTACTGAACAAAACAAAACACCAAGATTTTTATCGTGGAAACCAAAGATGGGAAAAACCATGGAGAGGGTTAACTCTCAAGTATTAAGTAACTAGTTACAAAATACAAGGGTGGCTCACTGCCGGGTTGGCTCACTATCGGTGGGCTCATTGCTCAAAATACAAAAGTAGATATTACAACTGAGAGATGACTTATAGCCAGAGATAATATTATAAAATTGAACTTCTATAATTGCATCATCATATGCATGATTACAGTTCTTGTTGAGGTGTGAAACTTCTATACAAACACAACTCTATCTAACTATATCACATATATCAATTCACAACTATACATCATATGAATTCATTCATGTTGTCTTTGAGATTATGTCACTTCACTTATATACCAGATCTACATAGCCACATAGTCGGCTTACACTTGGAGATATAAATGGATGAATGTGTTACCCAATATGTTGATGTAGATGCAAAAAGTTATCCCACACTATGCCAAATGGGGCCAAGCCAAAAACTACGTAGACCAAAATCCTTATGCTGGTAACATCGCTACTAAAACTCGGAACAAAGAATAAGCCGAAGACAAGAATACCAAACAAATCAATGACATCAATGAAAAATATCAACAATCTCCCCCTTTTTCATTGCCAACAAACAAAATTTAAGAATGCCAAAACTTCAAAAAGATAAACTATAGAACTCGCCCTGAGATGACTATCTCCATTTTTCTTTTTCTCTGTGTTTCTCCCCCTTTTGACATCAATGAACAAGGGGTGCCAGGAAAACTGTTTAAGAAGTGCAAAATGTGCCACCTAAGAATGACTGCTTGATCTTCTGAAGATGGGCAATCCAATTTCCCTTATTATCATTCCACTACAATATTGCTTCAGTTAAAATCTGTGCATGAACCTGAATAGATGCAAGAAGAGATTCTCCATCGATAATGGAGAAAGGTTCAAAAAAAGTAGCCCATTGTTCCTTCAGGAGGGCACAAATTGTCAATGAAATACTATCTGTACATATCTCTTGAAGATTTCCTAAGGGAAAAATGATGTTGTCTCACTGTTGTTGCAGTTCTAAACACGTTTTGTGTAGTTCCTCAATTGAGGATCTCCCAGAACCAGACAAATCTTTAGATAGCTTGAACAACTGATATGCTTGCCAGATTGTTGACTCAATTGAGTCAATTTCTTTTCTGATTTTAGTTGTGGCATCCAGCCACTGCAGGCTGTACACGTACAAAGAGTTGCCTTCTTTGAGAAGGTATTTTCCTTGCTAGATAAGATGATGAAGGTTTGAGAAGGAACTTGCACACCAATATTTTAACTCCTGTAAAAGTTTATTCCTTTTAGCTTCCTTTTATTTTTGGAGCTTTTCATTCATACATGCAAAGAGGTTCTTCACAACATTCATGAGTGTTCTACATTTGTCTGTGTTGCTTCTGGACTCATCAATGTTACATTCTGGGATAATACTGTGGAGAGAAGCAATGGTCTCCTCAATCAAGTTATCCTTTCCCTCTAACTTCTTAATCATTTCAGCTTTGGCCGAGGCCTGAATGGATTCTCTGATTTGAAATTTTTGAACAAGATTAATTTTCTCAAGATCAAGAAATACCTTGGAAGAGGTGATAGGCCAGACCATGATTGGTGAAGCAAGTAAACTCTTCAAGGCATCATTGGAGTAGGTACCTATGGAGGTGCTTGCAGTTTCTTCTCTTTTCTCAATTTCCCCTACTACCGATTCTTTGCTTTCCTTTTTCTTAGTGTTTCCTTCTTGTTTATTGATATCAAATTCTTCTGCAATTACCTCTTCTTCTTCTTCTTCTTTTCTTCTTGGTTCCTCTCCTCCCTTCTCAATTCTCTCTTCCTTTTCAACTTCTTTTTCCTATTCTTCTTCTACATTCACCAGAGAAATTTTTTTATCCAGAGAATGAGAGTGCCCAATTTCTAGAGGATTCGTATCAAGATTGTACACTTCTGCATCTATATATTTTGGTACAAGGTTTACAACATTTTCAGTATCCAATTTTTCATGAGAGAAAGTGGGGGTAGAAGATGATGTAGTAGGGCCATCATCGATCAACATTCCAAGTTTTCCTACCATGCTTGTAAGTTTATCTATAACTTCTACTTTCAATTTTTCTGCAGCTTCTTTATTTTCCATAAGGGTGTGTTCCCTTTTGTTTGTTCTCAACTCAGATTTGCTATGTTCTTTAAATCTTGCTAAACTTTCTTCTTTTACAAGTTTTGAAACAATAAAGATAGCTTCATTTACAATATCCTTATCAATCTGCCCAACATTTTCTCAAATTGTGTTTAAACCAACCCAAAGACTATGAGGAATATCCTCTTTAAAGTGTTCTACGTTCCCATCTAATCTTGAGCAGTATACGACGAATCCTTGTGTAATGTTTTCTTTTCCCTTGGACATGGCAGTATTGTATAAATCACCAAATTCTTTAAATTTTCCTTCAACAAGAATTTCAAACAAAGTATCTACATCAAGCGTATCTTGGGTTACCTCTTTCAATACTCTTCAATAACAATATTAACTTTAGATGCTTTTTCTTCTTTCACCTTCTTACTTGGAGTAGGTGGAGGAAGGCCATTCTTCCTCTTACCAGACGGATTCTCCTTTCTTTCGAGAGGACCAATTTCTTTTACAGGACTACCACCTGAGCTACTAGTTGCACTTCGAGTAATTATTTTAATTTCTACAAGTTCTTCCTTAGTTATACCTCCTTCTTCCTTTATCGCCTTTAGATTCTTTTGAACTCTCTTTTTGATTTCCTTTGACATTTGTTCTTCCTAGATTTCATTGGATTTTTCTTCTGTAGTGCCAAACCTCTTCTGAGAGGTGTCTACTAGAATTTCTAACAATTTTTTTGCAAGGCTTTCCACATACTCTTCTAAAAATTCATACTCCAATACGGGTACCCATTGAGTTCTTGGAACAACAACTTCCATTATACATTTGTCAACAGTGACTATGAATGTAATACCGTTCTTGTATTTGGAGACTACAGACACAAGGATTCTATCTCAGTTGTGTATTTTATACTATAGTAAAGAGAAAAATGAAGTGAATGCCATTTCCTATGTAGTAGTATCACCATACCTCCTCATTCGCTCAACAATTTGATGAGCAACTGGTTTATTAGATGACCATGCAACCAGACCAAGATCAGGCATTTCGTGCATGAAATAGAAAAGCAAACACAGTTTAAGGGTTCCATAGTGGAACATGACCTTCTTCTTGGTTTTCTTGCACTGATTCATATTATCAAGAAATTTCTCTTTGATGAGTTTACAAAGGTCGTATTCCACTCCATTAACTACCATATTGTATACAGTGTAGACAAATGTAGCAGAGAATGGAGTTATCTCTATTTGTGTAGTAGATTTTGTTGCCAATGACCTTTGCAACATACCTCATAGCTACATTTGTGATTGTATGAACCACCTGAGACCTACCGTCAAAAATGGCCTGAGTTAGGTTTTCAACCTCCTTGTTTTTGATTGCCTTCGGTGTCAGAAGAATGCTAGTGTCATTCAACCTAGTAACAACCTTCATGACTTCTTTGTTGATTAGGTGAGCTTCATCTAGCCATAAAAAAGTATCATGGAATTTTCTCATAGCCATTCGCACCCATTTGTCTCAAAGCAAAAATGTGGGAACTAATTCCAGACATGTAATTTATTTTCCACCAGAGCCTTGTATTCCAGTTTGACATTGAATTCATCACCAGTGATTTGATTTATCCATAAATCAAGCAACTTGGTGTGATTTAACTCCTCGAGTTTCGAATGAATGAAATCCCTAACATCTTCTGAAGGAATGACTCCATGTGGGATTCTCGACAAACAACTAGCCATGTCATTCTCAATTGATATATCTAGATACTTCTTGAATTTAGGATGAGGTTTTTCTGCCACTTTGACCAGAGAGGGAGTAGCCATGACTGTAAGCGTAGAGAAATTCAAAATAAAAAAACTTTCTGCAGATTCGCAAACCCTAGGACGCAATGCGGCTTCTTTCTTCTCCTTAGCTCCTTGCAACCTTTTTTTTCGCTTGAGTGATCAAAAATGACTTGCAAAATTTCCTTTATGCTAATTCCACAAAATATGCATCTTTTGCATTAAATGCACCATAACTCCTTTTGCGATTCCTGATTCAACAGAGGGATGTGACTTTATCAGATGTCCGCATGTTGCTCTGAACTTCCTTCCTCTCCTAGGCAACAACCAAAGAGCGACTAATTACTAGAACATATGCCTACACCAGAGCTAGATCTATTTTCTTCTTTCTTTCTCCAGATCTTCTTCATTTCAGCCTTGACCTTTTCTTTATCGACCTTCTTTGTTGGTTCGGCTGGCTTGACTACACTGATTTCATAGAATCTTGCAATGTGTCCAATTCTATTGCAATTGTAACACCTATTGGATCTCTCCTTTTGTTCAGACCTGCATTGGTTAGCTTTATGTCCATATGCATAACATGTATAACAATAACCACTGAAATAATTGTTTCTATTTGGTTCCCTATATTGATTAGCTTTATAAACATTGCAATTGTAACATCTACCAGAGTAAAAACTAGTTTTTTGATTCATATTACTTCTTCAATTTATTGCTTTATGACCTAATTTATTGCAATTAAAATAACAACCATTAAAAGAGAGGGGTTTCCTACTTACCTATTGTTCTGCCAGAGACTTACCTTTGTCTTCTTTTCCAATTTTAGTTTTAGCTTCTTTTACCAGATCATGTTCTTTCTTTTTATCGTGTGAGAATTCACCAATTTCATAACCTAAACCTTCCTTATTTTTTGGTGATCTTTGAGCTGCTAACATTTCATCAAGATTTTCCAAACTTGCTTTGTATTTGATCTCTTGCTTCTTTGATTCTTTTAAATCTGATTTGAGAGATGGAACTTCTTGTTCCAATTTCTTATATTCATCAGATTTTCCTTTGATTACATTATTCAAATGTTCCTTGGTCTTTTCGTCTTCTTCACTCTTAGCTAGCTTGAGTTCATTACCGACTTCCTTGTGCCTTAGCTTGAATTTCCATATCCGATCCTTCAGTTTATTGATGCAATCATTTTCCATTTGAATATTATTTGTGAGAGCCTTATTTTCATCTTCAATGATTTCAAGTTCTTCAAGGATGGACATGAGTTCTTTCTGATCCATGGTAGATCTGGGTACCATATGTTCAACCTTCCAGATCTCCTTTGAGCTATTAGAATCTTTTAAAGGATCTGGCTTGATACCAATGATTGAACATCCAAAATATTGAGAGGGGAGGGGTGAATCAATATTCCTCTAAAAATATTAAAACTTTTAAGTAGTTATCCACATAACATAATTAAAATTATTGAACAAAACACAACACCACATAACACCAAGATTTTTATCGTAGGAACTCAAGATGGGAAAAACCACAGAGAGGGTTAACTCTCAAGTATTAAGTAATAAGTTACAGAATATAAGGGTGGCTCACTGCTGGGTTGGCTCACTGTTGGTGGGCTCACTACCCAAAATACAAAAGCAGCTATTACAATTGAGAGACGACTTATAGCCGGAGAGAATATTACAAAATTGAACTGCTATAATTGCATCTACATATGTATGAATACAATTCTTTCTGAGGTGCAAATTTTTTGTACAAACACAACTCTATCTAACTATATCACATATATTAGTTCACAACTATACATCATATGAATTTATTCATGCTATCTTTGAAATTATGCTACTTCACTTATATACCGGATCTATATAGCCACATAGTCAGCTTGCACTTGGAGATATAAATGGATGAACACGTTAACCAATATGTCGACATAGATACAAACAGTTATCCCACACTATGCCAAATGGGGCTAGACCAAAAACTACATAGACCAAAAGCCTTATGCTGGTAACATCACTCCTAGAACAAAGAATAAGCTGGAGAAAAGAATATCAGACAAATCAATGACATCGATGACAAATATCAACAAAAATATTATATAAATAACTCTTTTTTGTGCATACCATCGAGTGCATGGTCATTCTAAAAATGAATGCTAGGCCTTGAGTAGTAAAATACAACTTCGGGATTGATGTGCTCTTCCATCTATTGATGCACCTAATCCTTCTAAATAATATTAATCTCTTCTATGGTATTTCTCCTCACTATATGTCATTTTTAGCTTCATGTGTTTTCTCATTCCCATTCATGGTGGTATAATATTAAGCACAATCATATTTTCCATGGTAGCAACATGATAGTATCTTGAATGGTTGTCTTTCCTTTATACTCGGGGAGCAAGGATAACTAGTCTTTTGGGAGGTGTGTATTCTTTTCAAGGGTCCCATCTTCCTCTTCTTTTTCCTTAAAATACTAACATGGCAAGTACGTTGACATTTTAAGGGGGGGCATATCACCCTATCCATTTCATTTACATCTTGTGAGATGTGACTTACTGACATACCCCTTTGGTGATGGTTTTATTTATAACACCCTCTGAGGTGTGGTTACAATTGGTCCCCCATGACACGAAAAATTTTATGCACTCTTTGAAGTGTTATTGATAAAAATAGTCCATGGATTTGGCATAATGGAGCTTATTGATTCATTAATTTGAGCATTTTTACATGGCCACAATAGCATAACAAACCTTTCTTACCAGTGGAGCCATGTGTTTCATGAGTGATTTTACATCCTTATGAGAGTACCATTTTATTTAAACAATACATTCGATGGATGAAGCTTGGTATTTGAGACAAATTTAAGAATGAGGTCTCTTTACCTTACTGAATTGAATACTTTTTAACATACTAACCTTGTGTTTATGTTTTATTCTTATCATATTAGTATTATGTTGATCATGCATTATTCTTTGTGTCTTTGACATGTTTTCTTTGTGTATGGTATCGTGTTTTCCTTATGTCTTTTATTTGTTTTCTTCACGTATTCTATGTGTTTACTTTGTGTATTCTATGTGTTTTCTTCATGTATTTCATGTGTTTTCTTCGTGTATTCCCTGTATTTGCTTCGTGTATCTTGTGTGTTTTCTTTATGGATGTGTTGTGTATGATTTATGTCTTAACCTTGTAGATGGATGGTATCTTGAGTTGGGGGATTATACACCCCTCAACATGACATCATCTTGTATTATCAACATTTTGATTTCCTTTAGTGTGAGTATGAACATAAGATCACACTCTCACTAAAGTGGAGGCTAAATGTAGTATCCAAAATTGTCACCCTTGATAATTTCACACTACCTTGACACCCTATTTTTCTTATAACATTAATTACAATAATAATTTACTCATATCAGGGCCAAATCAATAAAATATATTTAAAGCCCCGTCATCCCTAGAAATTTGGGCCAAAAAGCACTAGTCATGGGTGTTGGGCACCCTAGACCAAAAATGATTTTTTTAAATGTTTGAAATCTTAATTGGTAGCCTTTTGTGATTTGAAAATGAGTCCAAGCTGGCCTCTACCCAAAAATATTCATTTAAATTCATATATTTAGTGTAGGAAAAAGTATCCCTTTTTCACACTTAATTTGGGAATAATTAATATTAAAATGAGCCTAATGTTGCCTTGATTTAGTGTTGTAATGTAACATTAAGTTTAGGGCCATTTAAAACTAAATTGACCTAATTGTGCTTTATTTAGGGTGCTGTAAAGTGTATCCTTACACTCTCACACTAATATAGGGCTTTATCAATTAATTTGGCTTCTTTATGCTCTGATTGGTCCTATTTTGCATCTACAAGCCTAATTTTCTATGGATAATCTTGACACTCAACAAATGACAAATCATAATCTAATGATTGTGGTCATGTGTTCCAAATATAGGGATCTGGGACTCATATGCCACCTTGGGCGCATGAGTCCCACCTAGGTCTGGGGACCTAATTTTAAACATTACATTGAATAAGGCACTTCTTGGAGTTTGTGTCTCGGTTTTAGGCCACTGGGACTCATACACCCCAACTATCATATGAGTCCTAATTTAACCAGGACCTAATTTTAATCAAATTATTGGTAGGATTTTACTATCCTAGATCTGATGTTGGCTTGTAGTGTTGTAATTTTGGGAAATTTGGCATAAACAAGTATAAACACAAGGCTATTTCACTTAGTTTCACCTAGCAATTTTGAGTCAAGCATCCTAAGATTTCACAAGAGAATTTTTGAGCATTAGAGAGTATTCAAGAGAAAAACATAAAGCATTTGGAGCAACATTCAAGATTCAAGCATCATGTCAAAGAGTTAGTGCATCATGCATGTGGTTTTGAGCTAATGTTGTGATGTATTATCCAAGTATTCAAAAGAATTATCATTCATCAAGAATCATGATCAAGATCTACATCCATTGAGTCCACTTCATTCTTGTTTTTAGATCTACAAGGTTCCAAAAAAGGTTCTATTGTTTCATCTATGTTTCATGTTTCATTTCATTCATGCTTCATTTCTCATTAAGGTTTGATTACCAAAATGGGGTTTGACCAAGGAAAACTCCCATTCCTTGACAAAAAAATATTTTTCTTCTCCTTTGATGTATGTTGTAGGTTTATAGGTTGAAGAAAAGGTGGATTTGAAGCCTTCAAAAGTACCAAAATGAAAAAGTTGCAAAATTTGTCAAGGCTCACATAAACTCAAATCTAGAGCAAGATATCCAACCTATTTACATGAAACCAATGGAAAAGTTCTTATTTAATCCATCTTGAGAGGCTCACAAAGTTCCATTTCAAAATTATACTCCTCAGACACTTTGCAATAGTCTAGGTGTATGAGTCCCAATACAACCATTTTACTAGCTTTTAGAAGATTCTCACCAGTCACTTGGAGATTTCAGATCCTTCCTAGAAACCCTATATTGGGACTAAATTTCCCAGTATAGCATATGAGTCCCAGTACAAATCAAAAGAAACTATTTTCAAGGTTTTAAGGCCTTATTTAATCATCTTTGATCTTCCAGGTACATTTTTTTTTCTCTTAGTTTTTTATTCTGATTTCAAGTTCCATTTTCTAGGTCACATAGCTAGATTTTCATATTGCTTTCATTTATTTCTTTCTAAGAATTTTCTTAGTGGTGAACCCCCATTTTAATCACACCTAAGGAAACCTCTTACCCTAGCAAAGGTCCTTTCCCTCAATTGAGTCACTTGGTTGAGGGATCTAGGGTTTCCTTTAATGAACTAAGAGTGAAATAGGTCCTCCTAGTTCCATCTCCCAAAAGGTGGAACCCTATTTCCTTGTGTTCATTTTGGTGAAACCAAACTTTGAACAATTTCATTTCTAATTTGGAGTACATTAAGTTCCTATATCTAGCTTACATTAACTTTTCATTGGATCTTGCATTAGTCAATTTGCATTTCTAGGGCTTCTAAATCTTACATTAGTGAAAGTGCATATAGGTTGCATTTTTGAATCTTAGATAATTTAATTTCACTAAAATTTTGCAATTGCAAATAGTAGAATCAACATACAAGTTAGACACCTTAAAATCAACTCATTTTAAAAAAAATTTGGTTTAAAAACCCTAAACGAGACTCATTCACCTATCTAGGCGATTTAGTCCTTGTAGAGGTCTTTTTCCTAGAATTTTGAGTACTATTTTCTCTCTGTTTTTCACTATCTAAAACTTTCAAAACCCCTAGGTGGGACTCATACACCTAGCTAGGTGAATGAGTCATTGGAAGCCTACAAAAAAAACAACTTTCTTGTGCTTTCTGGTAATTTTTTGTACTTCCTAGGCTTGCTGGTAACCTACTGTATTAGTCTGGAAAATTTTGGGAATCACTGTTTCATGTATCTAGGTCAAATCATCCATTTACTGTAGTCATTTTTAAAAATCATTCCAAAACTCATTTCAGTAGTGAAAATCTTCAAATATCTAGAACATTTGTTTAAATTTTTGAAGTATTGCATAAGTTCAATAGCTTGCTTTTTTCATGTTAGCATGTTTCCTTTTAAGAGATGTGGTTTTGATATGGTTAAGAATGGATTGCATAAATAAAATATCCCATATTATGAGTTCCATTTAGAGTACAAAAATGAGGTCATCATGAAACATGTTAGCTATCCTTCCACTATCTTTTCTAGTTATGAAAACATCTTAGAACAAGAGAAATAAACCATTGACACAATCCTTAATATCACCTTGCCTATCACTCATTCATACCCTACTATCTCTCCCATTTGTGAGGATGATATGGTACAAGAAGATACAAGCATAGATAATTATGAAAACCATAATTGTTCTTCTCTTGATACCTATCCTACTAGTGATGAAGGTATCTTGGTGAAAGAAGATGAAATAATTGAGAATCATGAAAGTCTTGATTGTCTCTCTCCTCCTCCCTCTTGGGAAGATATTATGACACAATAAGATGAGATTATTGAAAAATTCCTTAACATTACTCTACCTATTCTTCGTTCATCTCCCAACACCTCCCCTACTTGTGAGAATGCTTTAGTGAAAGAGGATACACTCATGAATGATCATGAAAAAAACATTTGTGAAGAAGATATGTTGGTGTTAAGAGATCCAATGATTGTGAGCTATGACAATTCTACGTCTCCTACTTGGGAAGACATTATAGGACATGGGGATGTAATTGTAGATAACAATGATAATCACATTTTTTCTTCTCCTAATATATTTCCTAGTTGTGAAGAAGATAGATTGGTGTTAGAAGATACATTTATTGATAGTCATGAGAATCTTGTTCCTCCATTCCCTAATACTCCCACTATTTGGAAAGATCTATTTACATGAAAAAGTTCCAATCATTGATAAGCAAGAAAATCCAACCATTGATAACTCCCTTACTTGTGATGAAGAAATTTTAGAAGAACCAAACATTGAATGTCATGAATATCTAGTTTTTATCTCTCCTAAAAAATATCCTACTAGGGAAGGTATCATGGTGGAAGAAAATGAGAACACTGGCACATGTCTTTCAAAAAATGGTGATGTGACTTCCTTAGATGAAGATGAGGAAGTGACATTAGACTCCCCTTCACTAAAAGATCATGAAAATAAGGATAAATATTCTGAGGTTATGCACATTAGACATCCCTTGAAGTACTATCCTAAGCCTAAACTTATCCTTTATCCACCCTCACAACAACCAAAAACTCAAAACAAACCCGTCCTCATCCTCAAACCACCTAAGAATAATATATCGCATTAGTCAAATTATAATACCATTGCTCATACAGATAACACTAGAAACAATCCACAACCGAGACAAACAACTTCAACCTCTCTTCCTTTTCCTCAACCCATCTTGCCTAGTGCTTTTCGTTTTCCTTGACATAGTGGGAAGGAGTATGACCTTATTGAACAACTTAAGAATACTCCTACTAAGATATCTTTATAGGACCTTATTCAAGCCTCCCCTTATTATCATAACATGATTCAAAATGCCTTACAACAAGTTCCTACCCCCCTAATGTGCAATCAAATGATGTGGTAGCCCAAATTCAAGATATAACACTGAACAACTTAGACATTAATTTCCATCAAAATGAGTTACCTCTGCTAGAAGTGCAAAAAAAAAAAGAATCTTTCATGATAATAGCTATCTTCAATAGGATAGGGATAAAGTGAACCCTTGTTGACAATGGCTCAGCCCTTAATGTGTGTAGTGTAACCCTTTTGAATAATCTTGGCGTGGATAAATCAAGAATTGAACCCGATTCCTTATCGATTCGAGGATTTGACAATGCAGGAAAACAACCACTTGGTGTGATCACTTTTCCTATTACAGTTGGAAAGGCCACATTACAAATCTTGATCCATGTTATGCCTCACAATATTTCATATAATCTTCTTTTAGGTAGACCATGGATTCATACAATGAATGGGGTGCCTTCTACTCTTCATCATAAAATGAAGTATTTATACAATAACAAAGTGTATACAATCAAGGCCAACCCTAAACCAAACAGTTATTTTAACATTGAGAAAGGAAAGGAAAATCCTTTGAAAACATTGACACCAACTACACAAGTGGAACCTGTGCAAGAGAAAGAAAAAGAAAAGCATATTGAAGAAGTTACAAAGTTATTGGAAGATGATTGGGGTTCCTTAGATTTCACACCTACATTCATGGGAGAATACAAGATCATAAAAAAAGAGTCTAAAAAGGGAAAAGAAAAAGCGGTAATGTTAACACAAAATTTGAAAGCATCCATTTCAACCACTTTATAAGAAGAAACAAATTACACAACAAACTTTGATAAAGCTGATTACGAACAACCACAAAATCCAAAAGAGATGAAAAAAAATTATGGGAAAGGTTATGAACTTATGGAACAACTTGGATATAGTGGAAAAAGATGTGGTGCTAGATAACAAGGTATCTTTGTCCCTATAGAGCCTAACACACAAGAAATGACTAACGGTATTGGTTATTATCCCTCAAAAGAAACAAACAAGCCTTCACTCAATAGCAACACTATTACAAAAGACTCCCCTAAGCCAAATTTAACATTAGTGTACCTTGAATTGATAGAAACTAGTGGTCTTGGTTATTGTCCTTCAAAAGAAATGAAAGAAACAAATAATTTTTTGCTTAAAATTAATGTCATCACACAAAGCACTCCTAGGACATATCTTAGTAATGATTGGAGTTCATTAGATTTTACACCATCCTTTCAAGGAGGGAAAAAAATCTCACAATCTAAAGAGTCTTGTGTAAGTATGACATCTTGTACTAAGCAAGAGATATCTTTGTCACAAAATAATAAAACATCCTCTACTATTGATCAAGAGGGTATCTTGTCAAGACTCCTCCAAGATCATTTGATATCTCTCCCTCCAAGAACACAAAAGAAATTTTACTACAAGAGTTCATTTTGTACATATCATAGAGTTCATGGTCATTATACTAATGAATGTAAGGCTTTGAGTAATAAAATTCAACATCTTAAGGATTGTGGTGCTCTTCCTTGTGTTGAAGCACCTAGCTCCTCTAATTGATACCGATTTCCAAGTTTTTCATCAATCACCTCAACTCACCCTTGTCTAGCACTAAGTGGGGGCAAGGGGGTTAGGTAGCCTTGTCCTCGTATGGCACTTGTCTCTTTTGGCTAGTTGACCAACTTCCATGTATATATTAAAGAAATCTTGGGTTGTGGATGACATGCCTGAAGTTGGTTCACATGTGACATACTTTCCCTTTCTATGTTTAACATTACATTTTAGGGGCAACCCTTTATTCATGATGTAGTTTTATTCGGGAACATATGACTTGGCATAGGGCTTTTTGAATAAGCTCTAATGTCTTCTTCTACTTTAAAATAGTTCCTCACAATAATGGTGTTAGTAACTCCTTTAAAGTGGGGGAATACATCGACACTCACATTTCACTGTGTGATTTTCTTTCTTCTTGCGATGCGTCCTTTTCTTGGTGGTGTCATTGGGTTTGATTTCCTCTTAGAGCATGATATTTCTTTGATTTTTCTTATCTTGGAGACATTAGGCACGATGTTCCCTAAGAAGAGACCTTACATGAACTAAGAAAAATCCCTTTGAGCGTACCTTACACTACTTTGCATTTACAATAATTGTTATATGGCCACCTTGCATAACACACTTTGCTTTCTTGTGGAGCCATCCTGTTTGTTCATGAGTGTCAAGCATACAAAGTTTTTCTTGCCTTGTGAATCCTACTATTCGTGTTGTGTGGAACCTTATCAGAGTTATCAAGAGGTATAGCTTTGGTATGGGTAACATATGGGAGCCAAACATAGGCACAAATTTCCCATAGCCACTTGCTTGTGTGAGTGCATACCAACCGCGTGTGTAAGTGTCTCACCTCTTTGGGGGCTCACCTAGTGGACGACCTAAGGTTCCACTAGCCCTTGTGAGCATGCATTTGGTTTGCATAGTGGAAATTGTGTTCCACTTGTAAATGATTTTGGACAAACAACTTAGATCTGATCCACATTGTGTTGGACAAATGGTTTAGGCTTGATCCACCCTCTTTTTGCTTTTCTTTCTTCTTTATGTCTTTGACATTGTATGTTTGTGTATCTTGATGCTGCATATCATACACCTTGTGTGTGTCCTTTTGTGCTTATGTTGGTTTGACGTAGGATCTTGGATCCTAGGGGCTTGACCACCCCTTTGATCTTTGTCATTCTATACTATCCACATTGGTAACCTTGGATCCCTCTTGAATGTATACTTTACTGTGAGTTTGAAACAAGTTCCTCCTCCCTCTAAAGTGGGGCCTAAATGTACTGTAGGAAAAAGTATCCCTTTTTCACACTTAATTTGAGAATAATTAATATTAAAATGAGCCTGATGTTGCCTTGATTTAGTGTTGTAATTTAACATTAAGTTTAGGACGCTTTTAAACTAAATGGACCTAATTGTGCCCTATTTAGGGTATTGTAAAGTGTATCCTTACACTTTCACACTAATCTAGGGATTTATTAATTGATTTGACTTCTTTATGTTCTAATTGGTCCTACTTTGCACCCAAAAGCCTAATTAAATTTATTTTTCTATGGATAATACCAACACTCAACAAATGACAAATCATAATCTAATGTTTGTGGTCATGTGTTCTAGATCCATGGATTTGGGACTCATAGGCCACCTTGTGCATATAAGTCCTGACTAGATATTGAGACTTGATTTTAAACATTAAATTAAACAAGGTGTGAGACGAGGATTGTTAGGGTAGGTCGATTACACTTGATCCATGATGAATCGAAGCATAATTTATCCACTACACCTCAATCTTACAAACAAGATCGTTCAAATTGAAAGTTAAAGTAAGCATTTATTGAAAGTGAAAATTGTAAACTACGAAAATAGTTAAATTCCTACTCTAACCCACTTGAAACTTATCCCGCTTTGGAATTGGTGTCGTGTTGATGTTGAACAATGACCTTTTCCCAATCCCCTGATTATTGAGCACGTTTCAATCGATTCTATGGAAGATAATCGATGAAACCACTGTGATAAAATGGATTAAAACTTGATTTATGCTAAAATGAACATGATGTAAGCTATATTAACATGATTTTATGCTACTAAAAATGATCTAATTATGCAATTGCTAAGCTAATATAAGCTAAAAAATGGAAACCCTAATTTATAAATAAGCTAATATGGATGCATGGAAGCCATTAATGGATGTATTAAGCTATTTATGCAATTAAAATGAACTAAAACAAGTTAAAAGTGAGTAAAATATGAGTGTGGATGCAAGTTAATTCAACAACATAAGTTTTCAATTGAAATATGGATCCCTTTGTCTCCAAATAGTGTTATATTTATAGAAGAGAAAATGAGAAATGGGGGGTTGAGATTGAAAATATTAATCAACGGTCAAGGATGAAAGGAAGAAGAGGCATGGATCATGGATTCTCATCAACATATGAGAATGTAAGAAGAGAATTAATCAAGGGCTCACACTTGTTCCAAACAAACACACTTTTGAATTGCACACACAAGTCACAAAGTGACTTGCTCAAGAGGTTAAACGATAACTTGCAATTGAAGTCAAGTGAGAATATCCCTTTTTCAAATGATTAGAGGAGAGAGAATATCCCCTTTGGAATATTCTCGTGGAGGAGGAAAAAGTTAATTTGTAAATTAAAACAAAGTTTTAATTGTGCAAAAAAAGGGGGATAAGGAATATTCCATGCAAATATTCCCTTTTTGGAGGAAAATTAGTTTAATTGTTAATTAAACAAGGTTTAATCACACAATTAGGGGATTTGGAGGAATTAAAGTGATTTTCATTAAATTAAATGATTTAATGAATGGGGGAGAGATGAAATGATGTTTAATTAAATAACTTAGGGTTATTTAATTAAATTAGAAGACTTAGGGAATTAAATTTAATATGTTGATATATTTAATTTAATGAGATGAAATGTTAGTGTGAAAGGGGGTGAATTAACCTGATTTAATAAATTAGATTAATAGACGAAAATGAAAATTAATTAAATAGCTAGGCTAATTTAATCAATTAAACATAAGGAGGATGGGTTTAAGAGGAAATGATGTTAGTAAACTTGTTTCAAGTGCATGATATCATTCAAGACATTTTTCAGTGTCTACATTTTGCCCCTCTTTAAACAGAGGTACTCAGTGCTTCGGTTCAAAGAATAACGTTCCTCAGATCAAAATTGTTGCCCAGATCATTTTTTTTTTTGATTTTTTAGATGCCCTAGTGGAAGGATAAAGCTATCTCCCTGCCCCCTTAAGAAATCAGGTGAAAATTTTGAATTTTGGAATGATTTCTCGATAAAGGGTAAAAGCTGCCCCAGGGGGTCCAAAAAGGCTATGGGATGCAAGAATTATGCCAAAAATGCAAAAAACGATGCAAAATTAGGTTTCAATTGGAAAAATTTGTGAAAATGATGATAAATCATAGCTTGAAGGTGAAATTAGGGCAAACAACCCTAATTGTCTAGCATAAATAAGCCAAGAAGGGTCACTTTTAATTCATTTGTGCATTCGCACCATATAGATTCTTGCTATTTTGAGCTTTGACCCTCTAACAAAATGGTGTTTCGATAGCTCCCATGACACATTTTCGATTGAGTTCGAGAGCTCCAATGACTTCCAGGTTCAAGACTCGTGGTATGTAACTCAAAACCCGATTTGAAATTTTACTTTTTGATGCATTTATTATGCTTTAAATTTCAAACTTTGGCAGCATCGCTATATAGTGACGCCCATTTTGCAATCGATGACGCTAAAATTAATTATAGCGATGCATATGTATATGGTGATGCTAGTTGTGATTTAAAATTAGGGTTTCCAACTTTAAATGGCGATGCATGCTTATATAGTGATGCACATGCCGATTTAGAAATTAGGGTTAGGGTTGCCAAAGGTTAAATCATGACGCCCATGTGTTTGGTGACGCATCTTGCGATTTGCAATTTGAAATACCTTTGGGCGTCACAATTTGAAATTTAAATATAGTGACGCTATTGCAAATAGCGACGCTATTGTGAGTTCTGAGCTGAAAATTCTAAATCAAGTCAAATTTCCTTAATTTCTTGATGCTGTGTGCTTCGTGGATGCAGGAGATTATTCCACCACTGATGTTGTGTGAGCATAGACCCATAGTTTTGGAGAAACTAGGTGATTTTACAGAGTTATGCCAGGAGAACTTGGGGGAGATCGGCCTTTGGGATGTTGCATACACACCTATGATCCATACCCACTTAACTATGATGACTACCCTATGCGAGAGATGGCATAGCGATACCTCGTCGTTTCACCTTCTAACAAGTGAGGCAACCGTGACCTTGGAGGATGTATGGTGTATTCTGCATTTGCTGATACATGGTGATCATGTGATATATGATGTGGATTCCAGATTCGATGCCTATCATGAGGTTATGGAGTTGGAGCATATTGTGCTTGTGACATCACAGATCAACCTCGAGATGTATAGAGGTCATGTGCCCACCTTTTGATTGATCATTGCATCCATCATTTTAGGTTTGGTTGCTCCTAATAGACACATCAAAGGGTTCAACCCAAGATGGGGCCTAGCATGGCACATAATGCTGTATAAGAGGACAAAATTTGCATGGGGGCCAGTGATGATAACCTCACTATAGCATGATATGCATGATTTTGTTTACTATGATGATAGGGCTATTGGCGTAGGGGTGACCTTGCTCCCCAATTGGGCTTGGGAGCACATTGCTGTGCTCTGATTGATTGTATAGATGATGGATATTGAGCTAGATGATCCTATGGTCTGGTGGTATAGGAATGCAATCACTCTATGACACATTAAACAAACTGGGCTCCCATACTGGTGGTGGGTTATTGATGACATGATAGTCTTCTGATGGTGCCCATGGCTACAAACGCCACCATGGTACGATGATGTGCAACAACTATATTTTGTGAGATAAACCCAATATATGCAAGGTCATGAGCATACCATTATCGAGCGATACCTCCTAGATAGAGTGGCACAAAATTTTGGGGAGGTCCAAGATAGGCCATATGATACATACAAGGTCATGTTTTCCAGGTCTGCTCATGAGGTTCCCACATGGGGACCCACTATTCCAACTCCAGAGGTAGTTGGTAGCTTTAGATAGTTGGAAGCTCAGCCATGGGCCTATGATCGAGGACAAGTGGACGCTTAGACGATGCCTGCATATGATGCATGGTTTACACCCCCTCGACATTTGACATATCCAACAGGTGCTCATGAGGGAGGCCTAGAGGGAGAGGTGCAAGCAAGGGAAGAGGATAGGATCACAATTAGGTTGGACAAGATGGCCATGATGGAAAAGTTCCAAGGCCTCACCAGTGGGACAACAGGTTCCACAACAACCACCCATTCAACAACAGGGAGGACATGAGCAGGTAGCGCTACCACCGCCACTAGATGGCAGGGATGTGTAGATACAACAACTGCAACAATAGGTGCAAACCGTGATAGGTGAGCGAGATCATGCCCGCCAATAGATTTTAGTTATTACTGTTGAGCGGGACTAGGTGAGACAACAGGTGGTGGCCATGACTACAGAGAGAGACTAGGCCAAGTAGTAGTTACAACCTGTGACTGCTGAGAGAGATCATGAGATTGGTCAACAACACTAGATATAGGCCATGGCCACAGTAGCACAAGGCAAGACAGTCTTGATGAGGTTATACAAAGAGGTCGTGATAGAGGCCGCATACTATAGGATGTACTACCACCAGGATGTACCACAGGCACTTAGACAACCTAAATTTTCACAGCACAGTGATGTACGATCAAGAGTTGAGGAGCAGCTAGAGAGGTAGGCTAGAGAGGGGAGTAGCCATCAGGGCTAGCTTCCGATGTATATAAACTTTTTGATCTTTGTTGACCGATTCTTTGATACAAATATACATTCATGGGCTCATTTTTGATAGCCTCATGGATATTGTATTTATAATATACATACACTGATCCAAATTTTGTACCATGACATTTATTTTTTGATATATATATGATATAGATATGGATTCAATATGATGTGTTCATTTTATTGCATTCTTATGCTATATGGATGTGATGATGTGCTTATATTTGATCATGTATGGATGCAATTTATTTATGCTTATGTGATATGTGATGCTATGGATGCAATTTATTTATACCTATGCAATATGTGATGCTATGGGTGCAATGCTATATTATTTTTCAGTATTCTTTTGATGATATGCTATGATATGCAAATTTTTATGCTATGATCACGTATGCAAATGTTATGGATGCATTTCTTTTTGTGTATTTTCTATGAAATTTTATGAGATGATAATGTATGCATATGAATGGATGGATGTGATGCTTATGCTATATATGAAATGCATGTGTATGATATGATGCAACAATTTAAGATGTTTGGAATAACAAATCTATATTATTCGTCACAACTTAAATGATAATGCAAAATGTATGATGCAACATGCAATGATTATGCTAATGGATGTTTTATGATTATGCTATGATTATGAGATGCATGTATGCTGATGATTTGTAGATGCAAGATGGATGCATTTGATGATGTTTTTGTCGAATGCCATGATACTAGGTTAACACGAGGAGAAGATAGAAGAATAAAGGATGGCTTGACCATTTATTTTGATGATTGCTTCAAAAAATCCAACAAGTCCATGTTCCATCGAGACTTTATTAAAGATGGTGATGAGACAATGAAAGATACAGGATGAATATAGGATGATGAGGTGTTCACATATCGGGATTGGGATTTTCCATCGTTCCTTATTGTTTGATATAACACATAGACACGGTGCATCAAGGTATTGATAACCAAGATGACGTTGTATCTAGTGTAATGGAATTTGACTTGATAGACATATAAGATAGTTCTTATTCACATCTTGAAATACAGAAACCTCATTGGAATGTAAGTCAAAAGCTTAGAATATATTGGACCAAAGCATATGCAATAGTCAACAACGTACTCCAAATGACCTTCCTACACACAACCAAGCAAGTATGCACCAAGATTATTTTACAAGAGTACCCACAAGCATAAAAAATGAAAGATCATGATCGATGCCCCATTCATTTCTCTCTAAATCTATTTTGATATACATCATCAAGAGGTCCTCAAAATGGATCATTAGGATAAATCAGAAGAAACGATCAAAGACAAGAAGTTAGTGTTATCTATATCTCTTGCCCGATTAAATTTAGCTAAGGTGATTTCTGATACTGATGCCCATTGTAGGAAGGATATATCCTAGGACATGTTGATCAAATGGTTGTTTGATGTTTGGATGATGATGAGCTTTATGATAAGCCACTCATACAAACTTCACTGACACATTTACCTATGATCTAGACTCTAGATTTTGACGCTTAAGTTCTCACTTCATGACTCGCTATACTTGATTTCTATTTATTTTTCCAAAGGTTGAAGGGGATGATCAATTTATTATGGATGAAGGTTTATTACAGGTGAAAGTAAGATGGGATGTATGGTTTTGGGTTTTTTAGATTATTTCAATGTTTTTTGGTATTTTGGTAATGTTTTGAGGTTTTTTTTGGTCTTTTTGAGAGTTTATACGAATGTTTTGGTTTTTGATTATTTGAGTTTTAGAGTTTTCCAAAATATTTGAGGTTGTTTAGGTCTTTTGAATGTTTAATAATGTTTTTGGTGTTTTATGAATATTTGAATGTTTTGGGGTTTTTTCAAATATTTGGATGTTTATGGATTTTTAGAATATTTGGATGTTTAGGGATTTTCGGTAGTTTCGACCAAGAACCTGACCTAAAAGACCTATCCTAGGGGTCTCAAGGGGTCATCAAAGATAAGCCTTGCTTATGTTCAAGCTCAAAGATGACGTAGTTTGATTGACTTGACTTATTAACAAGTTGAGAAATGCACAGATGATGGAAAGTCAGTTTATTATGATGAACTCCTAAAGGACTGACCTAGGGTGTCTCAGGGGCACATCAATGATGGCCTTACCTATTTTCAAGCTCAAAGATGATGTAGTTCAATAGGATAACTGATTTTTTGTATTTTCAATGTTTTTACCTTTTTAGGGGTTTTGACCTTACAATTTTATGAATGTTTTTGGATTTTTTGATGATCGTTTTACGAATGTTTTTGGATTTTGATGAAGTTTTATGAATGTTTTGGGATTTTTGATGAGATAATGACCTCAAGATATACAAGAACCCAATATGGTCCATAATGAATTGCCCCTGGTGTGACATGTTAGACTACTTCGATACAGGCAAGACAAACCAACCTTAGGAATATTCCTCACTAAAGGGATACGATACTTCACATCATCAAACTGTGATAAGGATGCAGATGGGCCATGGATGAATGGTGGGGTAAAGAATGATAGGACAAAAGAAAAAAAGAATATATGGAGATGATTTATTTATGCAAGGCGCTTGTTTACTATTTTTTCACTAAGGTACTTTCCCAAAGCACCACCAAAGTGGTTTTCACTAGAGGGAAATTTTTTTCTTTAATTTTTCAATCCTTTTTCTCTTTTTTTTTGGATTTTGATCTTTCTTTTTGATTCTTTTTGTATTTTTTAGGTTTATACCCTTCAAGACTAGGCATACAATATTTTGAGATGCAAGCTGTTAGTTGGTTCCTACAAGGGTTCACCTTTAGGTGTTGATAAATGATATGATCTTGATCTATAGCTTGCTGTGACGAAAAAGGGACCCAACTAATTAGGCTCAAAATTTCCTTCATTGTCCTGATCTGGTAGATTCTTTTGATTCCGCTTTAGGACAAGATCTCCTACTTGGAAAGATCGATATTTGATCTTCTTGTTATAGCTTTGTTTTAGTCGTTTTCGATGTACTTGCAAGTGATTGAGGGCATCAAGATGATGCTCATCTAGGAACTCTAACTCATTCAACCTAGATACTCTATATTCTTCATTGGTGATCAAGTTATGTATTGAAACTCATAATGATGGGAGATCAAACTTAATAGGCAAGATAAATTCTGATCCATAGACCAAGGAGAAAGGGGTTGCACCTGTTGGTGTGCAGATACTAGTTTGGTAGGCCCAGAGAGCGGGATTTAACTATAGATGCCAATCATGACCAACTTCATTGATTGTTTTCTTCAAGATTTTCAAGATAGTTTTATTTGTAGCTTCTGCTTAGCGATTGCCTTGGGGATAATACAAAGTAGAGAATCGGTGTTGGATGTTGAATTTTTGACATAGCTCTTTCACATCTTGATTATTAAAGGGTGTCCCATTATTTGATATTAGGGTTTATGGGACACCATAACAAAAAATGAGGTAATTTAGGATAAAATTGGAAATTTGATTCCCCGTTATGTAGGTCATAGGAATGGCTTCTACCCACTTTGTGAAGTACTCAATGGTGGTTATGATAAAATTGTGGCCATTAGATGAGGTTGGGGTGATTTTTCCTATGAGGTCAAGTCCCCACTATGAAAAGGGCCAAGGTGTGATCATTGGTTGCAATTCTTGAGTTGGTGCATGAATCCAATCTCCATGTTGTTGACATTGGATACACTTCTACACATACCAATGAGATTCCTTCTCCATGGTTGGCCAATAGTACCCCATCCTCAACAGTTTATTAGCTAACATCATACCACTAGAATAGGAACCACATATGCCATTGTGTACTTTTGTTAAAGTGGTTAAGGCTTCCTCTTGGTTAAGACATCATAGTAATGTTCCTTCGATGCTTTGATGGTAAAGGGTATCACCTAGGATCACAAATTGAGATGCCTTTTTAACAAAGGTTTTTTTAAAGTTCGAGGTGATAGCAGATGAGAGGGTTCCTTTGCTTAGGTAGATAAAGATGTCATGATATCATGGGGATCTAGGACCAACAATGACACACTTGAATTCAGATTCAAGGATTTTGAAAGTCGGTACGAGAAGTTGTTCTACCAAGAATTCACATTGCAAGATGTTGTTCAACATGTCTAATAGTGATCCGATTGTTACTATGGTGTTTGCTACTTTGTTGTTCATGCGAGGAATTTTCTCAAAAGTTATGTCTATAAAGAGATCTTTGAGATTCTCTACCATCTTCTTCTAAGGAGTAAGTTTATCATCTTTGGTTTGGTAGTTGTCATTAACTTGGTTGATAACCAGTGGTGAGTTTCCATAGAATTTCATCTCTTGAATTTTCCATTGAACTACTATTCTTAGACCTATGATTAGGGATTCACATTCAACAATGTTATTGGTACACGAAAATGATAGCCTGTATGACTTTAGAATGCAATCAACTTGAGGGTGATGAAAATAATGCCTTCTTCAGATCCATGTTGGGTGAATGATCTATCAAAGTACATCTTCCATTGAGCTATGAGGTTTATAAGGAACATTGATTCATCAAGAAACTAAGATATCAAGGGGTTCTTTGCATAGATAGGTGATTCTACTAGTTGGTCTATGATCACTTGTCCTTTGATTGTCTTGTGCTCCACATAATCTTTGTCAAATTCAGTTAAGATCATCACCCATTTGGCCATTCGCCTTGTGAGAGTTGCTTTAGATAACACGTATTTCAATGGGTCTATCTTTGCAATGAGCTTTATTTGATGTGGCAACATGTAGTGCCTGAAATTTTGTGAAGCAAAAACCACTGCTAGACATGCTTTCTCAATAGGTGAATAGTTCATTTCATAGCCCACCAAGGTTCTGCTTATGTAGTATATAACACTTTTTCCTTTCCATTTTCATCACGTTGTGCCAGAAGAGCTCCTAGTGTTGCTAATATTGGTGAGATATATAAGATCAATAGTTTGTTTGGTATTGGTGGCATGAGCACTGCAGGTGTTAGTAGATAATCTTTGATCTACTGGAAAGCTTTATCACACTTGTCATCCCATTTTTAGGTTATCCCTTTATGGAGAAGATGCGAAAAGGGGTGGATTTTATTTGATAGATGCACTATGAACCTTCTGATGGACTGTAATATTCCTTGTAATCCTCTCATATGTTTTAGTGTTTACAGTGGTTCCATGTCCAAGATGGATTTTACCTTTATTGGATCAATTTCTATCCCTCTTTGTGAGATAATAAATCCAAGAAGTTTCCCTGATGTAATCCCAAAGACACTTTTTTGGGTTCAGTCATACCTTGTATTCTTCAAGCCTATTAAAGATGGGTCCCAAGACTCGTATGTGCTCACTTCTTTTCTTTTATTTTATCAAAATATCGTCCACATAATCTTCAACTATTTTTTGGATCGTCATGGAAGATGAGGGTCATTTCTCTTTGATAAGTTGCTCCTACATTATTTAACCCGAATAACATCATGTTCCAACAATATGTTCCCCATGGACAAGTGAATGTAGTTTTATGTTGATCCTCCTTGGCGATCATGATATGATTGTAGCCTGAAAAACCATCCATGAGTGATAGAATTTGATGCCTCACTGTTAAGTCCACGATGAGGTCAATATTAGGAAGAGGAAAATCATCTTTAGGGCATGCTTTGTTTAAGTATCTGAAATCAATGTAGATTTTGATGCCCCTAGTGGGTTTTGAGACTAGTACCAGGTTTGAAACCCACTCAGGATAATTTATTAGTTAGATGAATTCAACATCAAGAAGTGTTTGTAACTCTAGTTTCACCAAGAGTGCTATCTGTGGGTGCATCTTCCTTAACTTCTGCTTGACTAGCTTGGCTTCAAGATAGACTGCTAAATGATGCATAACTACTTCAGGATCAAGGCCAAACATATCTGTGTATGACCATGCAAAGTTAGTGCTTCACTCTTTCAGGAATGTTGCTAGTTTCTTCTGTTCTCCATCCAACAAGGATTTGGCATAGAAAGTGATCTTCGTTGCTTCTTCTGTTCCTAGATTGACCGGGGTAGCCTTTTCTACTAGCATTGCTGAATTTTCAGAATGAATTGCACTAAAGGGGAGATTGAATCCCTCATCATTGGGAACCTTAGAGGGGTTTTCACCCTTAGATCCGTCCTTTCTTTTTACTATTTTAGGATCAGAGAATGCCACGATGTAGTTTTCACTCAAGGATTTGCATGCTAGTTGCATTTCATCAATTTTGTGACTAAAGGATTCAATCATCTCCCCATAGTATTCCCTTGTTTCTAGCTCTATGTCAAAACTTGCTTTGTGATTTTCCCATGAGAGGTTGTCACGAAGTCCCATGAATTCTAAGACCGCTTCATCATTTTTGAATAAATCAAGAATTGGTGGTCCTTGTTGGTCCATGTCAATAAGTTGTGAGTATACGAGGCGTAGTTCAGTTGGCTGATTGTTTGGAACAAAGGATGTAATGGATATCATGAAGAGGGAGTTATTTTCAAACGGGTCACCCATATCAAGGGGGAAGTCATCTAAGGTTGTATCACATGGTGTAGATAACCAAGAGGAAGCCTCAACTAGTTTAGCGGAAGTACCTTTTCTAATAAGGGTAACCTTTATAGTAGCACAACCTAAACCAAGATTCTTTAATCATTTCTCAAGAATGTAGGTTCTAGAAAGCCATTGTCATTCTGTCCTAGCTTCTCATTCTTCTTATAATCCATTACCTTCATGAGCTGCAAGCCTTTATTCTCATCTTCCATGGGAAGAATAGGGACAAGTCGTTCATCCTGATAGAGGAGTTTAGAGACATCCTCCTCATTGATATCTTCTTGATTTAGATCCCCCACTTAGTGAAGGTAGTAGCTTCCATCTTTATTGTTTTAGGCTCTTTGGTGCTAGATGTGGGTTTCACATGAGATTGAGGAGAAAGAGGTAGCTCTCCTAAGACAAATTTATCTTTCAATAGCTTATAGTTTCCACAACCGTCATCCTTGATTACTGCTTTGATTTTAGGAATGTTCTGCACAATGGGTGTATTCACTATTGAAGTAGATGCAAGGGATGAAATATCAATAAATGAGGTAGGTGTGGGTGTAGGCCCTTCATCCTTTTTAGGCACCCGAGGTATCTTATAAAACTTGGCCTCAAGATTCTTGCAATAGTAAAAAGGCTCAGGATCTCCATGGATGGTAAATTCTCTGCCCTCGAGAGGAAACTTGACACACTGATGGTAGGTCAAGGTGACAAATTTTAAAGTATGAATCCATGGTTGGCCAAGTAGGATGTTATACGAAAGATCAAGATCTAGCAGTTGGCATGTAGTTTCTACAATGATAGGTCCCACTTGAATGGGTAGTGCAATGATGCCTTGGGATGTCTGCTCTTGGTCATCATATGCTCTAATGGTGGTACTCTTTGTTTTCTCAATAGTATCTTCTGAGTGGCCCAAGTCTTTGATTAGCTTAAGGCTACAAATATTCAGACTAGAACCTCCATCTACAAAGACTCTTTTAACCTTATTCTTATGAATGAAGACCTCGAGGTGTAAAGCATGATTATGATATGGTTGCGATGGTAGGTCTTTCTCAGAGAAGGTAAGAAGGTGATCGGTAATATGTCCTACCATAGCTTGAAAATGATCCATATCAATATCCTTGGGGACAAATGAATCTAATAAAGCTTTATCTAAGATTTCTCTATGTGCAAGGGATAGCCTCAATAGTTCTAAGATGGATATTTGTGCTGGGGTCTTCTGAAGTTGGTCTAGGAGATTGTACTTGCTGGGATTTGACGTTGGAAAAGTAGGCCGTGCTCTAGACTGAGATGGGACTCCTTGGATAGTGACCCTCCCACGTTGCATGGTGACTCCACACTCTACACTAGGTCCTTTGATGGTGACAATAGTAATGACGATATCACAGGAAGCGACCATGTTTGAATAACTATGTTGCATGTTTTTGTAATCCTTAGCTTTTCTGTTGTTGTACCCTTTGTTATGATCAGGCACAGGTTCTTGTATATCTTGAGATCCTGATTCCCAATTGGTACTTCAACAAAGATGGTGTCGTTCTCTATGAGGTCTTAGATGATATTCTTAAGTCTCATGCAATTTTCCATTTTGTGTCCTTTGATTTTGTGAAAGTCACTAAGATTGTTCTTGTTGTACCATGATAGTTTCTCTTGCGGTTCTTGATAGTTTTCAAAGTTAGGAAATGTTATCAGATTTGACTCTACCAAATTTTTCATGATGGTTTCGATGGGTTTAGACAACTGTGTGTACTTACGTTTGGGATAGTTGTTCTTTTTGGTACTTCGCCTTTGGTGCATCTTGGTGTTTTTGATTTGATTATTCTGAGGGAGTGTTGTTTGTTGCATAGCTAGTTGAATGTTAGCAACTTGATTGTTGTTGGGTCTAGGAGCACTTAGGACCACTTTAGTATCTACCACACCATCATTTGTCACATTTTTGTTTTTAGTGCAAAAACGAGGTTTTCCATTTGAATTGGTTGATGGGTGGTTGTAAGCTTGATTACTCCCATGTGAGACTAGAGCTCATTCAATGTTAAGGGCTCAAGGGACAAGCTCATCATATAATGTGATGCACTGCATTTTAAAGTGGAAAGAGAGATCAAGATCCAAATTTTCTATGATGATTCCCACTTGTTGTTCATCAGGAAGGGTCCACTTGCTCAACTAGCCTTTTGTCTCCATCATTGCAAGAAATTGGTGAATGATTCTCCCTTAGTTTTCTTGAGAGTGTACAAATCTTCTAGACTAACATCCATGTGAAGGTTGAAGGAGAAGCGATCGATGAATTTATCAATGATTTCTTGGAAAGTTTTGATGCCGAGACACAAATGAGAAAACCAATCTATAGTAGGACCTATTGAGCTTTGAGGGAAGAGACGCATTATATATAAATCATTATAGGACACCTCCATACACATGACATTGAATTCTTGGATATGGTTCATAAGAATCCCTCTCCCTTTATATTTATCGAATTTGGGGATTTCAAATCTGGGAGGGAATGACACCATTGTGACGTTTCATTCAAATGGACAAGGACATAAATTCTATGTATGGGGCTTCTTTGTCTTTCCCATTTGAAGATCATGTATTTCTTGGGATAGTACCTTGAGTTGCGAAGCTAGATCGTCCTGCAAGTTTGGTGGAGGAACATATGATGGGATGATGTTGGGCTTGATGTTGTTGCTATGCTACTAATCATCCTTGATAGGCTTTTTATTATTGTTGTACTGCTAAGGATGCTTGATAATCTTGTTGTTATTGTTGCTGTGCAACTAAGGCTGCTTGCTGATAAGCTTGCTATAAGGGTAAGGTATGAGTTTACAATATAGGACCAGTTGATTGCTAGGACATTTGCAATGGAGTGTGGGTGTTGATGTTGTGGATGAGTTGTGAGTTGGCGATGAGAGGTTGAGAGTTTCCTTGGTTCAACATTCCTTATAAGATGGTGGATTCAGATGGAGGAATGTAGGCTTGAGGCCCTATTTGATTTTGAATAGTGAAGGGGATTGTGGGGAAAGATGTCGTTGTCATTAGATTTTGCAATGGTACTGACATACTAGGACCTTGAGTCTATTGATTGAAAGGATTCCCTTGACCAATGCTATGGGGATTTCCTTGGGATTGGGATGCGGTTAAGGTATTTCCTTGATTGATGGGGTTCATAACCAAGGTATTGTTTTGATTTGGGTCAATGATAGATGGGTTGGATGTGTTTTGTGATGCCAATGGTATAGATGAACCAATGGGAGGATTAGGTAAAGATGTACCCATTTATATTAAGGGTTGACTTTGTGATATAGTATTTCCATGCCCTTGCGTACTATCTTGAGATACTTGGTCCATACTAATTTGCGTGATGGTGGGCATCCTTGTGGTACTCATGGATATGGATGAAGAGCGGTGTGCTCGATAAGTGGAGGTTGTGGTGGAGTAATGAAGGTGAAGATCTTTATGTATATGCTTCAGATTTTGGGGATGAGAGGAGCACCAAAGGTAGATGTCTAAGTGGTTGTTGGAGGCGGAGGATTGGTATCAAGGGTACCCACAAGTGTACTGCTTTCAAATGGAAGGGTTAGACCAAAGTCCTTGGCAAGACCAGTTGCAAGAATAGGAGTAGCTATTTGATTTATCCTTGATGGTGGAGTTGTGAAGCCTTGTGCCAAATTTTGTGCCACAAACGATGGTGAAATAGGAGCTATGTTTTCAAAGGCTTGATGTTCCACGATTTCCTCCTTAGTGAGCTCAAAGGGATTGTTTGTGATGTCCTCTATCTCATATGGTCTTTTTGAAGATGATGGTTGTTGTGAGGGGATGACTTGAATTCTTGGATCAAATTCTAGAGGATTTGGATCACTTGAGGTAAATGTGACTTTGGTTTTCTCCATGATTCTCTTGTATTGTGATCTCATCTTTACCATAAATTTTGGGTCACTGATAGGAGAGTTGTGTTGATATTTATGATTTTTGAAGTCTCTAGCTGACTCAAATCTAGGTAAAAGGGATGCTCTAAGTATTTTTGGAGCAATGATGATAATGGGGGATGGAAAGATGGGTGATATGGGAAGTGATCTTTGCAATCATTTTGGGACAACACTTTTGAATTGAGTTTGATTTTTTGATGTTAGGATAAAGGATGTTGATGAACTCGAGAATATTTAGGGTAGACTCATGACCTTCAAGATAAAATAGTTCAAGGATGCTAACTAACTTAGCTAGGTGCATGGAAAAGGATATATTTTACATACAACATAATCAAGTTATGGGTTGGTTTGATTGATGTTTAAGTCAAAAGAGTGTTGAAAGTTTTGCAAAGTTTGATGAGGTGAAGGATGAAATTTGATGAAGGGGTGGATGAAATGTTTGACCCAATTTTGACTTAGAATGAAACTTTGTTTTCCAAGACCAAGGTAGTGAGAATGATGCTAGACCTCTAAAATTTTCAAATCCTAAAGACCCAATGTTGACTTAGATGAGAGGATAAATGGGGATGTTTAAACCTATTCGCCTCCTCCTAGCTCGAGCATAGTAGTTTCTTAACTAGTGGTTACAATTGCGGTAATTACAACCCACTTCCTGCCAAACTTTGAATTACGATATCTATTTTCTGTGATGATGGGATGTAGGTCTAACTTCACAGATTTTGATTGTGTGATAAACCATTCAAAGAAGCTCAATATCATGAAAAAGACTAATATTTTGGCTCCAAAAGAATTCATATAATTTTGGACTATATCTTGAAGCATGTCTATAAATGTTTGCTACCAACTTGTCTCTATTCTTGTGAAGTACTGAGAGGTGTTTCTTGAGAGATTTTGGTTTAATATGTCTAAGCTTAAAGTGATGACCTATAGATATTGTTTTGGGAATCTTGATTTTGTGTGAAATCATTAAAGAAGAAGATATTTATTGCCATGCAAGTGGTGGTAATATGGGACTTCTAGCCAAAATATTAGCTCTTCGTTCTTCTTTATCTAAGATGTTTGCAACAATTCTCTACTGATTAAATGTTTCCTTGGTTTCAAAAGGGAAGGTTCTCAAACTATTGATAATATCTGTTTGTTCGCCCTTAATGCATTCAAATTTTGGTTGAATGATAACACCTGTAAGGTCGGGTTGTAGAACATGAGCAATTGGTCTCCAAATGGTCATGTGGGGTTCAATTGTGTCAAGTTTATCTTGCTTAAGTGAATTGATTTTACAAACACTCATCTTGATTATGTTTTCAAACTAAAATGTTTATTTCAAAAATATCATAACTTTCATGATGTCCATTTCATGAAAATCATGAGATTAGAGCCATAATTGGCTATGTTTTCTTTGGGAAATATGGATTAAGATTAAGTCAAGATATTTAGAAATCACTAAGGATGGAAACCCTTAGGACTAACAGTAATATTGAGGCTAAATCAAGAGGCATCCATATTTAAACCAAAGTGTTTGAAATTTTGAAAATAGTGAATGTTTGTTTTTGTAACATTTTGAAAGGTCACACAATGTATCAAACTGACTCACAATCACTTACAATTCTAGGTTTGAAATGGCTATACTTGTTGAATTCCCACTTGGATCACTCCAAACACTAAATAATGTGAATAGTTAGAGATTTGGTGACACTGGCTCCCCTCCATGACACACACTTCTCAAGACCACCAAATCTCAAAATCCTTAAAATTAGAAGATCAAAAGGATTTTTCTGTTTTTACAATTGAATAGTAAGAATGTGGGATGGCTTCAAAATGACCATTCTTGCAGCAATAAGTATTAAGGATTTTTGGATTCTAAATAAAGGTTCGTAATAAGGGCTTCCACTTTAGTGGGTGCAATGATAAAATACCTCAAGAGGTCTCCCAACCCTTAGAAAAAGGGCTTTACACATCATAAAGATACTGGGGGAGAGCTATCATGTATCACATCCCATTGATCACAATTTTCATTGCAACCACACATTTATATCGTGGTTTGGAAGAGCTTGGATTTAGTTTGTTATCGCTTGGGTCATTCCCTCCTTTTGAAGAAGGGAGAAAGCCCCTCTAAAGATTAACAATAGAAAGGAAGTACATCCATAGTTCGATCATGTTTGCTTGCATGAACAAAGAGAGAACACATGCCACGTCTTTTTCTCACACTCGCAAAGGGGGTTTAGTTTTAATCCAAATGAAAGATGTAGGTGATTTTCCAAAGTGTTAAAGGAATGTTTCTATTTCTCAAGATCACCAAATGGCATGAGAGAATTGCATACACATTCACTAAAAATGTTGTAAATCACAAAACATAACAAATAATTATAAATTTTAATACCTCAAAGCAGTGATGAGTTTGTTTTAAGCACCAAATGAAATATGAAGTTGCCTTGTTCAATTTTAAACCCAATTGAAAATGATAAATTGAGGGTTCAATTTTAGTCCCATTTATGTGTTCATTTTAAGACTCAATTGAAATTTAGTTAGGTCTTAAAATAGAAAGTAGAAAGCATGAAAAATTGGGTTATAATTGCCCTAAAGTGTTAAACGCTTGTTACAATCATAAAATTTCAAGATAGGAAAGCTTTCTTCACTTTAGCTCCATATCTTTCAACCTACAAAAACTTGTTACCCTAACAACTAGAACACAATTAGAAGTGCAACAGTAATCAGATAAATCAAGGAAATTAAAGCACATGTCAAAAAATGATCAAAAAAAATTCTTACCAAAACTAGGCATCGCTAAACACGATAGCATCACAACTTGAAGTCTGGGCATCGCTATGGTGAAAATGAGAGTCACTCTGTAGTAGAAATAGTGAGCACGATAGCGTCAAGATTTGGAGCGTCATGATTTAAACTCCATGAGCATCACCATTTGAAGTTTTTGATACCTCTATATTAAATCAACATCGCCATATTTAAATCAGCAACACTAAATTTAATCGACGTCAATGTTTCAAATTGTAATGGCATCGCTATATGGTGATGCTCTTCAAAAAGAATCAATGTTTGTGATTTGGACGTCACTGTAACCTACAACAAAATAGATGAACGGAATTCAAGCTAAAATTTGATTAGATTATCGATTTTCCCTCCTAGCGCCAAAATATGAGACGAGGATTATAAGGGTGGGTCGATTACACTTGATCCATGATGAATCAAACATAATTTATCCACTACACCTCAATCTTACAAACAAGATCATTCAAATTGAAAGTTAAACTAAGCATTTATTGAAACTAAAAATTGTAAACTATGAAAATATTTAAATTCCTACTCTAACCCATTTGAAACTTATCCCATTTTGGAATTGGTGTCCTGTTGATGTGGAACAATGACCCTTTCCCAATCCCATGATCAATAAGCTTGTTTCAATCGATTCTATGGAAGAGAATCGATGAAACCATTGTGATAAAATGGATTAAAAATTGATTTATGCGAAAATGAACATGATGTAATCTATATTAACATGATTTTATGATAAAAATGATCTAATTATGCAATTGTTAAGCTAATCTAAGCTAATTCTAAGCTAAAAAATGGAAACCATAATTTATAAACAAGCTAAGATGGATGCATGGAAGCCATTAATGGATGTCTTAAGCTATTTATGCAACTAAAATGAACTAAAACAAGCTAAAAGTGAGTAAAATATGAGTGTGGATGCAAGTTAATTCAACAACATAAGTTTGTAATTGAAATATGGATCCCTTTGTCTCCAAATAGGGTTCTATTTATAGAAGAGAAAATAAGAAATGGGGGGTTGAGATCGAAAAAATTAATCAATGGTCAAGGATGAAAGGAAGAAGAGGCATGGATCATGGATTCTCATCAACATATGAGAATGAAAGATGAGAAAATTAATCAAGGGTTCACACTTGTTCCAAACAAACACTCTTTTGACCTCCACACACAGGTCACAAGGTGACTTGATCAAAAGGTTAAAAGATAACTTGCAATTGAAGTCAAGTGAGAATATCCCTTTTTCAAATGATTAGAGGAGAGAGAATATTCCCTTTGGAATATTCTCATGGAGGAGGAAAAGGTTAATTTGTAAATTAAAACAAAGTTTTAATTGTGCAAAAAAAAGGGGGATAGGGAATATTCCATTGGAATATCCCTCTTTTAGAGGAAAATTAGTTTAATTGTTAATTAAATAAGGTTTAATCACACAATTAGGGGATTTGGAGGAATTAAAGTGATTTTCATTAAATCAAATGATTTAATGAATAGGGGAGAGATGAAATTAAATTTAATTAAATAACTTAGGGTTATTTAATTAAATGAGAAGACTTAGGGAATTAAATTAAATATGTTGATCTTTTTAATTTAATGAGATGAAATGTTAGCGTGAAAGAGGGTGAATTAACCCAATTTAATAAATTAGATCAATACACAAAAATGAAAAAATTAATTAAATAGCTAGGCTAGTTTAATCAATTAAGCGAAAGGAGGATGGGTTTAAGAGGAAATGATCTTAGTAAACCTGTTTCAAGTGCATGATATCATTCACTGTCTATAAAAGACACTTCTTGGAGTTTGCATCCCAAATTTAGGCCAATAGGACTCATACGCCCCAACTAGCATATGAGTCCTGCTTTAACTAGGACCTAATTTAAATCAAATTCTTGGTAGGATTTTATTATCCTAGATCTGATGTCATCTTGTAGTGTTGTAATTTCAGGAAATTTGGCATAAAAAAGTATAAATACAAGGCTATTTCACTTAGTTTCACCTCACAAATTTGAGTGAAGCATCCTAAGGTTTCACAAGAGAATTGTAGAGAATTAGAGACTATTCAAGAAGGAATTCAAGAGGAAATCATCAAGCATTTTGAGCAGCATTCAATATTCAAGCATCTTGTCAAAGATTTAGTGCATCATGCATGTGGTTTTGAGCTAATGTTGTGATGTATTGTTCAAGATCAATTCAAGTATTCAAAATCATTATCTTTCATTAAGAATCATGATCCAGACCTACATCCATTGAGGCCACTTCATGCTTGTTTGCATATCTACAAGGTTCCAAACAAGGTTCTATTGTTTCATCTTATGTTTCATGTTTCATTTCATTCATGCTTCATTTCTCATTAAGGTTTGATTACCAAAATGGGTTTGACCAAGACAAACCCCCATTCCCTAACAAAAAAATATTTTTCTTCTCCTTCGATGTATGTTATAGGTTTATAGGTTGAAGAAAAAGTGGATTTGAAACCTTCAAAAGTACTAAAATGAAAAAGTTGCAAAAGTTGTCAAGGCTCACAAAAACTTAGATCTAGAGAAAGATATCCAACCTATTTACATGAAACCAGTGGGAAAGTTCTTATTTAATCCATCTTCAAAGGCTCACAAAGTTTTAGTTCAAAATTATGCTCCTGAGACACTTTGCACCAGTCTGGGAATATAAGTCCTAGTATAACCATGGGTGATACCACAATATTGGTTTACAATTTTTGGCCAAACTGGACACTGAAATAATTTTTTCTAACTAAATATTCACTTTCGAGCACCTATAGTGGCTAAACTGTGAGTTATTTGAAGATAATGCAAACTAGTGATTTGTGACATTTTGTCTATAGATTCTAAATATTTTTTTTTCAAAATTTATGGAATTAGATTGCACTTCTTTTTCCATCTTCTTCAAAAACTAGTTTTTTTCAGTAAACAACATTTTTAAGGAGTGACGTTCACCGTATACAACATAAATTTTTTTCCATGAAGGATAAAAGTTTATTTTTTTCTAATTTAGATTTGTAACTATGATATCTAGTGATTCCAATTGGTTTCATAGTGTTTTATTGAATATTTTTTTCCTTAATCAAGTTTCGAAGTCATACCAATTACAATTCAGACATAGAAAGATTGTATACAACATAAATTTTTTTGTACATATCGAAATTCAATTTTTTTTTGTTGGATCAAGGACTTCAATATCTGGTGCACTCATATTTTTCAAAATTTTCTTGATAATATTCTATTTTTCCACATGTGCAGAACAAAGCTTGATTTTCAGTGAAAAACCTATGTTTATTAAAACTAAAAAAACAAATACATAATAAAACCAAAACATATTAAAATTAAATGCGTTGGATAGCTCGTTTTGAGTACCACCATCATCCAGTTGGGTCTGTGAACTCTCCTCCATTTTCATCCTCAACCCGAGCTTTGAAGGGCAAAATTCCAGAGTTTTTTTTGGTGCTAGAGGGTGAGCAAGTGGGAAAAGGGAGGTTCGGGCGAACCAGGGGGGTTTGAGTGAACCCCCAAGGGTTCAATCGAAACCCCTTTCGAAAAAGGTTTTCTTTGTGTTTTTTTGCGAGAATGGTGGGACCTTGCATTTAATGGGTTCGCTCGAACCCAGGTTCTAGCGAACCCTCTTTTGGTTCGCTCAAACCAAATAGTTTGTTCAAACCCCAAAAAGATTTTTTTTGTATGGGGTTGTTTTTTGCAAATTTTCCTTCCTCACTCAAATTGTAAACCAATTTTGTGGGTTTACCCCCATTTTACCAATTTTCAGAAGATTCTCATCAATCACCTGGAGATTGCAGATCCTACCTAGAAACCTTATATTGGGACTAAATCTCCCAGTCCGACCTATGAGTCCTAGTACACCTCAAAAGCATCAATTTTTAGGATTTTTAGGTCTTGTTTAAATATCTCTGATCTTCCAGGTACCTTTCTATTTCTCTTAGCTTTTTATTCTGATTTCAAGTTCCATTTTCTAGGTCACATAGCTAGATTTGCATATTGCTTTCACTTCTTTCTTTCTAAGAATTTTCTTAGTGGTGAACCCCCATTTTAATCACACCTAAGGAAACCTCTTATACCCTAGAAAAGGTCCTTTCCCTTAATTGAGTCACTTGGTTGAGGGATCTAGGGTTTCCTTTAATGAAATAAGAGTGAAATAGGTCCTCCTAGTTCCATCTCCCAAAAGTTGGAACCCTATTTCCTTGTGTTCAATATATAAACATGTTTTCCCTCTCACTTTGAACATTAAGAAGGAAAATATGAATGAAAATTTATTATGATGCTGTGAATGGTGATCCTAGACCTGCAAAAACACAAAGAACAAGCACACAATTAGCTCAAAATGCAAGTTAGAAACAACATTCCCCATGAGATTCATTTGAAACAAGAAAACAAGAAATAATGTAAAGAACACAATGAAAGAAGCTATCAAATCCTATTCAAATGAACAAACTCTCAATCCCATGGGGGAATTGGTGTCATTTTGATGTGGAAAATGGTCCTTTCCCAAATCCTTGCAAGCTTGATGATCAATGATGAAGATTTGATGCTCCTTGGTGAAATTTCTCCATAACCTAGCTATGAAAATATGAAAATGGATAGAAATTGCTCAAAACTCAAAGATAATAATGTTGCATGAAGTTGTGGATCCAAAATTCAAATGAGAGCCTTCTATAAATAGAAGAGAATGATGGAGAAAGAGGCAAAAGGGATGAATGTGGGACAAAAGACCAACCAATAGGAAGAGGCCACTTGTCAACATGTGATTGGAGGAGGAATGAACACATTTTGATGAATATGCAAATAAATGTGGTTAGATGGAATTTGAAATTGTTGAAATGACAAGTTGGAGGGAGAAAGGAATGGAGTAAATGCCACTTGGCTCAAGGCAAAGGACATGTAAGAGGCCTTTAATGCCTTGTTGGATGTACTCATCCCTTTTGGAGAGATTTTTTGAATTTGAGGAATATTCCCTCATTGATGCCATGTTGAGAGAAAATAAAAGAATTTATAAATCAATTAAATTGATTTACTTGTGCAAGTTGCAAAATCTAGAGGATTGGAGTGTTTAGGATTAAGATTAATTTAATAGGAGATTAGCTGATGTGACAATTTGATTTAGATTTTTGGATTAATTTAAATCAAAGTTGAGAGGAATATGAATTTAGATTTAATTAAATAAAGTTTAATTTATTTAATTAAAGGGAATGGTGTTAATTAAATAAAGATGAATTTATTTAATTTAAATGAGATGACTTTAGAGATTAATTAAATAAAATGAATTATTTAATTAAAAGAGGGACTATAGGATTTAAGTAAACAAAATGATTTATTTAATTAACAGAAGATGATGACTTAATAAGATAAAATTGATTTATTTAATTAAGAGATGCAATATGATGAATTTAATTAAATAAATATTATTTAATTAAATGACTAGCCAAGGAGATGATTCAGGACGAACTGGTGTTAGTAAGATCAAGATCAAGTGTGTAGGATCAATCTAGATATTTTTTGTGTCTACATTTTGCCCCTCTTTGAAGAAATGTACTTGTTGTGTTGGTTCAAAGAATAAAATGCCAAGATCAAAATTCAAAATTTTATTATTTTTTTAGATGCCCCACTGCTGCCCTAGCGAGAAGGATTACGTTGGTATATTGCCCCCTCAAGAGATCAGATGAAAATTTGGATTTTTGGGCGATCTCATGAAAAAAGAGGACAATTTGGCTGACGGGTCTAGAAAGAGTCCAGGATGCCAAAAATGTGCCAAAACACAAAAAAATGATGCAAAACGACCCTTGATTGGGCAAAAACAGGATTGGGGGTCCAAAACCCTAGTTGGATGGCTAAATAGGGTTAAAAAAACCCTAACTTTTAGGCTTAAATAGGTGTTGAGGGGCCACTTCCAATTTATTTGCACATTCAACCTTAAAAGATTTTTGCTCTTTTGAGCTCTGATTACTATTTGAGATGGCACAACAAGTGCTTACACGTCATGTTTTGGATTGAGTGCGAGTACACCAACAACCAACCGACGCAGGACCACCGGTATGTGACCCTTACCCGACTTTTTATTTCAATTTTCGTGCACATTAATTAGGGTCAAAGGTCAAACAAAGTCAAGCGGTGCTGTTTAGTGCCACTGAAAGTGCTTAATCGAAGCCACACGACCTTAAAGAGTGTTGCATTTGCAAACCATGCCACCACGGTTTAGTTTAGGAAATTAGGATTTAGGCGACAAAGTTTGCCGCATTTGCAAATTACACTGCAAAGGTGCAATTTAGAATTTAGGTTCAACAGGCAAAGTGGTTCGTAGTCAAAGTGCAACGCAATGACGCAGTTTGAAATTTAGGGGGTCCCAATAGTGCAGATTGGAACTTCCAAATAGTGACACAATTGCAAACAAAGCCACATTTTTATTTTCAATTGTGAAAACTCAAAACAGGATCCCAATTTTTAACAAAACCTAACGCTGTGGCTTTACTTGTACAGGAGGACTTAAGGATTCTTCATTCACGAGAGCACAAGTCCCCGGTTCTTAGCAGATTGGTCGATATGCACAAGCTGCTCCAAGAGCACCTTGGGGCAATAGGGTTGTGGTACATCTCCTACACAACTCTTGTCCGGACACACTTGGGCATGATGACCTCCCTAGCAAAGTGATAGCACAATGAGATGTTATCGTTTCACTTGCCTACAGGCGAGGCTATAGTGACCTTGGAGGATGCCTGGTGCATTCTTCGATTGTCCATCCATGAAGAGCGAGTGATCTATGATGTGGATGCTGGGAGAGATGCCTGCTTTGAGGTCATGGAGCTCAATGATATTATTTTTATTGAGGGCCAGATCGAGCTAGAGTGGTATAGGGGCACAATTCCCACCTTTTGATTGATCATTACCACTATCATCTCAAGCCTTGTGGTGCCAGATATGCATGGCCGATATTTCAGTCTAGAATGAGGTCTTTCCTGGGAGTGGATGCTCCGACGAGGAGAGTTCTTTGCATGGGGGCTAGTGATGCTGGCCTCTCTTTACCATGATCTTCATGAGTTTGCATATTTGGATAGTAGAGCTATCAAGGTTGGGGTTGCACTTTTGCATGTCTGGGCTTGGGAGCACATTGTAGTGCTTCGCCCACAGGTTACACTGATTTCCTTAAAGCCAGATGATCCCATAGTCTAGCGGTACGAAGGGGCCTTGAATACCTTTAATCACATAGGGGCAGCTGACATCCCTCATTGGAGGAGGGCCATTGATGAAATGACAATTTTCACATGGTGGCCTTGGCTTGGTATGCTTGTGTGATTCGATGATGTACAATTTTTTTTTTTGCGAGATAGGACAGGCTTATGTAGGGCAGAGAGCATACCATGATAGAGAGGTATCTTCCAGATCGAGTGGCTCGATAGTTTGAGGATAGATAGGACCATCTAGATGACCAATACGTGGCCATATTTGCACGTACTATGAGGGAGATTGCATGGCGTAGGCCGATCCTGGTTGATGAGGTAGTGACATCATTTAGACAACTGGTGGCCAACCTGTGGCATTATGATTAGGGATAGGCAAATGCAGGGGTTACATCGACATATACTGCATGGTTTAGACCACCTATTAGATTGACAGATCCAGGAGCAACACCCTTATGATGAAGGCCCAAAGGTAGATCAATAGGCTCGGGACGAGGGCGAGGATGCAGAGGACATGGAGATGGGGATGGGGGCAGAGGAGGAGGTGGACCACCTCCAGATCAGAGGGGATAGAGGGATCAGGTTCTTGCAGATCAGTAGAGAGATGGGGACAGACAACAAAGAGATGTCCTGAGAGACCACCACCAGCAGCCCTCGCCACTACCAGCACCACCTCAGCCAGATAAGAGAGATGCCTTGATACAACAGCTATAGGCATAGGTGCAGGGTTTACAGGTACAGGTGCAGGAATTAACTGTTGAGAGGGACTAGGCCAGGTCCGAGTGAGATTAGGATACACAGAGGAGATGAAAATTAAAGAGTATGGCCATTGCTTCCCAAGACATGATAGTCTTAATGTGGATGTACCACGAGGCTGTCCAAGAGGCAAAGTATTATAGGCTGCACTATCGATAGGCTGTACTAGTAGGGGCTCAAGTACCAGAGTAACCCCAACAGATAGGGATGAGGCAGCCTGAGGATTAAGCTGAGAGACAGGTGAGGGAGGGGAGCAGTCAACAAGGCTAGCTACCATGACACCTTTTTTGATTGACACTATTCTTTGAGATCCATGGGCTCCATTTTTGACAGCCTCAATTGTATATTTGATTGATAACAACATTTGATCCTAATATTTGTACCATGACAATTATATTTTATATGACCAATTGGTTCGATTCATGTGATGTGTCCTATTTTATTTATGCATTATGGATGGATGTATTTATTTTCCTATATGCAATGATATGATTCTATCTTATGTGATGCAAGTGTTTTTATATCTTTTTCATATATAATGTGATGATGCATATATGATATGATAATGCAAATGTATGGTTATGAGATGCTTAGCAATCCTATATGATATCCTAAATGATAATGCAATGTTTTTGTATTTTTCCTTTTGCGTTTATGATGGTAATATATGGATGTCATGATGTTATTTATGCGATGGATCATGATATGTAAATGTAATATAATTATGCGAGATGATGTTATGATATGAGATGACTTATGATATGTAATGGTTATGTTATGCAATGATTATTATTTATGCAATGTAATGATATGGATGCAATTATTTCTCAAGATACTTAGGATAATAAATTATCATGACATAGTGATATGAGATGATTATGCTTTATACTATATGATATGATACGCCTATGCGATGATTATTGTTTTGCAATGATTCATGAATGCAATGTTATGGTATGGAATAATGTACTCCTAACATGCAATGATGATGGGAAATGATTATGACATGAAATGCAAATGCAAATGATATTATTATGCCTATGATATAAACGCCTATTGATACGTAATGATTTATGATGTGCAATGATTATTGGGTGCTATGCGATGATGCAAATGATATGATGGTGTATATGTAATTATGCTATGCTATGATTTAATAATTCCTATGTGATGCTAATTTTATGTGTATAAGATGAATGCAAGTTTATGGTTTATGAGATGTTTTGAGTAACCCATCTTTATTAATGGTGAAATGAAATTTGCATGTGAGATGATTAGTGATTCCTATATGATATGATATGCATTATGCTGATGGTTTGTGGATGCATTAACGCTGTTCTTGATTAACTATCATGGTACCATGTTAGTATGGAGAGAAGACATAAGAAATAGGGTAATGAAAAGAGGATCCAAAAAGCCTACATTATTAATGATGGTGATGATGACGATTTGCTTGTCAGGAATTGGGATTTAAAAAGGGCCATTTACCTTATGTTTGATAATACACATAGGCACAATGCATCAAGGTATAAAGAACCAGGATGGTGTTGTACCTAGTGTGATGGACTTTGACTCGACAAACAAATAGGAGTATTCCTGTTCACACTTGGCATACAAAACCTTATCTAAAATGCAGTTCAGATATTCCAAACATTTCAGACCAAAACATAGAAGGAAATCCTTCCTATGTGGTCAACAAGATATCTAAAACATCCTTCCTACACCTAGACAAAGTATGCACGACCGGGTTATATTACAAGAATATCCAACAAGCACAAAAAATAAAAAGATAATGATCGTTGCCCCATTTATTTCTCTCTAAATCCCTTTGTTTGGACATCATCAAGAGGTCATTGGAATGAGCACAATAAGATAAATCAAAAGACAAAGATCAAATAAACAAACAAACTAATGTTCTTCATACCGCTAGCCACGACTAAACTACGGTGATGCTTGATGTTGATGTCCATTGTAGGAAGGATGCATCCTAGGACATGATGTTATTAGATGATTTTGGGATTGAATGGATGATGGGATATTGATACTCTGAGTTGACTAACTTTCTTACCTACTGACCTAGACTTAAGACACCGACAATTAGGTTTTTTCTTTTGAACCTGCTAGACTTTCTTCCGACCAGTTTACCAAATGGTGAAAGTGATGATTGATTTATTATGAATGAGATTATTTCGAGTGAAAGCGAGATGAGACAGATGGATTTTTTCAAATATTTGGATGTTTTTGGTATTTTGAATGTTTTGAGGTTGTTTTTGGGATTTTTGAGATGTTTTACAAATGTTTTGATTTTCAATTTTTTTGTATTTTCTAAGATTTTGACCTAGAGACTAATCTAAAGACCTATCCTAGGGGTCTTAGGGGATGATCAAAGATTATACTTGCCTACGTTATACATGCAGAGGCCACGTAGTTCGATAGGATGACTCCATTTTTTCATTTTTTTGGGTTTTCAATTTTGCGAATGTTTTGGATTTTTAAAGGATTTTATGAATGTTTTTTAATTTTTTATTTTTAAGGAAGTCTTCAAGGATATACACAAATACGATCTGAATTTAGGCAGAAGAGCATGCCCCCAGTGTGATGCGATAGACTACTTCGATATAGATAGGACAAACTGACCTTAGGAATGTGCCAAGTAGTACTAGGGTGGAACATGATGTGGACATAGGGTCAAGCTATGATGCAGATGTGGATGGGTGAATGGAAGGATCAATGGGATGCGATGGATAAATGATGAAAGGCGATGGTAGGTGGTGCATAATAAGCCGTATAGATCATGATGGATGGAAAATGCTTTATTTACACAAGGCGTCTATTTGCCAGGTTTTCACCAAGGTACTTGTCCAAAGCGCCACCAAAGTGGTTTTCACTAGAGGAAGATTTTTATATTTACCATTTTTAATCCTTTTTCTGATTTTTTTTTGATTTTTATATATTTTTATATTTTTTTGTATTTTTGGTTTTATCCTTAAAAGATCAAGCATAATTTTTTTTGAGATGGGAGCTATTCATGGGTTCTTGTAGAGGCTCCCCTTTGGGCGTTGATAGTTGATATGCTCTTGACTTGTAACTTGATGTGATGATGAAGGGTACTAGCCAATTAGGTTCAAACATTCCCTTGCTATCTGGATTTGGAAAGTTCTTCTGATTCTCCTTCAATACTAGCTCTCCGACTTCAAAGGTCAGACTCTTGATCTTCTTGTTATAGATCTGCTTGAGATGGTTTTGGTAGACTTGCAAATGGTTTAAGACATCCATATGCCACTCATCTAGTAGTTCTAACTGATTCAGTCATGACATCCGATATTCTTCATCTGTCATGAGATTCTGCAATGATATTCTTAGGGAGAGGAGATCAATCTCAATGGGGAGGATGGATTTTTATCCATAGACCAGGGAGAATGGGGTGGCCCTTGTGGGTGTGTGGATACTCATTCAGTAGGCCCATAAGGCAGGATTTAACCGTAGATTCTAGTTACAACCAACTTCATTGACTGTCTTTTTGTGGATTTTGACAATGGTCTTATTTGTAGCCTCAGCTTGGCCATTACCTTAGGGGTAGTATGGAGTGGAAAAGTGATGTTGGATGTTGAATTTATGGCATAGTTCTCAGACATCCTAGTTTTTGAAAGGTGTCCCGTTATCTGAGATAATGGCTTAAGGGACATCGTAGCGACAAATGAGGTAATTCAGGATGAACTTGGAAATCTGCTTTCCTGTAATATATGTCATTGGTATGGCCTCTACCCACTTTGTAAAGTATTATATGGTGGTAATAATGAACTTGTGTCCATTAGATGAGGTGGGGGATTTTTCCAATGAGATCGAGCCCCCATTGTGAAAAGGGCCAAGGTGTAATGATCAGGTGGAGCTCTTGAGCTGGTGCATGGATGAGATCCCCATGCTGTTGGCATTGCAAGAATTTCTTGACATATTCATGGGCTTCTCTTTCGATTGTCGGCCAATAGTACCTCGCTCTCAATAGCTTCTTGGCCAAGGTCATACTGCTTGAATGTGAACCACATATGCCATTATGTACCTCCGTTAAAGTAGTCAAATCTTCCTCAACATTTAAGCATCGTAACAGGGTTCCATCGATACTCCTACGGTATAGGGTGTTGCCTAGGATAACAAAATGGGTTGAATTTTTAACAAAGGATTTAATAAGGTTGGGAGTGATGTCAGCGGGGAGGATTCCTATTTTAAGATAAGTGTATATGTCATGATACCATGGGTTACCAAGACCAACGATTTCACACACAAATTCAAACTCTGGTACCTTGAATGTTGGTATGAGAAGCTACACTAGAAGGAATTATTGCTTTGGGACGTTGCTTGGGATAGCTAGTAGCGATCCAATTGTGGCCATAACATCCACTGCTCTGTTATTTTCTCTCAGTATCTGCTCGAATGTGATATCAATGAATGACTCTTTGAGGCTTTCTACCAGTTTCTTGTATGGAGTCAACTTGTCATCCTTCGTTTGATATTCATCATTGACTTGGTTGATGATAAGCTGTGAATCTCCATAGAATTTGAGTGCCATGATATGCCACTGTGCGACAATTCTCAACCCTATGACAAGAGCCTCGTATTCTGCAATATTGTTTGTGCAAGCAAAGGACAACTTGTATGACTTAGGTATACAATATCCTTGTGGTATAATGAAGAAGACTCCATTTCCCGACCCATGATGTGTGTATGATCCATCAAAATACATTTTCCAGTGATCTGCAATGTTTATGTTGAAGATGGATTCATCAGGGAACTCCGATACAAGCGGATTTTTGAATATATTGGTGCCTCTGCTAGCTGATATGCAATTGCTTGTCCCTTAATGGAATTATACTCCACATACTCAATGTCATGCTCCATCAGGATCATAACCCATTTAGCCGTTCACCTTGTGAGCATTGCTTTGAAAAGTAGATAACTCTAAGAGAACCAAGGGTTGTTGCTGTTGTTGATATATAAAGAATCAAGTGTTTGCCAAGAATTGGTGGAATAAGAACTGGTGGTGTGAGCAATTACTCCTTGATCTTGTTGAATGCCCAGTCACATTTCTCATCTCATTTGTATGCTACCCCCTTGTTGAGTAGATGAGAATATGGGATTGCCTTATCTACTAATTGTGCTATAAATCGATGGATGGACTGGAGTCTTCCTTGTAGACCTCTTAGCTGCTTCATTGTCCTTGGTGCCTCCATCGGGGATTTCCTAAACCTTGGTAGGATCTATCTTGATCCCTCACATTGACACAATGTACCCTAGGAGCTTGCCTGATTGCACCCCAAAGACACACTTCTTTGGATTTAGTCTAACCTTGTATTCTTCCAGCCTATCAAAGATGGAGCTCAGTGCTGATATATGATCTCAACATTTTCTTGACTTGGCTAGTATGCCATCTACATAATCTTCCACAGTTTTGTGAATCATATCATGGAATATTAGTGTCATGGCCCTTTGATAGGTAGTTCCTACGTTCTTTAGCCCAAACAACATCATATTCCAAGAGTATGTCCCTCATGGACAAGTGAAAGTTGTTTTGTGTTGGTCATCCTTAGCTATCATGATCTGATTGTATCCTAATAATCCATCCATTAGTGATAACATTTCATGCCCCGCCTTCATATCCACAATCATGTCTATGTTTGGGAGAGGAAAGTCATTCTTCGGGAACGCTTTGTTTAGATCTCTAAAGTCAGTGGAGATGTGGATTCCCCCATCAAGCTTTGAAATAGGTACAAGATTTGAAACCCACTCTAGATAGTCAATTGGCCATATGAAACCAACGTCTAGGAGTTTCCGTATTTCCATTTTGACGAACAATGTGATCTGTGGGTGCATTTTTCTTAGCTTTTGTTTTACTGGTTTCGCCTTTGGATACACAGCTAGGTGATGCACCACAACTTCTAGATCAAGACTAGGCATGTCGATATAGGTCCATGCAAAGTTCACCTTTCTTTCCCTCAGAAAGGCAGCTAGGAGCTCTTGTTCTTCGGTCATAAGTGACTCTGCATAGAACACTATATGTGGTTTTTCTTCTATCCCCAAGTTGACTAGATTGCACTTCTTTTCTAAGATTGTTGACTTCTCTTGATGAATAGCGCTGAGAGGAAGATTGGATCCCCCATCCTCCAATGCCTCAAAGAGGTTTTCACCATTGGATGCATCCTTTGTTTTTACTATTTTCAGGTCTGAAAGTGCCACAGTGTGGTTTTCACTTAAATACCTAGAGATTATTCTCAAGTTTTCACTTTTGCGACTGAGGGATTCAATCATCTCCCCATAATAGGCATGTGTGTCTAGTTCAATGTTGAATCTAGCTTTGTGATATCCACAAGGTACATTGTCTCGAAATCCCATGAATTTTGAGAGTGCTTTATCATTTTTGAATGTGTGTAGAATTGGCGATCCTCGTTGGTCGTAGTCTATTAACTGGGGGTATACTAGTTTTAGCTCATGGGCTTGGTTGTTTGACTCAAAGGACACAATGGAAATCATGAATAAGGAGGAGTCTTCAAACAATATAGGTAGGCCAAAAATGGTATCCTCATCACTATCACTCCCACATACCTTAGTTATGTCAAAGGTAAAATTATCTAAGGGTAGACTTGTAGATACTGGTAAACGTAGGGGAGTTTTAACTACTTTAACGGGGGACTTCTACCATGTATGGTTATACTCAGAGGGGTACATACAAGGCCAAGATTTTCATGCGCTTCTTATCAATGATGGGTTCTAATTGACCATTGTTGTGTTTTTCAAGGTTTTCATTCTTGTTATAGCCCATTCCCAACATTAATTGAAGTCCTTTGTTAGCGTCATCCATAGGAAGGGCTGGTACTGGTCTTTCTTCTTGATACAGGAGACTGGATATATCTCTTTCATCCATAACTTCCTGACCTAGATCTCCCTAACTTCTGAATCGAGAGGGATTTGCTCTGAAGGTTTGAGATGTCGTACTGGCTAGTTGCGGCTGTCCATGGGATCTAGGGGATTGAGGTAACTCCCCTACCACAAATTCTCCCTTCTTCATTTTGTAATCCCCACACCCATTGTCTTGGATAATGAATTTGATATCAGAGATGTCAGGAATGGCGAGTGTCTTTGTCCCAGAAGTGGAGGCTATGTTGGATGGATCTATATATAGAGTTGAAGGTCCTTCATAATTTTTTGGCACTTGAGGGATTTTGTAGAACTTGGCTTCCATATTTTTGCAATAGGCAAAGGGTTCGTGATCACCATGAATTGTGACCTCTTGGTTCTTTGTAGGGGAATTTAACACATTGATGAAATGTGGATGCAACCGCTTTCATCCCATGTATCTAAGGGTGCCCTAGAAGAATGTTATATGGGAGGTTGAGATCAAGGACCTGGCAAGTGGTTTCCATAATGGCTGGTCCCACCTGAATGGGAAGCTGAATAGTGCCTTGAGACACCCTTTCTTGATTATCATAAGCCTGGATGGTGATACCTTTTTTTTTTTTCAATCATGTCCTCAAAAAATCCTAGATTTTTTATTAGCTTGAGGGAAAAATGTTCAACCCTACACCTCCATCCATGAGTACTCGTTTGACCTTATTCTTATAGACGAAGACTTCCAGATGAATTGCACGATTATGAGATGGTTGGGTTAGGAGATCTTGTTCAGATAATGTTAGGAGATGTGGCATGGTGATGTTTCTGACCATAGCTTGAAATTGATGTGCATCAAGGTTCGTGGGTACAAAAGACTCAGCGAGGGCCTTTTCCAAAATCTCCCTATGCGTAGGCAAAATTTTTAGTAACTCCATGATTGAGATCTGAGTGGGGGTCTTCTTTAGCTATTCCAAGATATTATAGTCATTGGCAATTGATTTGGAATTTGGGGGTCTAGGGATGCTGATTCTACCACTTCATGTGGTGACTCCATAGTCAACTTTGGATCCTGGGATATGGATAACACCTACCCATTCATCTAGAGATGCGACAATGTGGTCATACACGTGGTTAACACTTCCATACTTCTTTCCCTTGCCGTTATTGTTTTCCTTATTGTGATCTAGCATCAGGTTTGTGTATATCTTGAGGTCTTGATTCCTAGATCCTGGTGCGGGATGCTCAACAAAGATAGTTTTTTTTTCAATGAGGTCCTGGATTATATTTTTGAGCCTCATGCAACTGGTTGTGGTGCATCCCTTTATCTTGTGAAAGTCACATAGGTGCTTCTCGGCACACCATGGTGGCTTAACTTGAGGCTCCTAGTAATTCTCAATGACAGGGAGCGTGATGATGTTGGCCTCAACAAGTCGCTTAATGACAGATTCAACTGATTCTCCAAGTGGTGTGTACTTTCGCTTTGGAGGATATTGATTTCTTGTAGATGGTCCACTTTGATCATTGACATTGTTCACTATCTACTGATTTGTTGGTTGCTGGGGTGTGTTGGATCGAGGGTACTTTGATTATTACTCTGAGGTTGTTGATATGTTTGTTGTTGCTTGTTGGGCTTTGGAGCACTAATTATAAACTTAGCATCAACAACCCCATCGTTGGTGACATTCTTGTTTTTCACCCATGTTCATGGCTTGTCATTATAGATGGTCAATGGAAGATTATCTTCATAAGCAGGTGTTCCCCACTGTGTGATGAGAGCTCTTTCGATGCCGAGAGATTTAGGGATGAGTTGGTCGTAGGAGGTGATGCATTGGACTTTGAGATGGAAGGCCAAAGTTCCTTCAAGATTTGCAATGATAGTTTTGACTGGCCACTCCTTTGGCATGGCCCACTTACTTCTATTGGATTTGGATTTCCATCATTGTAACAAAGATGCAAATGATACTCCTTTTTTTTGCTTGAGGTTGGATAGTTCCTCCAACCTTACATCCATGCCCATATTGAATGCATAATTTTGCATGAACACATCTACAATTTCTTGGAATTTCTTGATTCCTGGACGAAGTTGGGATAACCATTCCATGGCCGGTCTAGCTAGACTCCACAAGAAGAGCCTCATTAGATAGGAGTCATCATAAGCTACTTCCATGCAATGCATGTGGAATTCCCTAATGTGATCTTCAAGGTTTCTGAGGCTATGGTACTTGTCAAATTTGGGGATCTCAAAGCCTTGTGGAAACGGTTTCATCATAATACTCCCATCAAACGGATAAGGACATAGATTCCCTTGTGATTTAGGGGTCTTCCCTGATTGGATGTCCAACACCTATTGTGATAACTTCTTGATTTGGGTGGATAAATCACCTTGTGGGTCAGGTGGTGGGATGAATGTGTTTTGGGTTGGAGTAATGATGATGGGTGTGGTGATTTGTGGACTGGGTGGTGCATTAGTGAGAGTTTGCTGCACAACCAATGCTTGTTGGTATGCTTGTAACTGCTGTTGTTGTTGTGCAAACAATACTTGTTGTTGGGATTTCTATTGCTGTTGTGCCAAAAATGCTTGCTGTTGGACTTGCTGTTGCT
>CM021101.1:208656309-208717716 GCA_007115665.2 Sequoiadendron giganteum
TTTGGTGCACTTGATGTGTTGATTTGATTTGGCTGATTTTGGATAAGTAAAGGGGGTTGCCCTAAACCAAGGTTTGGTGTGGATGTTGATGTAAATGGTGGAAGCAGTGGAAAAATGGGTGTTGTATTCCCTTGGGAAAATGATGACGATGATGAGGGATCAAATATTCCCCCTAGTCCCAATAATCCACCTTCTCCTTGCGAGGTCATGGGGAGAGAGGTTTGTGTGTTGAGAGGATATGCCGGTGTTGTGTGAAAAGAGGATGGATTGGTGGGCTCATGAAATGTGAGTAGAACGTATGGGTGTCACAGATTTAATGGGACAGATTGGCCTAGTATGGTGTTCACATCCAATTCTTGGTTGTTCACAAGGGGATGTGTTTGAAGTTCATTAAGAAATGAGCTTCCCTTGCTGACAATTGGTTGAGTTGGAGAAATGGATGATGTGATTTGTGGGATGCTTTGAGTGATGCTTTGGAACAAAGGTGTGGATGAGACCGGTGGAATAATCCTAAGAGGTTGTTCCACAATAGTTTTGAGGTCAAAATTCAAAGGGAGTTTAGCCCTTTCTTTTGCCAATTCTAGCATATATTGTGAAGGATTGAGCCTCATCATAGCATTGAAAATTTTGTGATTCTCAAGATGTTGGACCATTTCTATGATTTCCTCTTGAGTCATCCCCAAGACATTATGGGTGATGTCTTCCACTTGAGCTTCCTCTTGAGGATCTTGTGGTAATAGAGGAAGATTGTGTGGGGGGTTGCTAGATCCCATAGGATTGATTTCGGGTGTAGTTTGACTTAGGTCACTTGAAATAGATGTTTTCTTGTTGGTTTCCATGTTCTTGTATTGAGATCAAGTTTGCACCATAAAATAAGGATCAAATTTTAGGTACAAAGAAGAAAAACCAAGTTTTCTCAAGGATCAAAGGATGGTGATGAGAGAGACAAAGGGTGGATGATGTGAATGATTAAACTCTCAAGAATCTTGAAGGGATACTAGACTTTGGGACTTTTGGATTTTTGATTTTTTTGATTGGATTATGAACTCATAAACCCCAAGAGGTTGGATTCTTATCTTGGAATAAATTTGTTCACAAGGATTGATAATTTAACTAAGAACATGAAGAAGGACTCATCTATGTTTGAAAAACAAGGATAGATAACTGAGAGGGGTGAATCAATTGTTACATAATTTAAAACTTATTCAACCTTATTAACCTTTAATCTCAGATCTGATAATTAACAGTGAAAGCATGAATCTACAACACATCAAAAACACACAATACCAAGATTTTCGCATGGAAACCCTGTTAGGGGAAAAACCATGGTGGAGGTTAATCCACAATTTATACCCTATCAAAAGTATAAAAGAAATGAATAAGGAATGCACTTGCATTTAGGCACACTACCTAGAGCTCACTGATCAGAAGGGAAGGCTCACTAACTTACATAAAACAATCAGATTAAATCCATCTGATGAGGTTGAACTAAGAAATTAGATTCTACAAAAGCCTGATGATAGTTCCGGTTAGACACAAATACACTTCTTCACACTTCACTCAATCTCCTTCACACTCTGCTCTGAAATCAAATGATTTGATCTTTATTCATACATTTCACATACACACTTCATGCTCATATATCACAAATGAAGAAAAAAATCTCTCTTATATATCCGCTACATGGAATTACATCAACTCTATCGGCCAGAAATAAAGAATAAATGAATTACAAACTATCGGCCTAATTCATGAGAAACTATCAATGCATACCAACCATAGTCAGTTGCAACATAATGCAAACCTAAATCAACATCCTTGAACACATAAAGTATTCAAAAATTAATCCACAAGGATCCACAACATGCTACAACCACCATGTCGGCCAAGAACATGAAAACTTGAACGCACAAAGGAAAAATAATTGATCACGAGCACACCGATCAATGTAGACATACAAAAATGATAGAGAATGATCTAGAACCATCATTGAACATCACATGATCATACACAACAACTTATCTTACCAAAATATCATTCTTTTCTTCCAGAACCACCTGCTATAGTAACATAATAACTGTAGGAACTCAAAAACTCATAACTTTCTCCAATCTTGATGTGCACCTCTGGAACTTCTGGATAACATACTAGATAGGCTAAAAAACAAAACCTTTAATGCAAATTTTTTGAATATCAACGTATAAAACTTTCCACTACTCTGATCATCACAGCTTCACAAACTACCTGCAACATATTTATTATAATTTTCTCAATATCCTTGACATATACAACCTTCAGAATCATCAATGCTAATAGTGTTGACATCAATTACAACCACATATCAGTAACACAACCACAACATCCAAAAATCTCCCCCTTTGGCATTGATGGCAACACATGATATGAAAAATACCATCAACACAACTAACTCTTTACACATTGTTCTTCTCCTCCTTACTTTACACTCTTCCATATTTTCTCTCAGTTCTTATCACTCTTCTTCCCTTTTCTTCTACAAAGGTTTTTCACATTACTCTTCTCCCCCTTTGAAATCAATGGAAAAGGCACACAAGCTTTGAACCACATATCTAAATCATTTGACTACTCCGCCTGAGTAGTAGCCACCATAACATCAATCCAAAAAAAGATATGACTATGAGTGCACAGATTGATGCAAAGACTTGCATCTTAGTTCAAATTAGGAGGAGAAATCACCCCTAACTTTCCTTTGAGATACTCAAAATTATCCTTAGGTAACGGTTTAGTGAATATATCTACAATTTGTTCCTTAGTGGGCACATACTCCAGTTTGACTTCTTTATCACTCACTTTGTCTCTCAAAAAGTGATATTTGATAGATATATGTTTTGTCTTTGAATGTAGCACCAGATTCTTAGAAATGTTTATGGCACTATCACAAAATATAGAAATAGGATCATCATACTCAATTATGATATCTCTCATCATATGTTTCATCCATATTACTTGAGTGCAATTGTTTGCAGCAACAATATATTCTACCTCAACAGTAGATAAGGAAATGGAATTTTTCTTTTTACTTAACCAAGACACCAACTTCTTCCCCAAGAAGAATGTACCACCACTTGTACTTTTCTTATCATCCACATCTCCTGCCCAATCTGCATCTGTAAAGGAATTCAAAGTAAGATCATCATCCTTAGGATACCAAAGACCAAAATCAACTGTCCCTTTCAAATATTTGAAAAATTCTCTTTATTGCAGTCACATGTGATTCCTTCAGATGAGCTTGATATCTAGGAACCATACACACAACATTCATAATGTTTGGTTTGGTCTGAGTCAAATAGAGTAATCCATCGATCATTGACCTATACCCTATTTGATTAGCCTTAGGAGAATCATCATTTCGTGTCAACTTGCATCCAATTACCATGGGTGTACCTACAGGCTTTGAGTCTTCCATGCCAAACGTTTTTAGTAACTCTCTTACAAATTTGGACTGAGATATAAAGATTCCATCATCTAACTGAGTAATTTGCAATCCTAAAAATAATTTCAGCTCTCCAATCATTGACATCTCAAACTCACTTTTCATTTCATTAGCAAAATTCATACATAAGTCATCATCACCTTCAAAAATAATGTCATCAAAAAAGACTTCAATAATCAACTCTTTATCTTGATCCACCTTGAAATACAAATTGCTGTCAACAATACCTTTATTGAATCCAAGCTTCAACAAGTATTTATCCAGTCTAGCATACTAGGATCTAGGGGATTTTTTGAGTCCATACAGTGCTTTCTTCAATCGGAAAACCATGTATTTTTCATCAGTCAGTTGAAATCCATCTGGTTGCTCAACATTAACTTCTTCTTCTAATTCACCATTCAGAAATGATGACTTCACATCCATTTGATAGAATTTGTAATTCTTGAAAGTAGCATAGGCAAGAAACAACCTTGCAACTTCAATTCTAGCAAGAGGGGCAAAGTTTTCTTCAAAATCAATACCTTCCATCTGTGAGTACCCTTTACATACCAGTCTTGCTTTATTTTTGACCACTTCACCTTGTTCATTCAATTTATTCTGAAACACCCATTTGGTTCCAATCACATTTTTATCCTGAGGTCTGGGAACAAGAATCTATGTATCATTTTTCTCTATTTGCATCAATTCTTCCTTCATTGCTTCCATCCAATATTCATCTTTACATGCTTCATTGACATTGGTAGGTTCAGTCTTGGAAATCAGGCAATACTCTTTTGCAATTCTTCTTCTAGTCTGCACACCTTTGTTCTTGTCTCCTATAATTTGATTTTTAGAATGATTTAGCTTTACATACCTTGGGACTTTGGGATTCTCTTTGACTTCTAGTTCTTCTGTTCTCTCTTCTGCACTTCCACTAGCTTCTCCTTCATGATTCTCTTATTCACTGAAATAATTTGAACTTGATTATGTGTTTGCGCATTCTTTCCATTATTAGTACTATCATGTTGGTCATCTGAATCATATCCACAGTATCTAGATGATCTGTCAGTATCTTCATCAACTCTAACATTTTAACTTTCAACCATTTTCTTCAATCTTCTATTGTAGCACCGGTAGGCTTTGCTCTTAGTAGAGTAACCCAAAAATATTCCTTCATCACTTCTAGCATTAAACTTGCCAATATATTCATCTCTCTTGATATAACATCTACTTCCAAATATTTTGAAATATTTAACAATAGACTTATAACCAAACCAAAGCTCAAAAGGAGTCTTACCAGAATTACCATTGACATTTACCCAGTTGATAGTGTATACAACAATGCTTACAACTTCTCTCCAATAGATATGAGGAACATTACCTTCCAACATCATAGTTCTAGCAACATATAAAATTGTTCTGTTCTTTCTCTCAACAAATCCGTTCTATTGAGGGGTCTGGGGAGCAGATAACTGTCTTTTGATTCCATGCTCTTCACAAAATGAATTGAAATCTTGGGAAGTGAACTCACCACCTCTGTTTGATCTTAAGCATTTAACCTTCAAACCTATCTCATTTTTTTCCATATCTTTGAAACATTTGAACTTTTCTAGTGCTTCATGTTTTTCTCTCAAAAAAGGAACCCATAACATCCTAGAGTAATCATCAATAAGCAACATAAAGTACCTTTCTCCTTGTAGACTTTTGATTCTAGATGGACCACATAGATCAGTATGAACCGGCTCTAGTATTCCATTAGAATGATGCTGTTTTCTTCGAAAATAAATTCTTGTCTACTTTCCCATTCAACATTCCTTGCATATAGTGTTAGTAGGCTTCACTAACTTAGGTAGATCTCTAACTGCTTGAGTGGAGCTTACTTTGATAATTTTATCAAAATTCAAATGACACAACTTACATCAACTTGAGCAATTAAACAGCTTTCACTAGCAACACTCAGGTGAAAATTGTTACCTCTTGTCTTTGTACCTGAAGCAATTACATTTCCAAAACTTCCCAATATCCTGCACTTACCATCCTTGAACTAAATATTGTATCCCTTGTCTACCATTTATCCAACACTCAACAAATTATGCTTCAATCCTTCAACATAAAGGACACCATCAATGTTATATTTACCACCAAGAGAAATAGTACCTCTGCCACAAATCACACTAGCATTGTTGTCTCCAAATATTACAACACCACCGTCATATTTCTCTAAGCTTATAAAATTTCTTTTGTCACCAATCATATGATGTGAGCATCCGCTGTCAATCACCCATTCATCCTTTTCATCAATTCTGGCTACAAGAGCTTTCTCAATATTCTTATCACTAGCAGATTCAGTGGACATCGTACCATTTTCCTTGATAACAATGAATACCCATCCATCTTCATTACCATTTTCTTTATCAGATTCGTCATCAATAACACCTTCTTCAACATAATAACATTTCTTTTGAAATCTAGACTTGTCAGGTTTGTACTTAGAAACTCTTTCAAGACACCTTGATGCAAAATGACCTATCTTACTGCAAGAGAAACATTTAATAGGCAACTTTCCTTTATACTTACCATGTCCTTTGGCTTCTCTTTTCACAATCAATGCTTCCAGATCTTCTAGCTCTCTTTCTTCATCTTCAATCTGTTTCATCTCATCTTCATATTTGAATATCTTACTAGAACTTCTCCCGAATCATATCTCTGTTGGATTTTTCTGGATATAGTAGCTTTAAATGCAGATTCTGTTTTAGGAGTAGACTCACCAAATTCACTCAACTCAAAGGCAACTAATTTACCAATCAACATATCTCTTGTCACATTTGTTACTGTCTTGAGCTCTTCAATAGCATGAGATTTTGTTTTGTAAGAAGTAGGCACTGATTTGAGCAATTTAGCTACAATATCATCTTCTTCCATAATTCCACCGACACATCTAATACCCATCACTAGTTCATTTACCTTCTAGATGAAAGCAACAATGTTTTCATCTTCACTCATCTTCATGTTTTCCCATTTGCCTTTCAGAATTTGTAGCTTAGCAACTTTCACTTGTGCATCTCCTTCATACAATGTCTCCAACTTTTTCCAGATCTGATGTGTTGTTTTCAGACCTATCACATTTGTCATCTCTGAATCTATCAGAGCACTCAATAATGCTTCTATAGCCCTAGTATTAGTTTTAGCTTCTTTGATCTCATCAAGAGTAGAGGGACCATTCCGATGAATATTATATTTGTTCTTTGTAATCTTCCAGAAGGGTTCACCAATGCACTTCAAATGACACTCGATTCTGACTTTCCACAAAGAGTAATTTGTACCATCGAATCTAGGACTATCTTTCTTGTATGATGCTATCATGGATCACCTCAAGCTATTAAACTTCTTCAGAGGGACCTTCTCTGATACCAATTGTTGGAAAAACAAGGATATACAACTGAGAGGGGGGGTGAATTAGTTGTTACAAAATTTAAAACTTATTCAACCTTATTAACCTTTAATCTCAGATCTGATAATTGATAGTGAACGCATGAATCAAAAACACATCAGAAAAACACAACACCAAGATTTTGGTGTGGAAATCTTGTTAGGGGAAAAACCACGGTGGAGGTTAATCCACAATTTATACCCTGTTAAAAGTATAAAATAAATGAATAAGGAATGCACTTGTATTCATACATACTACCTAGAGCTCACTACTCAAAAGGAAAGGCTCACTACCTTACATAAAACAATCAGATTAAATCCATCTGATGAGGTTGAACTAAGAAATTAGCTTCTACAAAATCCTGATGACAGTTCTGGTTAGGCACAAAAACATTTCTTCACACTTCACTCAATCTCCTTCACACTCTGCTCTAAAATCGAATGATCCAATCTTTATTTTCACATTTCGCATACACACTTCATGCTCATATATCACAAATTAAGAAAACAATCTCTCTTATATATCTGCTACATGGAATTACATCAACAACTATGTCGGCCACAAATAAAGAATAAATGAATTACAAATTGTCGACCTAATTCATGAGAAAATCTCAATGCATACCAACCGTAGTTAGTCACAACATAATGAAGACCTAAATCAAGATCCTCAAACACATCAAGTATTCAAAAATTAATCCACAAGGATCCACAACACGCTACAACCACCATGTCGGCCAAGAACATGAAAACTTGAACATACAAAGGAAAAATCATTGATCACGAGCACATCGATCAACACAGATGTACAACAATGATAGAGCATGATCTAGAACCATCACTAAACATCACATGATCATACACAACAAATTAATTTACCAGAATTGATTTCTCTTCTTCCAAAACCACCTGCTACAATAACATAATAACTGTAGGAACTCAGAAACTCATAACTTTCTCCAATCTTGATGCACACCTTTGAAACTTCCCAAGAAAATACTAGATAGGCTCAGCAAAAAACCCTTTAACGCACGACTTCTGAATACCAACGTACAAAAATTTCCACTACTCTGATCATCACAACTTCACAGACTGCCTGCAACATATTTATTATAATTTTCTTAATATCCTCGACATATACAACCTTCAAAATCATCAATGCTAATAGTGTTGACATCAATGAAAATCAAATATCAGCAACACAACCACAACATCCAACAATCTACACATACTTAGTTAAACAAGATGATTTTGATTTGATTTAAAGGATTTGCCAAAAGTCTAGCATGATTTGATTTTTCCAAGATTCGAAGAGTTGTTTGGCGAGATGAGATTTGATTGATGTTTTGGAGGGATGGATGAAAAATGATGATTTTGATCCTAGATTAGACCTAGATAAAACTCCTTTCTACAAGACCTCAGTATTGAAGAACATGCTTGTACTTCCTATGTGAGAAATTCAAACCTTTGAAAGAGACTTGGATTTTGTTGGTAATAAAGTTCGTACAAATTAGGATTGTTCTTTGATGTACATTTGTAAAATTTGAAGGTCAATCTTTCTCTAAATTCGTAAAGCATAGACAAACGTTTCCTGTGAGATTTTTGACTAAGACCTTTGGACTTTGGTTTTCGGATTTTGATCTTTCAAGAAATCATTTGGAAGAGCACATGTGTGGGGTTCAATTGTTTCTTGAATTTGCTTAATGACTTCCTTTTATCACAAAAAAATATTGATTAGGTTTTTCAAACTAGATGTCTAATGTCCTAACTTCTTCTCATCCCACAAAGTACATTATGTAGGATTTAAGGAAATCAAGGTAATAGTTTCCTAATATTGACTTTAGTGAGAGAACAAATTATGATATAAATCCAAACACTTAGAAGCCTCTAAGGATGAAATCCCTAGGGAAAGCAAGAGAACTTGGATTTGTCAAAGGTATTTGTTCCTCCTAAAGGGTTTGAAATTTTGAGAATTTGGTGGATGTTTGTTTTCAAGCGTTTTAGATCCAAGCAAAGTATTTTGATTCTAAAGCGATGCACAATCCTAGGATAAAATGAGACAATATTTGTTGAGTTGCCACTTGGATAAATCTAGCTACGCTTACCCTTAGTGTATGATTAGATGCTTGACCACACTGGCTCCCCTCCACGATACACACTTCTCGGGTCAACCAAGCATCAATATCCATGAAACTCCCATGACATACTTATCATCTCTACCAAGAGCTGTAAAAATGTGGGACAAATTTAGAACGACCGTTCTTGCATCAACAAATAGATTTAAGGATTTGGGCCTTCTAAACAAAAGGTTTTAATATAGGCATTCTGTTCATGGGGGATCATCCATTTGGCAAGAGACCATTGCTGCCCTTCTTGTCGGAACAATCCTTGTGATACTTGAACTTTTTTCAAGTACCCACACTTATATACCAGTTGGAAGTCGCTTGGCTTTAGTGTGTTATCGGTTGGGTCGTTCCCTTGGGTGATTAATTTTTCCCACCAGGTAGGCCCTCTAAGGATAAACAAAAGTGAGTAAGCACATCTGTAGTTCGATCAATCTTTGTTGAGAAATAAAGAGAGAATACTCACGATATACTCCACTCACACTAGCAAGATTTTGTTCAATTTTAGGAACCCAAATTAAAATGTGGAGGTAATCACTTATACAAATTAATATCACAAAAATCCTTTTGATTCTCAAGATCACCATGAGGTGCGAGAGAAGCGCATAAGTCTTTTTAAATGATATTACTTTGGATAAAGGATTACAAAACATAAAAGACACATGTTCATTTTAATCCTTCAAAAGCAAGAATATGAATTCTTTTTAAGCACCAACTCTGAAGTGTGAGATTTGTTTGTTCAATTGTTAAGTCCAAAAAAAAATCTAGTAAGTTACCTATGGTTCTTTTTAATCCGTTTGTTTTGTTCTTTTTAAGGCCAAATGAAAATTAGCTATTCCTTAAAAGCATGAAGATGACAAGTCCTTAGAAAAAGGGATTATAATTTCTCCCCAAAGTGTTTAAAAACACTTGATACAATAGGATGATGATGTCATAAAGGAATCCTTGTCTTTGTTTACTCCCTTCACCTTTGATCAAGCTCACCTACAAAAAAATGGTTAATACTGCAGGAATAGAGGCCAAAAAACTAGTTAAGAGTTAAAAGCAATCAAAATGAAAAAGCACATGTTGAAATTAATTTGCAAACTACTTTTTACCCAACTCCAGCGATGCAGTCTATGATTGTGACACAGTTTAAGGAAGTTAGCGATGCTATATAGCACCGTTGGGACTGAGAACGACAGACTGTGCAAAAACCAGTGAGCGCGATTGTGACGCTCTTTCGACAAGTGATGTAGTTTGGATTTTGGATGGCAAGCGTCACAGTTTGAAATTCAAATTTTTGGGCGGGAAGACCTCAATGACGTAGTTTGGAGTTTGCAGCGTCGCTATATGGCACCGCTAGGCTGATAGCGACGAAGTTTCTTGTAGACAACAAAACTCAACACAAAAAATCATGAATTTTTTAGAAAAAGTGTTAATTTTCTTCAGATTAGCCCTCCTTCTAGCACCAAAATATGAATGGTGATTCTAGACCTGCACAAACATAAAGAACAAGCACACAATTAGCTCAAAATGCAAGTTAGAAACAACATTCCCCATGAGATTCATTTGAAACAAGAAAACAAGAAATAATGTAAAAAACACAATGAAAGAAGCTATCAAATCCTATTCAAATGAACAAACTCTCAATCCCATGGAGGAATTGGTGCCATTTTGATGTGGAAAATGGCCCTTTCCCAATTCCTTGCAAGCTTGATGATAAATGATGAATATTTGATGCTCCTTGGTGAAATTTCTCCATAACCTAGCTATGAAAATATGAAAATGGATAGAAATTGCTCAAAACTCAAAGATAATAATGTTGCATGAAGTTGTGGATCCAAAATTCAAATGAGAGCCTTCTATAAATAGAAGAGAATGATGGAGAAAGAGGCAAAAGAGATGAATGTGAGACAAAAGACCAACCAATAGGAAGAGGCCACTTCTCAACATGTGATTGGAGGAGGAATGAACACATTTTGATGAATGTGCAAATAAATGTGGTTAGGTGGAATTTGAAATTGTTGAAATGAAAAGTTAGAGGGAGAAAGGAATGGAGTAAATGCCACTTGGCTCAAGGCAAAGGACATGTAAGAGGCCTTTAATGCCTTGTTGGATGTACTCATCCCTTTTGGAGGGATTTTTTGAATTTGAGGAATATTCCCTCATTGATACCATGTTGAGAGAATATAAAAGAATTTATAAATCAATTAAATTGATTTACTTGTACAAGTTGCAAAATCTAGAGGATTGGAGTGTTTAGGATTAAGATTAATTTAATAGGAGATTAGCTGATGTGACAATTTGATTTAGATTTTTGGATTAATTTAAATCAAAGTTGAGAGGAATATGAATTTAGATTTAATTATTAAATAAAATTTAATTTATTTAATTAAAGGGAATGGTGTTAATTAAATAAAGATGAATTTAGTTAATTTAAAAGAGATGACTTTAGATATTAATTAAATAAAATGAATTATTTAATTAAAAGAGGGACTATAGGATTTAAGTAAACAAAATAATTTATTTAATTAACATAAGATGATGACTTAATCAGATAAAATTGATTTATTTAATTAATAGATGCAATATGATGAATTTAATTAAATACAAATCATTTAATTAAATGACTAGCCGAGGAGATGATTCGGGATGAACTGGTGTTAGTAAGATCATGATCAAGTGTGTAGGATCAATATGGATATTTTTCGTGTCTACAGATGCAATTATGGAGAAGTATTGAGTTGTCCTCTATATACTATTTACATCAAGCTATTATGTTTTGGGAACTAACCTTTTGCAAGTCTATCAAGTAGTCAAGGCATCCATCAATCAACTTATAGTGTGGCATCTCTTCTTCAAGGGTTTTCACATCAAGGTAACATTATCATTTATCATTTATGAATTTCAATCAATTATTGTCATTCTAGCCTCTGCCCATCCTAGGGCATGCCCTCTTGATCATCATCAATTTTTGTACATGGAGGTACAAATACCAAAATAGGGTTTGACTGAGGCAAGCCCTTATACAACACAAATGTTTCCCTCTTTTTATGTGTACAAGTTAGATTCAAAACTTTCATCAAAAACTATCTCTGATGAAGTGCAAAGTAGACTATAACACACAGATCAAACTTTTAAATTCTAAAATGGAAGGAACCTAGTCCAAGGTGCCCCACACCCCTGACTAGCTACTTTAGGCTCAAATTTTTAGTGCAGGTTCCTCTCTATCTCTATCTCTCATATTTGAAGCTGATATTTTATTTTTGTCTATGCAATAATTTACATTTTTAGATATAGGATTACATGTCAAATATGCTTCCTAAAACACACATCAAATTTATCTCTTTTACAACTCAAAATAAAATAAACCCTTTAAGATGTTGGCTCTCCCTTGTGGCAACAAGCTAATCATCAAACCCTAGTTGGTTTATGTCTGAATTTGAAGTCAAAATGAAAAGGAGATAATCCTAGTTATCCTAATTGGATCTAGGATCACTTTTCCTACTCAACATTTCTATGTTTGTCCTAGATTGTGATTTAAGTTGGGTTTAGTCTTGAATGGGATGACCATAAGGATGGAATTTTATACATTTCAAATTATTGATTTCATAATCCATGGTTTGATGCCAATCAAAATATTCCACCTAAATATTAAGAGCATCTAGCAAAGGATTACTTAAATCTAGTTCAACATCTAAGTTTGGGTAGAAATATAATTTTCTTCTCCTTGGTAATACATGAGAAGTACCCAAATAGGAAACCAATGTTCATCATTCAAAAAAATTATGCATTCATCATTCTATTAAATTAGTGGCAGAGAAAATAAATAGATCTAAATTGGAATGTTGAAAGGGATTTCCATAGTTGAGATAAAATCTAGATGCCAAGGTTTCATGAAAAATGCATCACACTTGAAGAAATAAGAAACCCCTATAAAATTTAACATAGAACTAGAAACATTATAAAAGGAAGCATAAAATACTCATTGATAACTAGGGTAAGCTCCACGTCTCATTCAATTAGCCAAGCTCTATGTACCCAATCCTCTAGCATTTTCATATTTAATTTGACCCTTATAAAATTATAGATGAGGACATGTATTTGAAAAATATAAATCCTTAGCCATTCAATCAAGATTAAAAATAACTATTTAAATCTCCTTGCTTCAAAGGAAGGCATCCATTGATTTTAAAATTATTAACTTTTTTTTAAGAAACTTTTTGTTATTGAACTAGATACACAAGATTATCGGTTGTATTAGTTTTGCATGTGGAATTATTAGCATGAAAAATAAGCACAAATTGATTGAAAGAGATCTTAAAAGAACCTAGAGGCTCATATGAATCAATCAAAATTATGCAACCTAAAATTTTTTTAAAAAAAAATAACTTACAAATTCTAAAAACATAACATTCAAGACTGTCATATAATATGAATGACATATCCTATAATATACAAAACAAAACTAACTTTGATCTCTAAAAAATAACCTATTAGATGAGCCTCTTCTAATATTTAAATTGCACATATAATACCCTAACAAATTCATTCATATATAATAAAATTAACAAAGATTCATCTAAATATATGTTAGAGGACTATTCATAAAGATTAAACAAATCTATTCATATATAATATATTAATGAGATTCATTTGAACACAAGGTAAAATTATATTTCATGTCATTATTTCTTATAAAATAAATTCATCTCATCACATCACTGATTATGAATGAGAAATAGAACTCAGGAGTTTGGATGATTTTGTGATTTTGGAAAACTTAGAATCTGAATGATCAAAATAGATTTTGAGACAAAAATCACTTTAAACAAATCTAAGATTTATGTACCTCTCATAATGCTCAAATATTTCAAATGACTATACTTGTCTATTGTGAAATATTGATAATAAAATCTTATTTTAAAAGATTTAATTTTTAAAGTTAATAGATAACTAAATCATCCACATAATTGAATTCACATAAAAAAATGAATTAGAATTAAAAAAATGGAAATCAAAATTAAATTCTATTGTAAATTATTGAAGATTAATTTATTTTGATCAATAGAAAAAGATAAATATTTATCATTTTTGTTTGAATGATGTATAAATTACTATTGATTATTTGACTATTGAAACAAGATGATATTTAAATAGAGTAAAAAATGATACCATACCATTGATGAATGTCCTAATATGATTGCGACTACTTGAAAACCAGATTGAAGGACATTGGAGAAGACTTTTGAAGCCATTGATCCATTCATTACAGTTTTCATTTTCTAAAATTGTTGAATTGAATTGATCCAATATTTTACTTGGTCAACATTTTATCATTTATGTTTATCTCTTTATCAAACCTGTCAACTTTTTATCATTTTATGTTTATCTCTTCATCAAACCTGTCACAAATGTTTAACGTCATAACGAAAGAAATTATACAAGTTGGCGAACGAGCTTTCGATGAATTAATGAAGCAGAGACGTCGTTTGGACTTTGCAGAGCGTAGATGATACATACATTCAACACTCTGAAAGACGACTCCTATTAAACAAAATAATAATAATCTTGGCTTTAAGTGTAAGAAAACAGAGAATACACAGCAGCATCAACAAAATCAACAGACAGATTGCAGGGAATTTAGGCAAATGAATGGCAACCTTGACTAAATCAAATCTTGTTCTCAAATAAGAGAAAGATTATCCTTTTGGGTTTATCTTCAAAGTTAAGTGTCGTGGAGCTCCTTCCATCATCCATTGTTTAACTTCTTGAATAACATCTCTGATACAAACGTTGGTGTAGAAAATCATATCACTTCTGATTGAGACTAGCCTATTTCTTAGAGTTTTTATCTTCTTGGACTAGACTGCATGTGTGGTTCTACATGAGTCTAGTCCCCTTAATTTCAAATTCAAATCTCCTAATTTTCTAGGATGATGTTGTGGGAATATGACTATTATTTATTGTTTTTTTTAGTTTGTCTGTAGTAGAGTGTAGTAGAGTAAAGGCATTTCAATATTGGTGAGTTGGTAAATTGTTCGGTTTATATGTCAAAGATTTTGAGTTATGTACGTTTAGAATTTGTATTTAAGGACATCATCTTAGATTATTTTAATCATCTTAAGAGATCATTGAATATTGATCACATGGCATTGGGTTATTTAAATAAAAATCTATATTGTTTTCATATTAGTCTCAACTTAGTCTTAGATTAGGTATACTTACATCAGCATATTGCAGTTTTGGTCTTGCTTGTTTTCATTCTTGCTATATTTTATATGGGTTTGACTACTGTCAAGGAAGCCAACAACATCATATTGGATTTTTGGTCTTGAATGTTTTCATTCTTGTTATATTTTCCATGGGTTTGACTACTATCAAGAAAGCCAACAATTTTATTTTTATATATCTCAAATGAAAATACAACCATATGCAAACAAATCTTGAAGATCAGTAGGCTCATGGGAGAAAACCATGCCAAAAACACATAACCATGCTAGGAGAACTAGACCGTGGGCATGGATTCACCCTAAATATCATAAACATCAATATTATATATCTCTATCATAGCTATGTACAATTTCAATAATAGATTTGTACTTTCACTCTAGACATAACGTATTAGTTGAACTAGTAACAAAGTCAACAAAGGACATTGAAATAGCTAAGGAATTCTTATTCCATTTATTTTAATTATCATTTTTAGTTATATATTTCTATCTCAACTCATTTATCTATTTAGGGTCTAATTGCTTATTGATTTATTTGACACTAAATTAGATCCTAAATCAAAGTAAGGAGTGTTTATTTCCCTTCACTTTAGTGAACCCATAATTTACACACCTAGATCCTTTATGATAGAGTTTTTAGATTTTCCTATTCTCAACCTATTATAATGTGTATTTATTTCCTTTCAAGATACCGTGTTTAAATTTTCTTGCCTAAAAGCTTCTATGGCCATGAGGTCCTCTTCATCAAAGTACTAGGCTACAACCTAATCTTGTCACAATGAATACCTTCATTTGTTGTACTTCCTATGATGATGACATGTTGGATTACAATTAAGAAAAAAAGATACTATATTCATGTTGCATTCAATGAAAATGTTGAGAATCTAAAGGTAAAAGAGATTATTGATAAGTTAATTTTTTTTGTGTAATCAATTAGTTAACATAAGTGAGGAAATTTCCCCTTTGTTTGTTGTTGAACCTCTTACAAAGACATTTCTTATGTAACGACATGAAATAGATACAATTAGTCCTTTGACAAAAATCATTGATGATACACAAGATTCTCATATGGTGGACTGTATTTCCCGAACCCATAGGTTCTATCTATCCCATTACTCCAAGCCATCCTCCATGTCTCAATTCATCGGGCTACCATTCATGCTCATTCCAATCCCAATACTCATGTTGTTAAAACCTTATGACATCCATAGCCACCCCTTCCAATCCTATAATGAGTTCTAGACATAGCAATCTTCCATCTCAATCTATATACGCTTTAGGTCCTTTGACTACACATGTCCTATTTATCTCTTTTTCTCTTTGTTTGTCTACTCATATACCCAGGTTAGTCTCTACTACTACCCATCATACTCATATTCCAATTTATTTTTCTACATTCCACCCAACCTTTTGGATATAATCATTTTAGATACCATTATGAGTGATTTGCAAAATATCAACACTTATACTAAATCTTTTTAAAATTATCCTATAAAGGATCGAACAAGTGACTTACTAAAATCTATTGGCATATGACATATTGGATTATCCTTTACTAACTAGATTTTTTGTGTACTTAGTTTTATATTTTGTGATGCAAGAGCATCTAGTGGTGTAAGGGAAATCTTGCATCACCCAAAAATATTGTATTTTTATTTCATTTTGTAGTTTTCTTTAGTTGTTTTTGGGCCCATGACAACACACACAATCTTTGGGATAGTCAAAATTTTGAAACAACCAAAAATAATCACCTACTATTTTAGTAAGTCAGGTTATTCGGGTTCCTATGGATATAAAAAATGACCCCAAGGGGCGAAATCAAAAAATATATTTTTTGGTGAAAGAATCATCTCAAAATCCTTGTACCATTTGGAAGATATTGAGTTTTCATCCCAAGGAATTTCTCCAGTGAAGTTTCAAACTCAAAATTGAGGACCTTAGAAGCCCCCAAATAGGTTGAAAAGTACTGATCTTATAGATCTGGTGAAAGCATGTTGTAGATCTCTTCACAAGCTTTCCAATGATATATTATAATTGGAAATCTAACAGTCGGATCAAAAGTTATGAACTCGAGAAGTTGTAACTATATTAAAAATAAAATAAAAATCTTCTAAAGCGGGAAAATGGATGGTGGAATTTTTGGCGCCAAAATAGGGTTACACCTTCCAAAATATTATAAGGAAGTTACACTTCTAGGATAAAGATGGAAAACATGGGTTACAAAAGGTGGCTCCAGTAGAGAAGATCATGGCTTTTGGCTTGCAAATTTCTATAATGAGAAGGCCCATGTGGCTGTAGCATGTTAATTTTTGAGTTGTAATTTCACTTCATCAAGATAATATAAAGCAAGTATTTCTTTTTGTATTTTCTGTTTATTTCTCTTGTTTAGTTGTGTGTGTGGTTTTGTAAGGGGAGTACCCTTCATAATAAATTGTGATGACAACTATTCTCCTCCTTTGGATAGCATGTTATCTTTCAATGTAAAATGTTTAGCCTTACATTTATGATGTGCTCTTTTTAAATTGTTGCCATGAAGCTTGAAATACGATGAACCTAATTAGTTTAATTCTTTACCTCATGATATAGTTCATTCTGTTAAAGACAATAAATGAGTTAAAGTAACATTCATAAATTTTTCTCAATGTAAACACAGTTTCAATTATGAGATGACAAATGATTATTTGTTTTTATTTCAAACTATGTTAGCTATTATGAGTTAAATCAACCATTATAATTTATCAAAATTCAAGGTTTATTTATCAATGGTATCTTAGCCATCATCAAAGAAAAAATCACCTTCAATGCTTATCATTCATTTTCTAAGTTATGTGCTAGGGTACACCATTATGAGCTTATATTATTAGAAAATAATCTCTTCACTATAGCATCTATAATGTTTCTCATCCCAATAAGTTTCAATTAGTAATTTTTTAAAATGGGAGCAATAAGGACATATCCAAGTACAATACTAGTTCTATAAATGATTATTGTGTCAGCAATATTAAAAAAAAAACCAAAAGAGTAAATAAAACTCATTAGATTCTTCCACCTATATTATCTAAACTACTTTTAAAAAAATTATCACCTTTCCTCACATCAAACGAATTGATGCATCTAAAGGTGTACACAACTATTTGTTTTCTAATTCTTTTTTGTATTCATCATTAGACACATAAAGACACTATAAATAGGTTCACAACACTCAACCATACACCTTAGAAGAAAACATAAGAACTTGAACATAAGATTGTATTGCCAAAGGATATATTGCATGGTAGATGAAAAATAAATAATTTAAAATGAGAACAATGGGTGCCCTTTACTTCATTGATCAACTCACAACTTTACGACTACATTGTAAAAACTCTATGATATAGAGTCACTTAGCTAGTGGTCTATGATGTACAACATAGGTTGGATCAATTAATTTTTTTTTAGGTGAATATTTTGTTATCAACTAACTAATGACAAAATGGTTATATTAGCCACATTATGATGACATTAATTATCTCCTCTCAGAAAGGGGAGGCTTCCTTCTTATTACTAACTATAATAAACCAACAATTCACTAAGTTTATTTACACTAAAAATATCCATAGGGTGTTTCCATATCATCTAATTCTCTTATTTTAGAATATATGTTCTCTTACAAACTTACAATGACAATCTTGTGATGCTTACAATATGTAATGAACCGTAAACTACTAATTGGAGAAATAATAACTGATACCCAATTTAAATAAATGAAAGAGTAACTAAAATAATACAAGAAAGTGCTAACACCAAGAAACACACAAAAGGACCAAGTCTTTTGTTGCTTCTTATGCCAATTGGAAAAAGAAAATATACGAAATATGATGCAGACCAAAGTCTTTACTGTATGCAAAGATAAGATCAAACAATCATAGACGATAACTTGTAGCCCAAAGTCTCCAAGTTACTTCCTAATCACGGCATAAACACAACTCCAAAGATGATATTGCAGCTCAAAGACTACAAAATCAGATTTAGAACACCTTCTAGAATATTTTATTCCACACCACGATTCAATCACATACACAAGAGAATGCAATAGAAAAGACTTAATAACAATTCCAATGCACCGTAAGCTTGATTCAAGACAAATATTGAATTCCAACTTGATTTATTTATATTGATTGAATATGATTTACACTTTGAATACAAAGTCTCAATGCACTCCTCAAATTGGTAGTATTTTACTTCAATAACTAAAAGATAATAATTACAAAAGAGCCCCCTCTTATTTATAGAAGGAAGCCATGAGAAAAATAGGAAATCTACAACTAATTTGACTTATTAAAGGGTGGAGTCCATTTTGTTTTAGGATTGTGCTCTTTTTACACGTAATTACATATTACAAAAAGACATGTAAAATGTCATTTACAAACTAAAAATTGCATAGTGAAAAACTTAGAAAATAAACTAAATATCCACATACACATTCTCTTCTTCTTCATTTTTCTCCAGAAATTCTTCATATCTTTTTGATGCCGCCTAAATATCAGTGTCATTTGGCCCTGGTGTGTAAATGGAGATGGCTAGAACTCATGTGACAGAGTACTCTATGCTGACACATAACTTTCTATGCTTGTCCAATATCGTCTTCAACTTGTTCAAAATTACTTGGAAGTCCACTAATATATCAATGGAAGAGAGTGAGAAAGATTCCAATTCTATCTTAGTATGAATTAGTGAAGTAAATTCCTAGACAATTGCATCCACGGGAAGAGTTTTTTAATTGTCATCAAGTATCTGACACAGAAGCTCCCCTATCTTGACAGTGATGTCTAACCCTTTATCAATGCTTGTGTTTTGGGATTTCTACAAATATTTTATCAATTCATTGAGGACCTCTCTCTTATGTTTTATTTCCTCCTGACACTTAATGTACATTTTCCTTGTGGGGATCACCCCATTCTCAACTAACATTTCCATCATGAAATCTTTCAACTTTGTCTACACATCAAGATCCTTTTCCACAAGCTACAAATTTTGATTCAACTCTATCTTGGCATCATTAATATTGTTGATCAATTGGATAGAAGAATTTAAAAGCTGAGTTCCTTATATAATTAGTCTTTCTATCCATGCATTCATAGCTCAATCTTGTGCCCCAATCCATTCAGCCTTTTGAATTGTATCATCATCAACACATGTTGTAACAGGTTCAACTGATTCAGAGGATTGACTTATCTTTAACAACATAGAAGTAAGTTGTTCCACCTTAATCTTAAGTCCTTCTTTAATAATATTATATCTATGATATCTCTCGATCAAAGAAGCCATTGTTGCTTGTAGGTCCTCCTTGGTACTTTCATGTGTCAATTTTCCAAGTCCAATCCTTGTGATTGCATAATTAGTACCTTGGAATTCCTTGCCAACTTTATCTTGTGGTGGTTCTGCCAATTCAACATACTTATTCCCTAATTTATCAATAAGCACCCTCAAAAGTGTTTTCGCCTTCTTAACGATCTTGGGCTTTACTAGAACAAGTTGGCTGAAGTCAAATTCATCTAGGGAGATGGCTTATTTATTCCTCTTTGGTTTCTATGATATCAACCAAGGAGGAAGGATGGAAGATACCTCTTTTATTTCTATCACCAAGGTTTGTGATGATGAGGTTGGTCCTATGACTTGTGAAATAGATGGGATATTAGGTGAAATGATAGTAGTGGTCAAAATTGGTGGGGTTTGAGTTAACACCACAATAGGAATCTCTATGCTTCATACTTGAGATGCAGATGCAAATATGAACTTATCAAATTTTGATTGTGTAAATGTATCAAGTATAGGTGAAGATACATCAGATAAACTAGGAAAAGAGGAAAGTGGACCAAACACATTCTCTATGTTTCCATGAGGTCTTTGAAACAATGATTCACTGGTGGATGAAGAAGGGGATGAATAAACAAAATGTATAGACACAATGGGTGAAGTAGAAACAATAAAAATAGTAGGTAAAGGCTATACACTCTAAATAATAGAAGTAGGAATTTTAACTATAGAAATTACATGAGAAGAGGAGGGATGTTCTTCTTGTGTTGACTCCAGTTGAGAGATATCAAGAGATTCTTGTTCAACCTCTTCAGCCGCAATTTCTTCTTTTGCTATATTTTCCTAAGCTGATGTTCCCTCCTTTTCTTTTCCTTTAGCCCTTTTGATCTTAAAGACAGATTCTTGCTAGTACCGAAAGTATCTTATTTATTCTTTGTTCTCAATTCTTCCCTTTTACCAGAAGGTTCTTCAATATATTCTTCTTCTGATCCTATTTTGAAACACTTCAACTTTATTCCTTTCTTTTCCAACCAAATATTAGTGTTAGCAAGAGTGGGTTGGAACCTTTCTCTTATTGAAACCATCTCCTTTTGTAACTATTGAATTGGTGGAAGAGGAGTGTCAACAATCTTATTTTGCACATATGTAGGATCTACAATATCATCTTATTCTTGCATTTCCTCAAGAATGTCAACAAACTCAAAGTTCTTGATCTGCTCTACGGTAAGCGGACTGAAGTCTATCTTCCTTATATCTTCATCACTTCTAAATTTGGCCCATATATCTTCAATCCTATGAACATGGGTGTAGCTTCTCTTAAGCTTATCCTTCATACCTACCAATGGAGAGTGGAAACTTGAAACTTGGTCTATGGGATTCTTATTTTTTTCTATGCACAACCATTATCTACTTACATAACTCCATCAGTATAATTCTTCACTTAGATACCTTGGTAACATGTATGTATATCCATCGAAACAACCGACCCTAATATAAGTGAAAGTAGGAAATTGCAAGAGTAAACAACCAAAATTTTTTCACATCACTACAACAAATACTTGTGATTAGCTCCCTTTTTTGCTTCCACCCATTGTTTTAATGTATTTTTTTCCAATTTTTTGAAATATTTGGCGCTATTTATCAGGATGATGCTATTTTTGGCATTTATTGTGCTGATCAGGATAAGCAGATGCTAATTTAGGTGCAAATTAGCACCTAAATTAGTGCCACTTTTAGCGTCGAGTTTAGCTTCAAGTTTTCACCGAGTTTAGCTCCGAGTTTCATGCCAAATTTTTGAAATTTTTTTCACCGACATTAGTGACTAATTTAGCACCTAATTGTTTTGATCTAGTAGTGATTAAGGGTTAAGGGATTAGGGGTGTTAGAACAAAAAATCCTTCCCCAATATTCACTAGCCTTCAATTGCTTGCCTACATTTTACTTGCATCAAAGGATCCCTCAACCCTCAACCCTAATCCCTCAACCCTCAAACCTCAACCCTCAACCTTAAAACCTAAACCCTCAATCCCTATACCCTCTACCTTATACATTGGAACCTCAACCCTAATCCTTCAACCATATACCCTCAAACCTATACCCTAAATTCTGTACCCTCAACCCTTAACCATTGACCCTAAACCTTTAAACCATAAACCCTAAACCCTTAAACCTTCTACCCTAGTCTACCCTCAACCCTAATCCCTCAACCCTATTATACCCTCAACCCAATACCCTAAACAATCAACCCTATAGGTCCTCAACTCTATACCCTCAATTCTCAATCCTCTACACTATACATTGGATCATCAACCCTCATATATCTTTGTCCCTCCCTCCTCTTCTCTCCTTCTCTCTATCTAACTTCTCCCTCAACCATCTATTGCTCCATCCCTCCCTCCCTCTCTACCCTAATCCCTCAACCCTAAACCATCAACCCTTAAACCCTTACACTCAACCCTAAACCCTAAATCCTCAACCCTCAGCCCTTAAACCCTAAACCCTTAAACCGACCTCTACCCTCTACCCAATAACCTCTACAGTACTCAACCCTCAACCCTTAAACCCTTAAACCCATTAAGTAAACTCTCTACCCTAATCCCTAATCCCTCAACCCTTAAACCCTCAACTCTCAACCCTAGTTAAACCCTAATACCTCAACCCCTATACCCTCTACCATATACATTGGAACCTCAACCCTAATCCCTCAAACCTTAAACCCTTAAACCCAAGTAAACTCTCTACACTAATCCCCCAACCCTCAAACCTCAACCCTTAATCCATCAACCCTTAAACCCTCAACCCTTAACCCTAGTTAAATCCTAATCCCTCAACCCCTATACCCTCTACCCTATACATTGGACCCTCAACCCTAATCCCTCAACCGTATACCTATTGGCAGATGGTCAGTGCTCCCCTAGGGATTCATGACATGGACTAACTGACTCCCATGGATCCATTAACTCTAGCAGTTGTATCGGGCATTAACAGGTCAATCTTTTGGTGCAACGACAACTGTGGGTCAAGAAGTTGTATTAGAGCCAAAAGTTTCTAGTTTGAATCCCCTCGGGTAATGCTGGGGGGGAGTTTGTTGGTAGATGGTCAACACTCCCCTTGAGATTCGTGACATGGAATGACCACCTCCCATGGATCCATTAACTCTGGCAATTGTATCGGGCATCAACAGGTCGATCTTTTGATGCAATGACAACTGTGGGCCAACAATACCCTCAACCCTTAATCCCTCAACCCTCAACCCTAGTCAACCCTTAAATCCTAAACCCTTATACCCTCTAACCTGTACCCTCTACCATATACATTAAACCACCCTCAACCCTCAACCCTCAACCGTCCTTAATTTGCACAAAGTACTATGGTAAAGGCAAAGTTTGCTTTGTTTATGATTATCTAGAGGAATAAATGGGTATATACAAAGGGAATGCTGGTGACAGTATGGATCTTGTCACACAAATTGTTTCATTTCATGTTAAATACAATGAAAATATTAGGTTGAAGGATTAGGATACTATAGGTTTTAGGGTATATGGTTGAAGGGTTAGGTTGAGGTTCCAATGTATAGGGTAGAGGGTATAGGGGTTGAGGGTTGAGGGATTAAGGGTTGAGGGTTTAAGGTTGACTAGGGTAGTTAGTGTTGAAATCATTTTAATGATATTGTTCCGATCTAGAAGGGATTAGGGGTGTTAGAAAAAAAATACTTCCCCAATATTCATTGGCCTTCAATTGCTTGCCTACATTTTACTTGCATCAAAAGATCCCTCAACCCTCAACCCTAATCCCTCAACCCTCAACCCTCAGCCTTAAACCCTAAACCCTCAACCCCTATACCCTATACATTGGACCCTCAACCCTAATCCTTCAACCATATAACCTCAAACCTATACCCTAATTGCTTTACCCTCAACCCTTAAACCTTTTACCCTCTATCCTCAACCTTAATCCCTCAACCCTAGTATACCCTCAACCCTATACCCTCAACCCTATACCCTCAACCTAATACCCTAAACCATCAACCCTATACAATGTTCAACCCTAATCAATTGCCTATTAGCGAGTGCACCAAGATGCTAGCTTCCCTATAGAAATTGATCATAATTTCAAAGGAAGAAAAATTATGAAGAGACAATATATGTCCCAACAAATAATTGAAGTGCTAGTTTTTAGAAGCCTTCCTTGATAGGGAATTAACCACTGTTGATGAATCACCTCAATGAGGATATGATTTTTTTAATTCTTCAAACCCATGTCTATTGTAAATATACTTCTATTGTGGCACTAAACTAACAATATCAAAATTTATAGGTGGGTAGGTTACTACTATTGGATGTGTCTTTTCACTGCCCAAGTGTCTTAATCCTTCCAAGCTAGATCATACTAACAATGTCCCTTAAGAGATATGACCAAAAATATTCTAAAATAATTTAAATCATTTAAGCCTTGAATACATGCAATATATATATAGATCTCAATAAGGCCATGAAGGTATACATAATGTCTTGAAAATGTCATATAGTTTATAAGGTCTACAATGTCATATATGATTTTGATGAATGTCTAAATAAATTCATATAGGAATACAATTGTACACATTGGTAAAATATAAATACATACATATAAATCCATATAGGTATATACAATGATATACATTAGAATAAAAATCTACATCTACATTTCATGAAGGCATACAATAAATGTGAAAATATATGTAATTATGGAGTGTCATTAAATGATCAATGACTCTTTCTTTGTTAAGAATATGAAGAATCAATATCATAATTGGTAGCTCTCCTTTTCCAATTAATAGACCTCCTAGGCTCAATAATTTTTTTAGCTTCACCTATTAATGCAATTAAACCATATATACAAATAGTATAGAAATATTGAATAAAATGAAATAAGTAAATAATCACTTGCCATAAATTAATGATCCATTGCTTCTCTTCATTTACCTAGATGGGCTAGGTTCACAAAGTGGAGTTGCCTCATCTTATGGAAAGAATAAAGAAAAAAATCAAACTAAAAAGAAATGTCATTTATTTACACTAAGTGGTGTTAGATAAAATAAAAATTACATAATGTTATTTATATTACTAGCTCATACCAATGTGAGAGCCTTATGAGATAAAAATTACATAGAAATTACCATATCCTAGAAGAGTATGTGTTGATGTCATTAACTAAAAATAGGAACAACATTATTTGACCAAAATATTCATAACATTATTTACATACATAATGATTAAAATAAATAAAATTTATTCTTTAATGAAATTTGATAACTAAGTAAGTACCACTAATGTTTCATAATATTAAAGGTCTTGTTGGAGCCAAAAATCCACCTTGGTTATCTTGCATACTTTTGTTTTCACCCATCTTCCCATACTCACCATATGTTCCATCTCCATTTCATAATGGATAACACTAATATAAACCACCAAATAAGGCCCTTGGTCATAACACTAAAGTGAATTCCCTGTCTAAAGTGCTCCCATAGCAGCACATGGCATGTCGCCAAGACAATTCTATATCGAAGAGAGTCTCACCATAGTCTCTTTGACACGAGCAGAAAGGGCTGATGTGAAATACAAATGAGACTCCTGAATGTCTAAGAGACATATTCAAATGTCTTCTCACCAACCTAAAGAACGATATGTCTAAGAGACTTGGACATGTTGAGGAGAAAATCTAACATGTCTCACCAACAAATTATATGGAGCATTCAACATTTAGGAAATAGAAAAATATCTCTCGAACATCAAGAGATTATCATAAAATAAATGATAGGTAAAAAACATGGACAAATGATAATGTCAAAAAGACATCGGCATATCGAGGAGAGAAGTAAGAGAGTCTCTTCAACATTCAAGGAGAAAAATATCGATGAGACACAGAGACATCGAACAAACATTGGACAAGGTCTCATTGACATCCTAACAAGGATATGTCAAGGAGACATAGGAGTATCGAGCAGATAGTATCAAAAGTCTCCCTGACATCCTGGCACAAGTGTAAACACATGTTATCAATGAGACTAAGAGACATCAAAGAGAGGTGATCGTGGGTCTCCTTGACATGAAAAAGTCACATAGAGATCATCAATAAGTAATTATGTTGAAGGAAGAGATAAGGATATGTCAAAGAGACATAGGCTTGTAGGTGAGAGATATTCGCCAGTCTTATCGATAGAAAGGGGGACCATAAGGGAAGAAAATGAAATGTAAATATCGAAGAGTGAAATCTAAATGTCTCTTAGACGCTTATCAAAATATGGTCAAGGATATATTGAAGAGAGATATAGATGTGATTAAAGTATCTTTGACAAAACATGAAATAATTATCACCGGATTGATTTGATTGATGAATTCATTGAAGAGACAACTTCTATTAATGTGCAAGTTGATAGGAACGGTGGCACGAGCACCATTTATGAACCGGAGATGAATTGAGCGTGCTAAATTTTGATAAATAAAATCTCTAAGGAATCAAAATTCACTACAAATTATGGCTAAGTATCTAGAGGATGGAGTTGGATGAAGGTGAGCAGCTCAAAATTTATGGCATTCATTCAAGTAAGTACATCTTGGCTCAGCTGAACGTAATTTTTTGAAGATAGCTTGAAGTAGAACATAGTTAGGGTTAAAATGGATAAAACCCTAGAGAAAACAAGAGAAAAGAGGCAAAAAACAAAAATTAGGCCACTTAATCAAGACTTAATATAACAGTGTCTTGAGTCTAGGCCAAAAGAAAGGAGAATAACTCAATTAAACCCATCATGTGAGACCCTAGAGGATAAGCACAAGAAATTGGGAGATGTGTGGACTCTGCACAAGGGTTATGACTTGTTCATCTATCACTATAGGAATAAGTACAAATATAGCCCAATTTCAAACCCATGGAATTTGAACCTAGGAAAAATTGTGATGCCAAATGTTTTTGTGAACGTAGAACTAATTAAAGCACTGGCAAAGAATTATAATCCAAAAACAAGGGCAATTCACTTACATGATGGGTCACAGTTTATGATTATAACACAAGATTATATTTTTATGGTTTTCTAATTGGACACCTCCCTAAAGATGAAATTACGGATGAGAGACTTGTTGGAAGAGTATCACTCTATGGATACAAGCTATAAGAGGTGGAAGCTACCTGTGCATAGGCCTAAAGGTCTAGGGAATCAACCTAGGATATTTTCTAGTGATGAAAGGCCCCCATTCTCTATAGATTTGTTTGAATAATACTATCAATACACATACTATTCGGCTGGCCAAGTACTGGGAGTTGATGCCCCTACTAACATGACCATAGCTCCCATGGTTATGGTTGTAGACATTCAAAGCCAAGATTCTAGGACCTATGACTATGTAGATTATCTATCTGAGGTTATTAAAAATGCTCTTAATGCTATTAAGAACAATAGTGAAGCTATCTGCTTCAAACACTATTCACTTCTTATGCATATGATACTGTATAAATGACAATTTATGGGAATATGGGGAGAAGAATTGAGAATAAAAGATCTGGATAGTGATGGTAATTCTAGACCAATGCAAATGTGGACATTAGTCTGGGATAGTACATGTGGGAGATCCCACTACTTGTACTTTGAAGAACATTTTTTCAAACCCTTATACAAATTACTTGGCCACAAATGTGACTATAATCTATCCCCAGAAGTACAGAGGTTCGTCTGACCAAAGGAGAAGGGTCATGATGGAAAAATAAATCACAATTGGGGAGATTGGTATAAATTTTAAGATTGTACTATCATTAGAGTATATGGATTTGAGGCAACACCATATTTACTACCAAAAACTATTCCAGACAGATTTGTGTACCTTGATATCATAAGAAAATTATCTTTTTCAACATTCATGCATCTGAAAAGCTATGGAAGGCAAAATTTTATGGCTTCCACTCTAGGTTTTGGTGACTTCACTATTATTGCTGATTCAGGATATGATGCGGTTGGTAACAAGCTAGATTATTATGGCTTGTTGGTGGGAAACAAGAGAGAAAAATTTGACCCTGAACATTTCATTTATGAGGCCAAGATTTCTCAAAAACTGAAAGGATATTGGCATGAGTTCCATGTAGATGATGTTATTAGAAATTGTGAGGAAAGACAAGTGATAATGAGAATGAATGCATACGATAGAATTGTTATGGCTGAGGCTTGGAAAATGAATAATAACCCATCCTATGTTGAAGCCTTTCATGAAATTCAAGATCCCATGGAAAGGATTGAGAAACTAATTTTGCATGAGGAAGAAATAACAAAGGATGTACCTCTGGTAGCATTTGAAAATAGAAGAAGTGAGTTGTTTCTAGGAGGCAAGTAGAAAATATAGCACCACTAGGCCATTTGTCACCATAGACTACCCTTGAGGTAAGTTTCTCGGTTGACACCCCAATCATGGTTGAAGATGATACTGAAGGGGAAGAAGAGGTCACACAGATTAACACTCCTATTATTACCCAATATGAAATGCCACTGGAAAGGAATGTGATTACCTTTGAAGCTTCCAATGAGCTATATGATGATGTGAGACACTGTGCCAATCAAGAATTCATTGCAGATGATGCATTTGTCCAAACTTCTGAATTTAATTCTTTCATCTATGAGTATAAGGGAAAGGTAGTAAGGGAAAGGCTAAAAGACATTGAATCTGAAAAGGAAGCATATGCTTTGAAAGAGCTTCAACATGAAATTGATAGAGAGATGAAGAACATGACTGTTGAGAGAGGAAGACAATTATTGCAATAAGTTGGGGTTATGCTCCTTCTAGGGCGGGATATCAGTTTAGCCATTGTGTTTGACAACTTTCTAAAGAGAAAGAATAAAACCTTGTAGTTGGCAAACAAAGCTGGTGATAAGATCTATACTGGATCAGGATATAATCCTGATAATACTACTTTACAGATATGGGCACTTTACCCGCTAGGCAAAAAACCTTCCCTTGTTGATCATGATCAAATTTATGGACATCTTTTGGTGCAAAGGGTAGGAGAGACAAATCCTATGGAAACTGCTGACTTGAATGTAAATGTGGCCAAGTTCACCAAGGCTCAAATTCAAAAATTGATAAGGCATAAAAAGGGACTGATAGAAGAGAATGCAAGGCTAAAGAAGGAGTTGATCAACTACAAAGATAGACTACCTTCTTCCTTAGGGCTTTACTATCCACTAATTGAGCATGAAAGAAAGGTGCTAGAAGTAATTTTAGAAACTACCTATTGGAAATTCAGACATGAGAAATTTCAAAAGGAACAAGAGGAGTTAAAAGGAAAGATCAAGACCACCATCTTTGAAATGGCATCAAAGATAGTCTCCATGAGATTTGAAGATATGTATAAACATGCTAACAAGTCTGGCATATTCATGAAAAAAAAAATGCAACATTATTGGAAAACACTAGATTGAGTGAAAAAATGAAGGAAGTGGAGTCTCACATCATAGCAAAGAAGGAAGATAACATTGTTATGCTACAAGAATATCAACAGCTTATGAAAGCCCATAAATATTTCTATAACATCTTGACATAGGAGTTAAGTGAGTTTAGTCAACCACTGAGTATGGCCTTGCCCAACTTCTTTGAGGAAACATAATTGAAAGACTAGGATACATGGAAGGATGAGATGGCCCACTATTTGCTAGTTGTTCTTGATGCAATCAATGATGAAGATGAGGTACTTAAGAAAACACATCAACAAATTGGAAGAATTTTTGAATTGGAGTATGCCATGAAAGATATTATACATAATTCAGACACTCATGCCAAAAGTGGGTACATTGAGAATTTTTTGAAGATTAACTTGTTCATTGCATAGGCCAAGTAAGAGAGGAGTAACATGGACTGGAGTTTGATAGTTTTGATACATGATCATGGTGCATGAGCCTTGAATGGGTCTTAGGTGATCATGATCACCTGTTGGATATTAACGAACTATAGTGCATCCACCAACAAACTCTCAATATTTTTTTTAAAGAAAAAATCACATAGCCATTATATTATATTATAATATAATTCTTAATAATATAATACAAAACCTGATTCAATGAGCATATCAGGAGGAATGAGTCAAGAAGAAAACCTTCGGTTAAAGCTCCTTTTGATACAAAAACTTACAACATCATCTCGCTAAAAGGAACCAAAATACAACCCATAATGGGTATCCATTACATAGGTTTACAACGTGAATCGAAGAATATTAACCCAAGTTTGTAACCCCCCTATATGCGTATATACTACCACTCGTTAAGAATTACAAACCAAAAAACCCATACAATAATTTTATCACCTTTCCTCATCCCTTCACAGTTCAATTTACCTTTGATTCTCATGTAAGAAAGGAAGGAAAATGACTCTCCACTTCATACCGGCTTCTCAGTGACTTGATTGCCATACCTGGATCCTACCAACCAGCTTCGGCCCAAAAAACCATTGCAAAACCAACAAAAATCCTTGACTGTGCATACCTTGCTGAAAACCAAATTAAATTATACCATATTGTTGTGACAATCGCTGGAATTATAGTATACTATTATGCCATTCCATACCTAACTCCACAAAATCCTCATTCATTCGTACATCCTCAACTCGATCAACTCCTCTAACGCAAAACCAACCAAAAGTTATATGCCAAAATTGCCTCCACTGAGCAACTTATTCTTCCATTTGCTCAATCTGATACTCATTCTCTCCCTGTTGCTTTGCGAAAGGTCCTCCATCTAGTTTGATGGAAAAAAATTTACGTTGAATCTGTCATTCCAGGAATCCCTGATACACTAGCCATTTGTGGTACCACACTACTCACCACCGCCAGTTCTTGTGAGTCTTGCAGGCTCTTAGGAGGATCATGAACATGGGTTAGCAGGGCCATTATCACCTGCACTTTGACCTTGACCAACTCTACTAAATCAGCTCAATCTCCCCTGAATACCGACACAATGCCCTTAAGATGAAGCTAGAGTCTTGATGGGACAATGTTTTATTAATTGCAATGAATAAGGCCTGAAAGGCTGCTTTGTTCAACAAGTAGTGTCTGGGATAAAGACTCGCCACAAAATTGTGTCCTTCCCAAAGATCATACTCCTGAAAGGCTTTGGCTAGAACACCTTCTTGCAAGTATATTGACTTCACCACTTTACGAGCTATGCTTTCAACTTCTATAACATTTTGAAGCAAATCCATAAGTGTGGAGAAGAAAATCGACAATAGATGAGATAGGTATATCAACCTTTTGATCTCCAATTCTAGAATGTCTACTCCAATTACCCTTACAATGTATTTTTTGAAAGAGATATAATGAGCTTTAAACACAAGATTAAATTCGGCCTCACCAATTGCCTCTGAAATTGGCAACTCCCATTCATTTATTGGGATATGCACTCTATAATTCAAAGGGAAAAAAGCCATGAGAAAAACGCTTGCACACACTTAGAATGCATACAAACTGGTCTTGATTCTCCACTCTGCTTGACACCAAAAAAAGAACCCCACCCCTGCTTGCTAATTTCACCAAGCATACAATCTGTAACCCAAATTGTTCATAGAACTTAAGCTGAGGCACTTTGTTCCTGCTACTCCTGAATTCGACACAAAGAAATTGGTTAGGTATGGGGTAAAAGAAATTTAAGAAATCCTTTATGATGCGTTGATGCCTCTTGCCGTAACTCACACAACCTTACACATTGATACTTGTGTATTCCTCCTAATGCAAGCAACCAGTACGAGCGTACTACTAACTAAATTTGGCCCATCCACACTCTTTTGAGCAACCCATCCCCACAAATCTTCCTACCAAGCCGACAATCATACCTAACTTGGCCCTTAAAATTGGAGTAACTCTGAATGATTACTCACAACACAAAATTAATTTTCCCCATGTGATTAACACCAATGATATAGCTAAACGATGACACCTATATCCTACAATTGACACACAAAGATATCAACCATCAAGTCTTGGATTTGGAAGCAACTAAAATGGATTAGCCTTTGTCATGTTACACTTTGATCCCGTAAAAAATCTATGGAAAATCTCAATTGTACGCTTTAGACAACATGTCACTCTAAACACGAATGACAGGACGCATACAAAGTCCTCTCCCCTCAAATTCCTCCATGAATATAACCTTCAGCCAAGATTGAAATGACATTTCCTTCCTAAGATGTCATACTTGACAAATTAGAACCCATTCTCAATTCCATACAAGAATCAGGGTAAAACACCAATTTGACCACGAATAGAAAAACACCTTTACCTTTAAGGGATAGATTAAATTATTGATTTAAAACTATACCCAATTATAGGCATTCCCGAGCTACGAGTTCTATTGAAAATTAAAAAATTGACAATTATTCAAGACTTAGGACATCCTACAAAATAATTTCCTCTAATTGAGGATAATTTTTTAAATTGCTAATGTCTTGCACTATGAAAATTTCATGCTTATCACACCCCATGTTCGCTAGACAGTCTGTTAATGTGTTCCCTTCTCTGTAAGTATGAGTGAGCTAATAAGAGTAAAACCATTGTAGTAAAAACCAAACTCTTTCGAGAACATACTTCAAGCACCAATTTTGAACTTGTTTTACCTTACAAGCTTTAATAATTACCAACGAATCACCTTCAATATGAAAATTACTAATACCATACACCAAAGCAATTTCCAACCCCATTAAAATAGCCTTTGTCTCTACAATATTATTTGTACCTGCAGGGAGATGAACTAAATTGACTGCTAAAACCTTACCCTCTAAATTTCTTAAACAAATACCAGCTCCTGATACCTCAGGATTTCCTCTTGATGCCTCATCAAAATTCAATTTTATGTATCCCTCTTGCGATGCCTTCCATTTGACATGCTTCCTATCAATCTTTACTGCTTTATATTGAAGCAGACTACCCGGAAATGGTAACTTTAAGCACTTCCAATTATGCATAACCAAACCATCCTAGCATGTAAAAACTAAGTTTAAATCCTTAACTTTTTGAATGCTTGACTTTACAGGTTCTGAAACTGACTTCTCAATTTTTCCACAAACTATCTCTGTCGAGGAAGCAACTTTCCTGAAGATACATAGGTTACACTCCCACCATATGCTCCAAATCACTAACATTGGCACCAATTTCCAGATGCATGTAAAAAAACTCATTTTATACAGTGTCGCCCAACTTTGAAACTAGTCCCATAGGGAATTTGGAAAAGGAGCAAAAAAGTTAAGTTTATTCAAGACCCACTTCCAACATTGCTGAGAAAAGTTACAATTGAGAAATAAATGATCCACTTCTTCTACCTCATTACTGCATAACAAACACATAAAAGGTTCTATTTTTAATTTTTCTAGCCTATCACTTGTTAGAATACATTTCCTTAGTGCCAACCAAGCGAAGCCTACTACTTTGGGTAAAGTTGCACTGTCCCAGCAAAAAGAGTATGGCCTTTGATACACTACTTGGCTTGGCCTATGAAAAAGAGGCTTATAGCCTTTGCTGACTGTGTACTTTCCATCAGTGGATGCTACCCATACTAGCCTATCTGGTTTTGCAGATAGGAAAACTACACACTCATTCAACTTCTCTTGCACACCAGGACACTGCTGAATAGAAAGAGATGAGTCTGACAAAATTCTCCAATTCACTTTCCTTGAAGTGCCATCGATCGATTGGACATAATCTAAATTTTTTTCCCCCCAAACTTGTTTCATTCGTCCCATTACAAGATGAAATTCAGGATATATTTGCAGAGGGAGATTTCCATTCCAAGAATCACTCCAAAATTTAACACTTTCTCCATTATTAACCTCCCATGATAGATATGTCACAATCAATTGTCTACATGAGACCAAGAAATTCCACATAGCAGATCCTTTTGGTGGATTAGCTATAGTGAGAATTCTTGAGGGACCCAAATTGTCCAAATACTTAGCTTGCAAAATACTACACCATTTTCTCTGTGGGCTCACATACATTTTGCATACCAATTTTGCTCCAAAAGCTTTATTTCTACATGCTAACTTATGAACTCCAGCCCCACCCTACCTTTTTGATTGTGCCATCTCATCTAATGATATTAGAGGCACCTTATTTTTCTCATCTATATTCCCTTTCCAAATAAATCTTCTAATAATTTTCTCAATTTCTAAGATCACCAAACTTGGACCCTTAAGAACTGCTAAAAAATAATTTGGGATTGAAGACAAAACTTCTTTTACCAGAAGAATTCTCCTTGACAATGATAACCATCTGGCTTTCCAAAGAAAAATTATTGACTTCAAACTTTCAATTAATTTCACCCAATACATTGGCTTATTGGCACCCATGAAAAGAGGGACCCCTAAATATGCGCCGTGTAAAACTTCTTCCTATAAACCAAGATTGCTAGCAATTTTTTTGTAATCTCTTCCTTCGTATTAAGAATATACACTTTTGACTTAGACACATTTACCTTTTGTCCTGACGCTAACACATATTTATCTAAGACCTCTTTAATTTTATTTGCCTTTGCAATAATAGTTATACCAAATAAGTTAGTATCATCTGCAAATAGAGAATGAGTTACTTTTAAACCTGTGTCCCCAATTTGGATCCCTTTCCAATGGCCCTGCAAATGCTTCATAATGATGAACCTACTCAAAGCCTTGGCCATGATTATAAATAAAAAAGGTGAAAGCGGATCCCCTTGCCTAACACCTTGTGATGAACCGAAAAACCCAGTAGGAGCACCATTCAAAAAACTAATTTTTTTGCACCTGATAGATATGAAATTATCCATCTGCACCATCTTGCACTAAATCCAAAATTTCTAAGTACTTTTTTCAAGAAATTCCAATCAACTATGTCGTATGCTTTCATCATATCCAGTTTGACAATGATAGAAGGAGCTTTAGATACAAAAATTGAATGCAACATCTCGTGAGCTACTATGGCTCCCTCAATAGTTTCTCTCCCTGGTACAAAACCCCCTTGTTATTGTGACACAATCCTTGGTATAAGAGGTTGTAATCATAAATAAATTGCTTTAGTAAAGATCTTGTATATTGTGTTACACAAGGATATTGGTCTAAATTTTGTAAATGTTTTTGACTCCTTTAATTTTGGAAATATCACTATATTCGTTACATTAAATTGTTTTAATAATGTACTCATTCATCTAGATTCTTCCAGAGCCCATAACACATCAAAGCATAAAATTTCCCAGCATTTTTGAAAAAAGAGAGCAGTGAAACCATCTGGTCTAGGTGCTTTATCCGGTGCTAAAGAAAAAAATACATTTTTAACCTCATCTAAAGAAAAAGGTCTCAGTAGAGATTCATTATCCCTTCCAAAAACAAGCTTAGGTATTGTTTCCAAAAGTTCCACTTCAACCCTTTCACTTTGATCCCCCTTGTCCCTTGATACAGAAAAAAGATTAGAAAATAACTTTACACACTCCCCACTTATCTCTTCTTCCTTCGTGAGCCAATTATTCGTAGATAACTCCTGAATAGATTGAATCATTTTAGCTACCCTTTTAATTTGTGTAGAAGCATGAAAATACTTAGTATTACGATCACCCTCCCTCAACCACAATTCCCTTGATTTTTGTCACCAATAAATTTCTTCTCGTGCATTTAACTCTTCCCAATCACTTTGTAATTTATTTTGCTTATCATACAAAAGCTCATCCAGACCATGCTGAATAATTTGAACATGCACTTCCTCCAGTTGCTTTCGAACCACCTCTCTTTGGTGAAAAACATTCTTAAAAACTTCTTTGTTCCATTTCACAAGGTTTTGTTTAAGATGTGCTAACTTTCTGCTCAATTGAAACATCTTTTTTCCCTGGACATAAGGTGCTACAACCCACCACTAGTGAACCAAATCCTAGAAATCTAGGTGTCTAAGCCACATACTTTCAAATTTAAAAGAAGATTTGAAGTGCGAAGAGGAAACTTAAAAAATGAATAGAGAAATAGCATAATGATCCGAATATGCATAAGGCAATATCTCAGAGACAAACTTATGTTGTAGGTTAAACCAATTTGCAGAAATAAGGTATCTATCCAACCTTACTACTATCTCCAAAAACCCTTTCCTTCTATTAGTCCATGTAAAGTTTCCCTTAACTGGAACAACATCCCTCAAAGCATTTGTGTTAATGAAAGTGCTAAAATCGGTTATTACTTTGGAAGGAGGACTAATACCCCCTTTCTTTTCCTATAGTGATGCTATGGCATTAAAGTCCCCTGCCACAATGACTTTCTCATCCCCTAAATTTAGAATTACTTGAGTAATACAATCCCATAATTTTTTCTTATCTAGAGTAGCTGTTGGCCCGTAAATATTAAATAGTCTGAACTTTAAATCATATTTTGTTACCTCCACCAGCTGCCAATTGCATTAAGTAATATTTGACTACATTTACTACATTTGGATTCCACAAAACCACAAAACCCCCTGAAGCACCTTGAGCAGGCGAGTGCAATGACTTCCATAAATGCCATTTTTGAATTGTAGCTTCATACGTTTCAGTTGGAATTTTTGTCTCCTGCATAATCACAATGTTAGCTCCGCATCTATCCACTTGAAATTTGATGGAAGCAAGTTTTTTAGGGGCATTAATGCCCCTGAAATTCCACAAAAAAATCTTCATTGTGCTCAAGGAGAGCAATAGGCTCTCCTCGGGCGTTTAGGAAGCACTTTTTCCATTGAATCATAAAGAGTGCTTTGTATTCTTGCTTCTATTTCCTCCTACAGCTTTACCATATTTGACTTTCGTCCTCTCTTTCTTGGAGACTTCTTTAATACAAGTTGGAGTGGAGTCTGAGCAACAGATAAAGCTTGTGAAAAGTCAAACCCTGCAACCTCCTCAACACTAACTGATCTTTGTACCAGAGTAGCTTGTATTTCTTGAGATGAAATTTTTGCCTCATTTCTTTTACATGCCTCATAATTTTCACACTTGTACTCTGCAAGCAGATCTCCTGCTTCTATTTCTTCTATAGTATTATCAAATAAATTTGATCCTACTGACAACATGAACTTCTCTACCAGATATTCCAAATCCTCATCAAAAATTTTTCCATTGTTTAATGAAAGACCTTGCACTCTCAACCACTTTGATTGAACTGAAAGGTCTGTTAATTGACATGCTTGACTTTCCTTCGTCCCATCCATGATTAATGTTTCTGAATCTTGAAACATTAATTTCCTAATTATAAAATTCAATTGATCCTCAGAAACCTGTAGATATGGGCAATATAAATTCAACATATTACTCATTTTTTTCCTATTTAAGACCTCTAAATACTTGGCGATGACCGTGGAGACCACATACTGATTTTCTTGCACATCTTGGACCTCATACCCCTAGTGTCCCCAACTTAGATCTCGTCCTGCTACTTGGTGAAGCTTTAATTGAATTTTCCTATTGACTATCTCCATCCCACAAAAAAATGTTAAACCACTTTGATTAAAAACCCTTGCTGACCCCTTTTTCTCGACAAGCAATCCCTTGAACTAATCTTGCAAAACTACTTGATAAGGCGTAGATTGAATTTGGTTACTATTCCCCCTACATGCTAGCTATTTACCATCTGAAGCATTCTGATTCAAAGCCCTTCCTAGCACCTTATCACAACTAACAAAATCTTGATTATGTACTTCATTTTTCTTTCTACATTCTATCTTTGCTTGCCTCGACATATGACATTGACCGCATGTCAAACAAAAGTTCTTGCTGCCACTCACCAAATTTTGATGTTATCTCTGGAAACCTCTTGGTTGTATCAATCAATACACTCATCCTTACTACCTTTGAAGGATTATTAAAAGAAAGCAAATCATTTTTGAGGAGCTAGCTACCATCTATATGTAATGAAGCACTCTGTTTCATAGCCCTTCCTAGCACGTTACCACAATTGACCAAATCTTGTTTAACTACTTCCTTTTGCTCTCTACAATCTATCTTTGAGTGCCCCAACATATGGCATTGATCACACACATTTTCAGAAGTCTCAAACAACAGTTCTTGCTGCCACTTTCCAAATTTTGATGTTATCTCTAAATGCTTTGGAAACCCCTTGGTTGTATCAATCAAAACACTCATCCTTACTGGCTTTGAAGGATTATTAAAAAATAGCAAGTCATGTTTAAGGAAAATTCCTATTTGATTCACCATAATTTCTAACAAATTTAATTCTCTATATTCCATAGGTAAAGCATGAAATTGAATCCAAAAAGGAATAAACCGTGTAACAAAATCCTCAGATTTAAAATTCAGGCTCCAATTTCGCATATATAAACCCGAACCTTGAAATGACCATGATTTGGTTTTAAACACCACTTCCTTACACATTTTTCTTGAAAACAAAACAACAAAAATCCCTTTACTTTGGTCTAGATAAAACACCTTAACTGACCCTTCCCATTCATGTAGAATTAAACTCTTTAGGGCTTCTATATCCAAGGCAAGATTCCAAAACTTACATATAAGCCCTTTGTCTCTAAGATCTTCAATTTGCGGTTGTAACATATGCTCAGGAAAAATAATATTTCCTACTCACTATTTTTGTGAGGAAAACTCACTAATCACAATCTTGGGTGCCTTTGCTTGCGTTTTATCATTCTGGCTACCCAAAATGCTTTCTTGCACTTCTTTTATTTTCCATACCTTCTTGAATACTTTCTTCTTGGGTTTGAATTTTACTTTCAAACCCTTTCTTCTTCAATGCCTATTCTGAAAAGTCTGCCCCTTCGTCCTCGACCAAAATTCCTTCTGCCCACCTTGACGACCACCATTCTTTACAAAACCCATTGTGAACCCCTATCCTATACCTTCACAAATATGGAAAACAAGCACATTATTAGATTGAAATGCAAGTAAGAAGAAGGGTTCCCCATGAAATCCATCTACAATACTCAAAATAGGAAATGAAATGAAGAACAAAACAAGAAACTAAGTTAAATCCTATTCAAGTAATGCAAACACTTAATCCCATGGGGGAATTGGTGCCAATTATGTGTAGACATTGGCCCTTTCCCAACTCCTTTCTAAGCTTTGATGATTTGATGGAGATTGATCCACTTTGTTGATGAAGAACTAGATGATTCTTTGAGAAAACCTGCAATAACCTGGCTATGGTGATGACAAATGCTCAAGAAAATATGTGAAGTTGTTCTCAATGTGAAGATAATGACTTTACTCTCAAATTGTGGATGAAGATTGAGGAAAAAAGCCTCTTATTTATAGATTTCAAACTTGGAAGAATGAGAAATGTGGGATCATTCAACATCCAATGGCTAAGTGCCACTTGTCAGAATGTGAATGGAGGAATCTTGAACACATTTTGGTGATTGTGCACAATAAATGATATTAGGTGGAAATTCAAATTTGTGAAATGACATGTAAGAGGGAAAAATAATGAAATAATTGCCACTTGGCTCAATGCACAAGGACATGTAAGAGGAATGAATGCCTTGTTGGATGTACAAATCCAATTGGAGGAATTTTCAAACTTGGAAGAATATTCCCTTCTTTATTCCATGTTGAGAGAAAATAGGTATTTTGATAAATCAAAATAAATGATTTATTGTGCAAGTTGCATTCTTTAGAGGATGTGACATGGATTAGGATTAAATTAATCAAAGGTTAATTAATTTAATGAGAGATTAGGGGATGTGACAATTTTGACTTAAATTTATGAGTTAATTTAAATCACAAATTGAGAAGAAAGATTTAATTAAATAAATGATTTGATTTATTTAACTAAAGGGAATACTGTTAGATTAAATTAAATAAGGTTTAATTTATTCAATTTAATAGAAGGAATTTAGAGATTTAATAAAATGGATTATTTAAATGAACAAAGACTTAGGGTTAATTAAATTGATTAATTTAATCAAGAAGGAAGAATGACTTAATCAGGTAAATAATGATTTATTTAATTAAGAGATGAAAAAATGATGACAAAATGAGAAGGTGATTTAGGATGAAATGATGTTTGTAGTTAGGATCAAGTGTGTCGGTCAATTTTCCATGTTTGCATTTTGCCCCTCTTTGAAGTAATGCACTTGTTGTGTTGGTTCAAAGAATAAACTGCTATGATCAAAATTCAAAAATTTCTCAAATTTTCAGATGCCCCACTGCTGCCCCAACAAGAAGGATTATCCAAAATGTGAACCCCTATCCTATACCTGTACAAATGTGGAAAACAAGCACATTATTATATTGAAATGCAAGTAACAACAAGGACTCCCCATGAAATCCATCTACAATACTCAAAATAGAAAATGAAATGAAGAACAAAACAAGAAACTAAGTTAAATCCTATTCAAGTAATGCAAACACTTAATCCCATGGGGAATTGGTGCCAAATATGTGTAGAAATTATCCCTTTCCCAACTCCTTTGTAAGATTTGATGATCTGATGGAGATTGATCCACTTCGTTGATGAAGAACTAGATGATTCCTTGAGAAAACCTGCAATAAACTAGCTATGGTGATGAAAAATGATCAAGAAAATATGTAAAGTTGTTCTCAATGTCAAGATAATGACTTTACTCTCAAATTGTGGATCAGTAGTATCTGGTTCTCAACAACTTTTTAGCCAAGGTCATACCACTCAAGTGAGATCCACAAATGCCATTGTGTACCTCAGTTAGTGCAGTCAGGGCTTCCTCTGTATTCAGGCAACACAATAGGGTTCCTTCAATGCTCTTACGGTAGAGGGTTTATCCTAGGATGACAAAGTGGGTTGATTTATTGACGAAGGATCTTTTAAGGTTCGGGGTTATATCAGCGGGCAAGACTCCTATTCTCAAGTAAGTGTAAATGTCATGGTACCAAGGATCACCGGGACCAACGAGTTCACACATGAATTCAGACTTTGGTACCTCAAATTATAGTACGAGAAGCTACTCTATGAGGTATTCTTGCTTTGGGACGTTGCACGAGATTTTAAAGAGTGATCCAATTGTATCCATTGCATCTGTTGCTCTATTGTTTTCTCTAGGTAGTTGTTCAAATGTGATATCAATGAATGACTCTTTGAGGCTCTTGACCAACTTCTTGTATGGAGTCAGTTTATCATCCTTTGTTTGATATTCATTGTTTACTTGATTTATTATTAGTTGAGAGTCTCCATACAACTTTAGAGCCATAATCTACCATTGTATTGCAATCCTTAAGCCTATGACAAGAACCTCATACTTTACTATGTTATTCGTGCATGGGAATGACAACTTGTAAGATTTGGGTATGCAGTCTCCTTGGGGAGTTATGAAGAAAATCCCTACTCCTAACCCGTGTTGCGTGTAAGATCCATCAAAGTACATCTTCCAGTGGTCTGCAACACTTAGGCTCAAAATTGATTCATCAGGGAATTCTGAAATGAGTGGGTTTTATGCATATATAGGAGCCTCTGCTAGTTGATCCACAATTGCTTGTCCCTTGATGGCTTTGCGCTCCACATATTCAATTTCGTGTTCTATCAATATCATGACCCACTTGGCTATCTGCTCTATGAGACTGGCTTTAGAAAGTAGGTACTTGAGAGGATCTATCTTCACAATTAGCTTGATTTGATGAGCCAACATGTAGTGTTTGAATTTTTGAGCTGCAAACACAACTTCCAGACAAGATTTTTCAATAGGAGTATAGTTTAGCTTGTGTCCCACCATAGTTTTGCTGATATAATATATTTCTCTCTCTCTTCCGTTTTCATCGTGTTGAGCTAATAGAGCATCGAGAGCTGCCATGGTTGCTGAAATCTATAGGATTAGTGGTTTTCTTGGGATTGGTGGCATGAGTAAGTATTCTTTGATTTTGTTAAATTCCTGGTTGCATTTTCCATCCCATTTGTATGCTACTCCCTTGTGGAGTAGATGAGAGTATGGGATCTATTTATCTGCTAGTTGCACTATGAATTTGCGGATGGACTAGAGCCTGCCTTGTAGACGTCTCAGTTGTTTTAGTGCCTAGGGTGCTTCCATATCGAGGATTGCCTTAAATTTGGTAGGATCTACCTCTATTCCTCTCATTGACACTATATATCCTAGGAGCTTGCTTGATTGCACCCCAAAGACACATTTCTTTGGATTGATCCAGACCTTCTATTTTTCCAATCTATCAAAAATAGAGCTCAAGGTTGCTATGTGGTCCTACCTTTTTCTAGATTTAGCCAATATGTCATCTACGTAGTCTTCCACTGTCTTATGAATCATGTCATGAAAGATTAGTGTCATGGATCTTTGGTATGTTGCACCTACATTCTTTAACCCGAAAGGCATCATGTTCTAGCAATAGGTCCCCCATGGACATGTGAACACTGTCTTGTGCTGATCCTCCTTTGCTATCATGATTTGATTATATCCAGAAAACCCATCCATTAGTGATAGAATTTCATGTCCGGCTGTCATATCCACTATCATGTCGATGTTTGGTAGTGGAAAGTCATCCTTAGGACACACTTTATTTAAGTCTCTGAAGTTGGTGCAGATATAGATGACCCCATTTGGCTTTGAAATAGGTACAAGATTTGACACCCATTCAGGATAATCAATTGGCCTTATGAATCCTGCATCCAAGAGCTTCTACAATTCCACTTTGAATAACAAGGCTATCTAGGGATATATCTTTCTCAACTTCTGCCTTACTGGCTTTGCCCCTAGATAAACAACTAAGTGATGAACCACGACTTCTGGATCAAGACCCGACATGTCAGTGTAGGTCCATGTAAAGTTCACTTTTTCTTTCTTTTAAGAATGCAGCCAAAAGTTCTTGTTCTTCAGTGAGAAGTGACTCAGCGTAGAAGGTGATGTGCGGTAGCTCCTCTATTCCTAGATTGACGGGGTTACACTGTTCTGCTAGGATTGCCGATTTTTCTCAATGAAGTGCAGTGAGGGGGAGATTGAATCCTTCATCCCCCGATGCCTCAGAGAGGTTTTTACCATTGGATGCATCCTTTATTTTTACTATTTTATGGTTAGAGAGTGCCACAGTGTGGTTTTCACTCAAAGACCTTGAGCTTATTCTCATTGTTTAACTTTTGTGATTGAAGGACTCAATCGTCTCCCCGTAATATGTCTGTGTGTCCAGTGTGATGTCAAATCCAACCTTATGATCCCCATATGGGACCGTATCCCACAATCCCATGAAATCCGAGAGTGCCTCATCATTTTTGAATGTGTCTAGAATTGGTGGCCCTCTTTGGTCATAATCAATGAGTTGGGGGTAAACTAGGTTTATTTTGTGAGTTTGGTGGTCTGACTCAAAGGATAAGGTACTAATCATGAGTAGGGATGAGCATTCAAAAAGCATGGGTAAGTCGATTATGGTATCCTCATCATCACTACGACAACAAACATCAGTTATATCAAAGGTGAAGTTGTCTAGGGCCAGACCTGTGGATACTGGTAATCATAGGGCGACTACCAATAACTGAGGGGGAGTCTTGACTATGTTAACTAGGGGATCTCAACCATGTATGGTTATAATCGAAGGGGTACACCCAAGGCCAAGATTGTTCATTTGTCTCTCAACAATGATGGGTTCCAATTGGCCATTGTTGTTCCTCCCAAGGCTTTCATTTCTGTTATAGCCCATCCCAAGCATCATTTGTAGTCCTTTGCTTCTTTCATCCATAGGAAGGTTGGGCATGAGCCTTTCATCTTGGTATAATGAGCTTGAAGTGTCTCCTTCATCTACGGTCTCTTGGCTTAGATCTCCCAAAATTGGAATCTAGAGGGGTTTTCCTTGAAAGTGTGGGAAGGTGTTTCAATTGGTCGGGGTTGTCCATGTGACCTAGGAGATTGAGGTAACTCTCCTATGAAAAAAAATTCTTCTTCATTCTGTATTCTCCACACTCATTGTCTTGGATCATAAGCTTGATGTCAGATATGTCGGGGATGGAGGGTGTCTCCGTCATAGAAGTGGAGGCATGGTTAGATGGATCTATATAAGTAGTGGAGGGGCCTTCGTCATTCTTCAGGACCTGGGGAACCTTATAGAACTTAACTTCCATATTCTTGCAATAGGCGAAGGGTTCATGATCACCATTAATTGTGACCTCTTCATTTTGGTATGAAAATTTGATGCATTGGTGGAATGTTGAGGCAACTACCTTCATCCCATGGATCCATGGTAGTCCCAGGAGGATGTTGTAGGGAAAATCAAGGTCAAGGACTTGACATGTGGTTTGCATAGTAGTTGGCCCTACTTGGATTGGGAGTTTGATAGTGCCTTGAGACACTCTTTCCTGGTCATCATATTCTCTGATGGTAATGCCTTTGTCTTTGTCAATGGAATCTTCAGAGATCCCCAAATTCTTTATGAGCTTTAGTGAACAGATGTTGAGGCCTACACCTCCATCCACCAAGACCCTTTTGACCTTACTTTTATGCACTAGGAATTGAAGGTGAAGTGCATGGTTGTGAGATGGTTGGGCGGGGAAGTCCTGATTGAAAAAGGTGAGGAGATTTGGAGTGATGAAGTTACCGACCATAGCTTGGAATTTCTCCGTATCAAGGTTGGCAGAGATGGTAGATGAGGTCAATGCTTCCTCCAAGATTTCTCTGTGGGTAGCTGAAATCTTCAATAACTCCATGATGGAGATCTGAGTAGGTGTTCTCTTTAACTGGTCCAGGATGTTGTAACCACTAGGGACAAATTTATGATTTGCAGTGAGGGTATTAGATGGTTGTGATGCCCTGACAATGGTGACCTTACTGCCGCGTGTGGTGACTCCACAATCAATGTTGGCTCCCTTAATGCTAACAATAATGACCAATTTTTCAAGGCATGCGACAACTCCTTCATATGCATGGTTCACTTTGCCAGAATTTTTCTTACCTTTATCATTTCCTTGATTGTGGTTGGGAATCAAATTCATGTATATTTTCAGATCTTGGTTACCAGATGGTTGCTCAACATTTATGACTTTATCCTCAATGAGATCTTGGATGATGTTTTTCAATTTCATATAGTTGGCGGTCATGTGCCCCTTGAGCTTATGATAATCACAAAGGAGATTTTTGTTGTACCAAGGTGGTTTTGTCAAGGGTTCTGCATACTTTTTAGAAGTGGAGATTTTATGAGGTTTTTTTTGACCAACTTCTTCATGATAGATTGTATTGACTCCCTAAGGGCTGTGAACTTCCGCTTGGGGGGATACTTGTTTCAGGGAGGTGGCCCTCCTTGGTTGTTTAGGTTATTGATTTGATTGCTCGGAGGTGGTGGTTGTGGTGCTACCACATTGGTTTGCGCATTTTTGTGGTTTTTATTCTGTGATTGATGATGTGTTTGATTATTTTTCTTTGGAGCATTGATGACAACCTTGGCATCGACCACTCCATCGTTAGTGACATTCTTGTTCTTCGCCCATGTGCAAGGTTTATCATTATAACTGGTGGATGGGTGACTGTCTTGATGTGAAGGATATATAGGAGTGCCCCCTCGCATAGTAAGGTCTCTCTTGATGTTGAGTGCTTTAGGGATCAGTTGGTTGTATGTAGTGATGCACTGCATCTTTAGATAAAATGCCAAGTTTTCATCCAGATTAGCTATGATAGTGCAAACTTGTTGCTCTTCTGGCATGGTCCACTTGCTCCGATTAGCCTTGGATCACCATCATTGCAAGAAGGAGGTGAATAAATCCCCCTTTCCTTGTTTGAGTGATGATAATTCCTCGAGACTAACATCTGTGCCCATGTTGAATGCATAGTTCTTGAGAAATGCATCTATGATTTCTTGGAATGTTATGATGCCTATGGGTAGATGAGAGAACCACTCCATGGCAGGACCAATCAAGCTCTGAGGAAATAGTTGCATTAGATACGTATCATCGTACACAACTTCCATGAAATGTACCTAGAACTCCCTGATGTGATTTTTAGGGTTTCCCATCCCATTATATTTATCAAATTTGGAGATTTTGAATGCCTTCGGGAATGGTACCATTGCAAGGCTCCTGTCAAAAGGATAGGGACATAGATTGCCAGGTGTTCTTGTTGTTTTTCTTGATTGAAGATCAAAAACTTGTTGCAAGAGCAGTTTGATTTGTGTTGTTACATAATTTTGCAAATCAAGAGGTAAGATGAATGCATTTTGAGGTTTTTGCGGTGTTTGATTGACGGGTGGGGTGTTGATGGAGGTTTTATACAAGCTTTGCTACATGATTAAGGCCTGCTAATATGCCTGCATTTGTTGTACCAATAACGCTTGTTGTTGGTCCTGTTGCTGTTGTTCCAACAAGGCTTGTTGTTGGTCTTGCTGCTGTTGTTCCAACAAAGCTTGTTGTTGGTCTAGCTGCTATTGCACCAACAAATCTTGTTTTTGGTCTAGCTACTGTTGCGCCAAAAAATCCTGTTGTTGGGCTAGTTGTTGTTGTGCCAACAAAGCTTATTGTTGGGCTGCTTGTTGTTGTGCCTGAAAATCTTGTAGGGATTGTTGATACGTTTGTTGATGGATTGCTTGCAATTATGCTTGGTATTGTACTTATGCCTGCTGAGGTCGGTGTTGGGCTTGAGCTTGAGCCTGTGCTTGTTGGGTTGCTTGTGCGACTTGAGTGGCTTGCACGGCTTGTTGTTGCTATTGTGTGGCTAATTGTGCTTGTGCTTGCTGGGCAACCAATTGTGCAACTTGTTGATTTTGTTGAAGCACCTTTTGATGGGAAGCTTGTTGAATTGCTTGTACCTTGGTGATGAATGAGTTTATCATGTTGACCTTTGGCGGTACTGGTGGAGGATTGGGAATGGTGTTGACCATGATGATGAGTGGGACAGTTGTGTTGATGATCGGGGTTTGAGTGGTTGATGGTGTGATCGAGATGTTTGGTCCTTGAGACACTTGAGGAATGGTGGATGTGTTGATTTTTGGGGTTAGTTGGATGGTTGCCATTTGTTGCGATATCAATGGAAAAGCAAGAGGTCTTGATATGATGTTTTGATTGCTTTGACTTGGTAGATTGATGGTGGGTAAGGGGGGAAGACCCAACCCAAGACGTGATACAAATGTTAATGGTAATGGAGGGAATGATAGTGTATTCTCTTGGAAAAGTGATGACAAGGAGGGATCAAAGACTCCCCCTCTTCCAAATAACCCACCTTCTCCTTGTGAAATTATGGGGAGCAAGGTTTGTGTATCTAGTGGATAGATTGGTGTTGCATGAAATGAGGATGAATCCGTCTGATTATGGAATCTAAGCAGGATGTAAGGGTTAATGGATTTATCGGGATAGATTGGTCCGGTGTGGTGCTTGTATTCAACCTTATGTTGCTCACAAGGTGATGTTTTTGGAGTTCTTGAAGCATTGCACTTCCCTTGTTAACAACCAACGGGGTTGAAACGATAAAGGATATGATTTGTGGGATGTCTTGAGTGATTCTTGGAAGTGATATTGGGGGTATGTTCACAAGAGGTCTTTCCACAATAGTACTTACGTCATAGTCAAAAGGGAGTTTGGCCCCTTCTTTCGCTAACTCAAGTATGTATAGGGAGGGATTGAGTTTCAACATGGCATTACCGATTCTATGATTCTCAGGATTCCGAACCATTTCAATTATTTCCTCTTGTGTCATTCCCAAGTTGTTGTTGATGACATCCTCTTCTTGACCCTCCTCTTAAGGGGTTTGTGATGGTAGAGAGGAGTTGTTTGGAGGATTGCTTGATCCCACAAGATTTATTTCAAGAGAAATTTGACTTAGATCACTTGAAGTTGATGTTTCCTTGGTGATTTCCATATTCTTCTCGTGTTGTGATCTTGTCTGCACCATAAAAGGGAGATCGATTGATCTAATCTTAGGCACAAAAAGAGAAGAACTAGGATAGTTTAAGGATCAAAGTGATGATGGGGATGAGATAAGCAAAAGATGGATGATGCAGATGAATGAAACTCTTGAGAAACTTTGAGGGAGATGCTAAACTTTAAGGCTTGATTTGATTTGATTTTGATTGATTTGGATAATGAACTTGTAAACTCTAGGAAGTTGTGTTATTCTAGGATAAAATTTTTCATAAGAGGATAACTTGACTAAGTGTGTTAAGTCAAACAAGGTGATTTTGGATAATGAACTCGTAAACTATAGGAAGTTGTGTTATCCTAGAGTAAACTCGTACACAAGAGGATAATTTGACTAAGTGTTTTAAGTCAAACAAGATGATTTTGATTTTGCCTATAAGTTTAGCATGAATGATGTTTTCAAAATTCTCCAAGAGTTTGTTGGTGAGGTGATGTTTGATTTTGATGGTTGAGGGATGGATGAGAGTGATGATTTTGATCCTAGACTTGACCTTGCTAAAAATCCTTCTTACAAGACCTTAGTTTTGAAGAACATGCCATACTTCCTATGTGAGAAAAGCAAACCTTTGAAAGAGATTAGGATTTTGCTGATAATAAAACTCATACAAGTTAGGGTTGTTTCTTGAAGCTTTCTTGTAGAATTTTTAAACCAACCTTTCTCTTACCTCGTGAAGCCTTGAAAGACACTCTTTACGAGCTTTTGGATTGAGAATTTTGAACCTTGGTTTCTGGATTTTGATTTTGTGGGAAATCATTTGAAAGAACACATGTGTGGGGTCCAATTTTCCTTATCTTTACTTAATGAGTTCTTTTTACCACAAACAATTTATTGATTAAAATTTCAAACTAAATGTCTATGTCTTAATTCCTTTTCATTCCACAAGGCCCCTTATGTGAAAATTGAGGTTTCAAGAGCATAGTTTCCTAGGTTGACTTTAGAGAGAGAAAATTGTGATTAAGTCCAAATACTTAGAAGACTCTTAGGATGAAATCCCTAGGGCAAGCAAGAGAACTTGAATTCATCAAATGTATTTGCTTCCTCCAAAGGGTTTGAAATTTGGATGATTTGTGAATGTTTGTTTCCAAATGTTTTGAGACCCAAGTAAAGTGTTTCCGATTCCAAGCACATGTACAATCCTAGGATGAAAAGACAATATTTGTTGGGTTCCCACTTGGACGAATCCAACTATGCATATTCAGTACGGATGATTAGATGCTTGACCACATAGGCTCCCCCTTACAGTGCACTCGCTTCTCAGGTTAGCCAAGCATCAGTACCCATGAATCTCCCATGACATAATTTTCATCTCTACAATAGAATCACATGTATATGTGGGGCGAATTCAAAGGACATGACCTTTTGCACCGACAAATAGTTTAGGATTTTGGCCTTTCTAAACAAGGGTTTTAATGTGGGCATTCCATTCATGGGGGACTATCCATGTGGCGAGAGACCATTGCTGCCCTTCTCGTCAGAATAATCCTCATGATTCTCGAACTTTCCTCAAGATTCCACACTTATATACCGGTTGGAAGTCACTTGTCCTTAGTGTGTTCCTAGTTTGGTCGTTCCCTGGGGTGATTAATTTTTCCCACTAGGCAGACCCTCTAAGATAAAAAAAAGTGAGCAAGCATATCCCGTAGTTCGATCAAACTTTGTTGAAAAACAAAGGGAGAATACTTGCAATATTCCAAACTCACACTCACAAGATTGGTTCAATTTTAGTCCCAAATAAAATATGAAGGCAATCACTTACACAACTTAAGATCACCAAAAGGACTTTTGATTCTCAAGATCGCTATAAAGCATGAGAGAAGTGCATACGTCCTTTTAATGATCTTACTTTGGGTAAGTAATTACAAAACAAAGAGGTACTTGTTCATTTTAATCCTCCAAAAAAATAGTGAATTCTTTCTAAGCACCAAAAGAAATATGACATTTGCGTTCAATTATTAATCCTTAAACCAAATTTAGTGAGTTTGTCCTAAAGTTAATTTTAACCCCTTGTTTGCAAAATTGAAAACTTTGTAGTGTTCTTTTTAGGACCCAAAGGAAATTTAGTGTTTCCTAGAAGCATGAAGGTAACAATGTTCTTAAGAGAGATTATGATTTCTCTAAATATGTTAAATAAACACTAAAGTGTTAAAAAACACTTGGTATAATGTGAGAATGATGTCATAATGCAAACTTCAACCTTTTTTTCCTCTTTTCCTTAACCTGCAAAATGATTAAAACCAGGAAATACAAAGACATCAGACAAGTTAGAGGTTTAAAAGGTCCAAAATCAAAGGGCACATGTCAAAATAAAATTAATTTGTAATTTTTACCCTAACCCAACGACACAATTAGCAAAGGCGACGTAGTTTAGAGATATCAATGACACTATATAGCGCCGCTAATTTCTGAGAGCGATGCTCTGTAGCAAGACAGAGAGCGCGATTGTGGCGCAATTTCACCCAACAACATAGTTTGTAATTTGGAAACCCACAACAACGTTTGAAATTTGAATTTTTCAGGCGGGAAGAGCTCAATGACGAAGTTTGAAACTTCTAGTGGTCCAATATTACACCGCTTGATAGTTAGTGGCTGATTTTCATGGAACCTACAAAAAAGAAAAAAAGCACGAAATTTCTTGGGAAAAACGTGATTAGATCTTGAGATTTTCCCTCCTTCTAGCGCCAAAATGTGAACCCCAATCCTATACCTACACAAAAATGAGAAACAAACACATAATTATATCTCTATGCAAGTTAGAAGAAGAATTCCCCATGAAATTCATTAGCAATGCTCAATAATAGGAAAATGAAGAATAAAACTTGGAAATCAAATGTAATCCTAATTAAGCATGCAAATCCTCAATCCCATGGGGGAATTGGTGCCAATTATGTATAGAAATTGGCCCTTTCCCAACTCCTTTGTAAGCTTTGATGATTTGATGAAGATTGATCCACTTCGTTGATCAAGAACTAGATGATTCCTTGAGAAAACTTGCAATAACCTAGCTCTGGTGATGAAAAATGCTCAAGAAAATATGTGAATTTTTTCTCAATGTGAAGATAATGAATTTACTCTCAAATTATGGATGAAGATTGAGGAAAAAAGCCTCTTATTTATAGATTTCAAAATTGGAAGAATGAGCAATATTGAGCAATGTGGGATCATTCAACATCCAATGGCTAAGTGCCACCTATCAGAATGTGAATGGAGGAAGCTTGAGCACATTTTGGTGATTGTGCACAATAAATGATATTAGGTGGAAATTCAAATTTGTGAAATGACATGTAAGAGGGAAAAAGAATGAAATAAATGCCACTTGGCTCAATGCATAAGGACATGTAAGATGAATGGATGTCTTGTTGGATGTACAAATCCACTTGGAGGGATTTTCAAACTTGGAAGAATATTCCCTTCTTTATTCCATGTTGAGAGAAAATAGGTATTTTGATAAATCAAAATAAATGATTTATTGTGCAAGTTGCATTCTTTAGAGGATGTGACATGGATTAGGATTAAATTAATCAAAGGTTAATTAATTTAATGAGAGATTAGGGGATGTGACAATTTTGACTTAAATTTATGAGTTAATTTAAATCACAAATTGAGAAGAAAGATTTAATTAAATAAATGATTTGAATTATTTAACTAAAGGGAATACTGTTAGATTAAATTAAATAAGGTTTAATTTATTCAATTTAATAGGAGGACTTTAGAGATTTAATAAAATGGATTATTTAAATGAACAAAGACTTAGGGTTAATAAATTGATTAATTTAATCAACAAGGAAGAATGACTTAATCAGATAAATAATGATTTATTTAATTAAGAGATGAAAAAATGATGACAAGCCGAGAAGGTGATTCAGGATGAAATGATGTTAGTAGTTAGGATCAAGTGTGTCGGTCAATTTTCCATGTCTACACCCACATTCTCTACATATTGAAGTTCTTGATTCTGAAAACTATTATTCCTGCATTTCCACCCTCTTCCCTCATCAATCCATACTTGATTAAGTGATGCTTAGGTTGTTGTCCTGGATGTGACAACACCTTCTGTTGATGAAGGAAAGCTTTAAAAATATTCATGCATCCTTGATTATGATATATCTGCCCATAAAAAACACTTTCCTTTGGATTGAAGGGACCTCCTCTTGTGCTGGGTTGATGAATCTCACTTTCGAATAAATCAAAGATTAGCTACTTACGCTTATCCAAATGCTTTCCCAAACTGATAGAATTCCAATTAGGTCTTGCAAATTGATGCGTAACCCTTTCTGTTCTTGCCCTTGCATGATACTACCCCATCTTTCCATTCTGTGTAGAAACCTGAAAGGAACCCTGATTACTAGGCTGCCAATGATCAATAATCCTATAATTACCTGCAAATTGCCCAAAGCTTCGCCATTGCTCTACCATTTTCACCATTCAATTATATTTATTATTTTATTTCGTGGGCGGGTGAGATTTTAAGGAGCTCCAATATTGATATTTGTGTGGGAATAACTCTCAATATTTTTATGTTTATGCTAATTATGTTTTAGTTATGAAGCGATGTGACTTTTTGTAAATGGGCCCGAAGCTTGTTGCTTCCCGTACAAATAGGGAAACCGGGGCCCGATTTTGAAATTATCATCATCAAATCATATTCCATTAGAGTAGGCATTAGTAAGAAGATAGGTTACATAATCTGCCCATCCATATCATATTAAAAGACTTCTATTACAAATGCTTGTATTTTGAATTAATACAATGGAGCAGACTACTTATAATTTGTAATCCATTTTCAGTGCTTATCTATTACTTTGTTGTCTCCAAAGTGGTGTTTTCAAGTTATTTAAGTCTTCAATATTTACCAAAACACATTTTTTGTTACTTTGTGGATGCTTTGATTGGTTTCTGGTTGATGTGAATTAAAAATCCCTTCAAATAGTTTACTTTAATTGGTCCTTGCCGAGGGTTAAAATCCTTTTAAAGAGGTTATTTTATGACCATGTATATCTTTTTCTACATCATTATAAAATTATTAGACCCATTATCACATATAGACCCACAAGAATGGTGAATGTGTCATGAATCCATAATGGAATTCCTAATTTGATGATTATTTTATGATGCAATTATGACATGTGGAATTAATATGCCATTTTTATCCAATGAGCTCATCTTGGGATTTGGGTGTTTATTTTCTAACTAGGTTTTTGGGTGCCACTTTTTTTGGTGGTTTTAGATCATGGTGTTGTAATCACTACTTATATTTATATGATGCTCAAGATTTAATTTTAAATAAATTAGCTTCTAGGTAATGATATGTTACTAGAATCACTCTAAATCTTTGGTTGGTGATGCTCCTATAAACAAATTTCCCTTCAAGTTTATTATAAATATGTATTGAATAGTAAATTGGGCTCTTTTGAGTGTGATTTTTTCTCCTAAGAGGGTTTTTATCATGTACACTTGTGTTGTGTTATGCTTTTGTTTATGGTTTATATGTATTTCTCCTTTTTGTAAATGTAAATATATTAAAATTTTCAAATAATCTCCACTAAGATTAGTTTATGGAAATTTTTTTTGTACCCTACTTTCTTTCATTTGGTAATATTCTTATCAACTTAAATTATAGGTTTTAGGTAGAGAATTTTGTTTACTAATATTCATTTAAATGTGATATTTCATAGAAGGGTTTGATCTTATTATAGGAAGAGATGACAATCACATCTAGGGTAGAAATGGAGATGTTATTAGGCACAAAATTTAAGCTTTAGAAGCTTAATATGGAGTATATTCTTGTGGATAGAGACATATGGGTTATAGTAGCTAGATAAAAACCTATTGGAATGTCATAATAAGGCAAAAAAAATGGAAAAAAAGATAAGTCTCATTAAAATCTATTTGGATAATTCAATATTGTTGAGTGTACATGAAGAGACCATTATAACACTTATTTTAAATAAATTGGCAGATACACATCAAGCTAAATCTATAGTTAATAAAATATTTCTAATAAACAAGTTATATACCGTCAAAATGAAGAGTGGCGGTTCTATAGTTTAACACTTGAATTAATATTACTGAAGCATTTCAAAGTTTAGGCCATAAGAATCATCCTTTTTTAAACATGGATTGCAAATAATTTTGAAAATTTAGAAGTCTTGGTCATTAACATTATTGTCTGCTACAATGTTATCCAATGTATCATTGTCAATGTTCATATGTTCTTTCAAGTATTTAATATTATCATCATCCTCATCTTGACCTGCATCATCTTCATCATCATTGAAATTTGACTGTAGACCATCTATATTGTTACCAGATGTATTTGGATCATCATTTTCTATACCATCCATATTGTTGTTTTCCATAACATCATCTAACTCTGGATTGTTGTCTTCTTGTGCTTGAACATAACCATCTTCCACATCATCATGGATGTCAATTTATTTGATGTTCTCTAATCCCTCTCTCTCTCATTTTTTTGACTATCATTATTTTTCTTAGTATCCACTAATGTTTTTTCAAATACATGCCTTAATCTTGGATCATAATGTATGGAAAATGTCCATTTCGGGTCCAAAATATCTTCATAGAAAAATACCTACACATGAACAACATGCATATATTAGACGTATGTTATAACAATTTTATTGATTAATAAACACATGTATATATTCACAATAAACTATGAATTACTAGATTAATGATCACTACTGCTTCTTGTTTGAGTTACAGAAATACCCACTCACAATGAATTGGTAGAACATAATGCTCCCTATCCTCTAGTAGGAAGAATGAGGAATCTATAGAAAATAATCCACTATGGGTATCATGTCTTCGTGTCCTCTCAAATGATTCATACCATATACACTTAAAAATACAACATTTAAAAGAGTGGTAATCCAACTCAATAATTTCTTATATTTTCCCAATATATTGTAGATTCCATTCAATTATATTCTTATCTTTTGATCTTGATCGACTAGATTGCTTGAAGTCAACCATGATGCCACAATCAAAGGACCGTCTCTTTACATCTACACTTTCTACATGATAATACCAACCATATGCCCACATTGCTGTATATTTCCTCACCTGTGAAAGACAATTTATTTTAGTGAAAACAAATATAATGACGAATATTAAAATAGAGAATAGTGTCAAAACTATAAGGAAACAACATTTTGTAAAATTCCAACTGTACCTTTCTTTCACATCCTCTAGACATCTTGATTTCATCTTTTGTTATGTTTGAATCTATACCTACATCTTCTATTTGATTTTGAATTTGTTTAGTAACCCATTCTTGTGTGCAATCTTTGCCTCATTCCCCAAGCAAATCAGTGGGAAGTGGAGTATTCCTTGGGTTTGATCTCTTAAACTATCTCCTTGCTTCTAACACTTCTTCTCTCTTTTTATCATACAAATCAATCTATTTGTTCATAAAGTCCATGTGGTGCAGAATGAAATTGTCGAGTATAGCACTTTCGTCTACACCTATTACATGTCAACATGTTTATTTCAAACTCCAAATTTCATGCTGTTAATTTGATAAATAAATTATAGATTAAATTAATGATTGCAAGAAAAATAACCACACTAATCATGAATTTACTTACTAATTTCTACTTGAACACCATTAGATTGTGGTTTTTCTCCATCAATAATAACTGATTCTCATTCTTCATCCTAGATGCGCGGCCCATCTTCAAAATCCTTACCAAGGAATTCACACAGGAAGAAAAATGCTTCATTCAATACATACCCTTCAACCATGCAACCCTCTGGATGTGCCTTTTGTTAGACATATCTTTTTAGAGTTTTCATATACCTTTCAAAGAAAAACATCCACCTCATTGATACAACACCCGCCAATTCAATGTCATTGGCTAGGTGTATAAGTAAATGGACTTATAGGTCCATGAAATTTGTAGGGGGCTCCTTCTCAAATACACATTATTTTTGCAATTTCCTTCTTCCATTTTGGCACTTCACATTCATGGATCTCCTTGGAGTTCACCCACCTAATATAAGAATAGTAAATTAGTATGAACCTTTAGTCAAAAATTAAAATTCAATATAATATCTCTATGTCTCTCACACATGGACATTTAATATAACCACATACCTTATAAATGTTGACAATCGACTTATGGAATTCCTTAAGTCAACCATAAGACAAGAATCCCCCCTAATTTCCCATGACATGATATGTTATCAAACACATTTATGAAAAGGTCATTAGTAATTTTTATCACACAATAAAATATCAAAATATATTTAGTACTTAATCAATGTTACCAATATATGTTAAATGATGATATATAATACCTTCATAAAATTATGAAAATCATGTGTTTTAAATCCTATGATATGTCCATCATCTGTAAAAGCTTTAGCCAATGATGAACCATAGCCATTAGGTGTCCTTATTGAATGAATGACATTTTTTAGTTGGTCTAGCTCTTTTTTTTTCAAAATCCATGGAGCTTCTGCATATGTTTCATTTTCCCTGTTTGGCCACAAATGTTTTCTATCAATTTTGGTACGTCAAAGAGATGTTGAATATTCAAGATACTGAGAGGGTGGGTGAATTCGTATCTTCTTTAAACTATTGAACAAACACCATCAATTAATTCAATGCATATAACAAAGAAGAGCAAGAACAAAGCATGAAATCATACAACACATGAACACCAGAGTTTTATGTGGAAAACCAAATGAGGGAAAAACCACAGTGAGGGTTAGCTCACAATATATAGTTATTCTAATACCAGATACAAAAGAGGCTCACTACTAGTAACAAAAGCTCACTACTTACAAGGACTCACTGTCCAAACAAGGAGGCTCACTGCCTACTAAAGATTATAGAAACAAAACTGGATTACAACTAGAATATGAACTGATAGGGTTACACCACAAGTGCAGATTTAGTTCATTTGATGCTCAAAGTATTCGATCGCATGACAAAAAACTAATATTCACCCTTCTACTCACACACTTCACACATCCAACACACATTTTCCATAATTCATCTACAAACCATCCTGTATATATATCTGATATATCCACACACATCAATTAGGTCGGCCTAATTGGATGCATTACATATTTACAAAAGGATAATTCTTGGCTTCATACAAAGCATCTGCAAATGTATTTCAACCATTTGGAATGCAATATTATGTCAGTTGGGACCAAAGCTAGGTCGCACATATATCTGTAATACATGTTAAACTATTAACTGATTATTAGGTCGACCATGAATAAACCTAATAACAAAGTACAATCACTAAACTGATGCCAAATCACCATCCAATCATATGAACATACAAGAATGGATACATACACACTTCTAGTAACCATAAACCTTTTCCCAAAATGTTAAACAACGATGATCACCAGAGGGAACATGCGGACCAACATACCAGACCAAACACTGGAGGATGTAAATATGTTCTACATATTGGTTCAGGGTACCAAACCAATCTAATACCTTAAACAACATGGTGACATCAATGACAAAATACAGACTGATCTTCTCCATTCTTCCAACAATCTCCCCCTTTATCATTGATGGCAACATGTGTCAACAAAAAAAAATGTATCCAAAATCTCTCCTCTACAGTTTCTCCAAATCTCTCCCCTGTAGTTTCTCCAAATCTCTCCCCCTTTGACGTCAATGGCAAAGGGGGACCAAAAAAAAGGATGTAAACATGATGACATTCAAAATTGCAAAATCCAACACTTCCAAAAAATTCCAAAATCTTCCAAACATTCAAAATTTTAAAGTTTCAAAACCTTTCAAACATTCAAACTTTCAAACTTCCTTCTTTGATCATCAATTCAAATTTTCTTCTCGCCTTGTTCGGTTTCCATTTTACTCTTTCTTTTCTCTCCTCCTTTTGTTTCCAAAACAAAAAAAAATGGCAGAAATTTGAACATTGAGGATTCAAGTAAAAATGACACTCTTCACCTGTAATACCTTCTTGTATCTTTCTTTGATAGCTGGTAAGATCTTCTTCTAGGAAAATACAACAAAATCCATTCTCGAGCATATGCTTTCCAACAAGGCCAACAATGTGAAAGAAGATGACAAACCTGCAGATGAGCACTGACTTTCACAATCTTTTTCATCATTAAGTATTCTAGAAATATGGTCTAACCGGAACTCAACAATATCCTTAATAATCCAGAAGGTTTTCACCACATCATCTCTTTGTCTTTGCACAATGATCAACTCTGCTTGCAATTCACCAAATCTTAGTCTTTTTTTCCCTTATTTGTCTTCAAAGATATCAAATTTCTTTCTGATGTTGTTTACCTTAGATTCAATTGCTTCAATCCTACTTCTAAAATTGTCAACCGTAGCAAGCCACCAAAGACAATACTTGTAGATATCTGACATTTATTTGATGCATTTAGTCATCTCATTGATAAGTTCAGATAACCTCTACTTAGCTTTAGTACATCTCTTTTCAACCATGGCTTCTAACTTATGTCCATCTGGACCTTCCATTAATATTCTTTCTTCAACAACCTCAACTAAATTTTTAGGTAAAGAGTCAGAAATAATTAATACATCAATACCTTTTCTAAGAAGATACTCAACTAAAGCATCGTCAATATTGAGTCTGTCCACTTGAGAGGATGCATTCCATACTTCATTTTTTTTCATCTTGCCCTTAACTAACATTGTCAGGATGTCATCTGGATCAGAGGATTCAGATCCAGGTTGAGATTCTTCTTCATTTTCCTTCTCTTCTAGAATGATAATGATGTCTTCGATGATAGATTTTCTTTTCTTGGATTCTGGAGGGGAATCACTAATGACAACTTCCAATTCTTTTGTTTTGGAGGATGAACCCTCCTTAAATCAACTAGACATAACCATACCAGAGCACATATCTTTCTGCAAAGAGAAGAAAAAGGTCTTACAAGTACTTACATTATCTTCCAAGCCTTCCGGATATCTATAAACTTGTCTTCCAACAAGAATCTTAGATTCCCACTTAACACCTTCCTTTCCTAGTAGTGAGTCAAGAAAATAGAATACCAGACATGTAAGTAAATACCCAAAGTGGAAAGGGTATCCTTCTACCAATGACATTCGTACATTTTCAGTAATATTTTCTAAAATCAATCCACACAGATCAAACTACTGATTCTCCTTTACCATTTTATAATCCAGATACACAACAATAGCCGAAGTAGAGCCATCTCGATTTCTAAAATAAATTTAATAGGAAATGCCATACACAACATACATAACGGTAGGGTCAAAAATAGTATCTATCAACAAAACTTGAGGGTCTTTGTCAATTCCTGTCAGCTCATCCACTTCTTTGTATTTTATAGTTTTCTTTTTGGGAAGGTCTCCAATGCTACATAACCTGATGACAACTTCGATCGCTTCCTTCATAATAGGATAGGATTTTTCCAACACTATGCTACCATCCTTGAATTTACTCAAAAGAAAGAAGATGAGTTCTTTTTTAGTAATCCAAAGGAATTCTCCCCATAATTCCAAGCCTAGGGTTTTTATGTTGTGTAAGTCATTTGACTCTAACCCTAATTCCATTTTCTTTATCTTTCGATGATCGCATTTGTCCAGTTCGACTCCCTTTAGCCTCAGTGGGATATTTCCACTCGATCATCTATCATAAGATTCCATCATAGCACTTAACTTCTTCAAATTCAACAAGAATTTCTTCTTTTACCTTCCTTTGTGGTAGTGAGAGAGAAACTTCCATTGCTTGTTCTCGAATGTTCACAAAGATCTCTCAAAGATGCTCCAAATTGCTTCAAAATCACTCCAAGATAGTTCCAAGTCACTCTTTGAATTATTCAAATACATATGCAATCAAAAATAACTTTTAAACCTTGATTTATACACCGTAGCTTTGCCCTAATTCACATTAATTTCGATAATCTTCAAAAAACTGATAAAAACTTACTTCCACTACATTGAGAAACCCTAATTAATTTCACAAAAGGACATGCTTGCGCTTTTTCTTTTGGTTTATTTTGCATCACCTCTATCCTTCCATTCCTTACAATATATCCTCGTGCCAACATCTAACACACCATATTTCTAGGGGATTCAAGCAATTTTTTGATAAAGCTCCCCCTAAGACCATGCTAGGTCTAATCTTTGGAGGAATCATCTGCATCAGATGAGGGTATAGACACATCGGTCATCTCTGATTCTTCTTTCTTCTTCCATATCTTGCTCATTTCTTGCTTAATCTCATCTTTGTCTATCTTTTTCACAAGTTCATCTTCCTTTATCGGATTAGACTACTTTTCCTTTTTACTTCTACACACTTTTTAAATATGTCCTAGTTTTTTGCACTTGTAGCAAACAACATTTCTCTATTTTTTTTGACTTTCATTGATCCTTTTTCTGCACTGATTTGCCTTATTCCCAAACTTGTTACAGGTATAGCAATAGCCATTAAAATATTGATTCATCCGGTCTCCATTAAACTTATTCATCCTTACCTGGGATCTACATTTAGCAACTCTATGTCCAAGCTTTTTGCATGCATAACATTGTCCAAAAAACTGATTCATCCTACTCTTGCATTCAGTTGCCTTATGACCAAATTTATTACATGAAAAGCAAACACCATTGAACGATGGGTACCTTTGAGCATTTGGTTGTCTAATAGGTGGTCTTTTTCCTATTTTTTTTCTACTTTACTTTATCTTGAGTCTTCTTATTATTTACTAGATTTGATTTCTGCATATTTTCACTAGCTTCATTACCTAAGCCACCTTTTTCTTAGATGGTCTCTGACCTGCTATCAATTCATCAAGCTTGGTGGAGCTTGACTTGAAATTATCTTCATAGAGTTTTTCTTTCTCCAGATATGCTTTTAGATTCATCACTTCCTATTCAAGCCTTAAGCATACATTAGACTTACTTTGTATCACTATTTTTAGACATTACTCAACTCTCTTCTTTTCATCCACTTTCACCTTTAATCTGGTAATCTCTTCATTTGCTTGTTTTAGTTGCTCACTCACTTCTCTATGTCTTTCTTTGAATTTCTTTAATTTCTCTTTCAATTTTCGAACACATTTATTTGCTTCATCAAGA
>CM021101.1:208717816-208728835 GCA_007115665.2 Sequoiadendron giganteum
AATACATGTCAAACTATTAATTGATTATTAGGTCAGCCATGAATAAACCTAATAATGAAGTACAATCACTAAACTGATGCCAACTCACCACCCAATCATATGAACATATGGGAATGCATACATACACATTTATAGTAACCATAAACATTTTCCCAAAACCTTAAACAACGATGATCACCAGAGAGAACATGTGAACCAAAATATCAAACCAAACACCGAAGGATGTAAACTTGTTCTACATACCAGTTCAGGGTAACAAACCAATCTGATACCTTAAACAACATGGTGACATCAATGACAACATACAGATTGATCTTCTCGATTCTTCCAACAAGAGCAATATCTCTCCTCAAAGACAAGGTGTCCTTCTCTTTGCCTGATATATGTCAAAATATAAAATCAGAGACATTTTTGAAGACGTGCATAGGATCTAATAGGTGAGATATTAATAGATCCTTCCAATAAGGGAGCTCATAAAATATGGATTTCCTTTTCATTCCTTCTAGAATATTAACTACAACTTGTTTTGGTTCTTGAATTGAATCACCCCGATCAAAAAAATCCTCTCAAGCTTTCAATTCAACACCTTCATACTTCTTAATCCAATCACCTGGAACCATAATCATGGGAAGGCCTCTATTTTCAACTTTTCCATCAAATTGATTCTTCAGGTGATTTCTAAACTTATGATCTAGTGGTAGAAAAACCTTGTTGTTTGCGTAAATAAATTTATGTAGATCTTTAGAATATCACCTTTGAAATTGTTCTGCGCATATTGGACATGCAAACATCCCCTTTGTTTAAAGCCCTGAAATTCAATAAGTAATGTTAATAACAACAAAAAAATAGTATAAAACTAAGTATGAAAGTTGGGATGAAAATAAATTGAGTGTAAATACGTAAATATTTTGTCTTACTAGAACAAACACCAAGTCCTGGGAAATCATGAATAGTCCAACATAGAACACCATACAACATGAAGGACCTATTTGATGGAGGATGTGATATGTCATACACTCTTATGCCTTTCCATAATAGTTGCATCTCATCAATAAAAGGTGCAAGATAAACATCCATGTTTTTAACTTGATGTTTTCTTGGAACAATGAGAGTCATCATAAGGTGCTCCTTTCTAACACTCATCCATGGGGGAATATTGTATACTATCAATCTGATTGGCCAAACACTATAATTTGAGCTTAGGAAAGAGAATGGGCACACTCCATCAATTGCAAGACCAAACCTGATACTACAAGGTTCATCTTTGAATTTTCTTGGCCATTTTTCCTCTATGTGTTTCATTCCTTCGGAGTCAGCCGTAATTCACATGAATCCATCTTTACTTATATTATTTGCATGCCAGTCCATCAATTGTGCAAGTGACTTGCAACAAAATATTCGTTGAAGTCTAAGTATAATTGGCATGTGACGTAAAACCTTCTTTGGAACTATAAGACCTTGTACATCTACACAATATCTCTTTTCTTTGCATACAGGGCATTTTACCTTGTTTTGATATTCATCTCTGTATAAAATGCAATTATTTTTATATGAATGAATTTTCTTATATTCAATCCCCAACTCAACCAATAGCAGACGTGCCTCTCTGCAAGTTGATGGAAACACATTCTCTTCAAGGAATATTTTAGTTTTTAGTGCCCTATAAGATTGCCAGAGATTAAATCAATTGAATGTTTGACTTATGATGAACATGTTTGATATGTCGATCTATACTAGGAATATTTATATACAATATATGGTTTTAAAATCCCCTTAAAGAAATATAAACGAAGTTGATGAATGTTTACAAATTATGTACACCAATTGACAATGAAAAGTAAGAAATATATTTCAACTCACTTTAGTAGGGTAGTGAATCCTTTGTTTGACCAACCAAATAGTGACTTAATTTCTAATAATATTAATGTGCATGCTAGTTTTGAGGTTCTACTTGCACCCGATTTGAACACTGATTCCTTTGATGCTTGCTTGATGGAGTCTACCAGGTTATTATCATCAACATTACATTGGTGGTAATTACCCCTACTATCATCGTTACCGTCAACCATATGATCATTATTGTCATCATTGTTTCCATCCCCAAAGAAACCTGTAAGCATTTCATTCAATCCTTCTTTATGCACTGCATTTTCACTATCATGATCATCATCGTTAAGGCTAGGTGGCATATCATCAGTGTATGTGAATCTCATTAGCTCTTCAAATTTATCATCTGGTAGTATTTTCTTCAATCTTGCTCTTTTTAACCCTAGTATTGTTTAAAGGATGGTTTGGATCATCCCGTCCAAATCTTAATAACCCAGTTGGATCTTGGGTATTACTATGTGTTTCATCAACATCTTCTACCTATCAACAAACACAAGCATTTTTTAATGTTTGGCAACAATTGGATAAATCATAAATGTATCAATCTCAAAGAAATATAATCAAATATGGCTAAAAAAATAAAAATAAAAATTGTATGAACATATATACATCAATTGAATAATGGAACATTATTTTATAGACTACCTTTTTTATACAATAATTTAAATAAAACACAATTTTGACAACATAGTTTATAAAACATCAATCCACACTCATTTATTATTCTTTGGTTTTCTTCCCTTAAGAACATCCTTAGGGAGACCTTGTTCTTCCCTCTTCTTTCATGCAGGAGTGTGTTTTAAGAAGGGGTAATCAATCAATAACTCATACCCAATGGTAAGGTCCATAATAGCCTCAACCATTATCAATCTATCAACCTCTCTTTCCACATCTCCATCTTTATCATTTATAAACTCAACAAATTTACAATTCAATCTTATAGTAGGGTCCCTTCCCTTACTACTATTTATAAATTCTGTAATATTTTTGTGTGTGTATGCACGTCCATTTATATACATAAGATGAACTCTATTAATTTATTTTCCACTTTCCAATTGGAGATGATGTGTATACATATTAGAATTTAGACCATATGCTGACATGCTAGGCTTATATTCTGCTAGCCTTCTCCATTCACCACTGAAATATGATGGACCATAATATGGAATTAATATCCTAGTGGTTTGTTATGAATTGTTTCTATGTTTAGATCCCACATGTACATTTTGGATAGTAAAGAGGCCTATATTCACTCCATGAATATTGGAGGGTCATATCATGAAGCTGTATCCCCAAAATTGAAACACCTCGTACACTCTAGGTAGTTGTTGATAACTAGGCCAAGCACAATATAGTCAACGATCAAATGTATCTTTATAAATTGATCTCAAACTTAGGGGAAATTCATCATCTCCATCACCTTCATTCTCATAGGGTATGTAGTCCACCTTCCCCTTGTCTTTAAGCAAATTATGGTTCTTTAAATTGGTTCTTGTTTTGTTACTTGTTTTCATCAATTCCTCATCTTTTGAGTTGGTATATTGGCACATATTTTTGTTAGATGTATCATCTGATAAATGATCATTTCCCTCTAGGCTAGAAGTTGGTGATCCAAGAAACTTTAAACCAAGAAATTTATCTTGCAAGTATCCATTAAGAAAAAAATAGTTATTTAAATAATATAAAACAATGTTTAAATGAAGTATACATGTTATTTATATCAAATTGGAAAATTCCTACCACAATTCCTATTGGATTTGAATCGATTGTAGGAGGCATACTACTGACTAGAAGCTCATCATATATGTAATGTCTTTGTACAATCACTCGTTTGAATTTTTTCTTTCCACGACATATAGAACATCCATAAACAACAATTTTCTCAAAGTATTCATCCCATGTACTATAGTCCTGACCAAGCTCTTGTTTAGTGCAATCATTTGTTGTGTTTGTAGGATCCATTGTCATATCCTCTTCCACCCACTATCGTCTACGTGATTTAATAATTTTAGGTCTACGTCCATGTACATATCTTGTTCTTTTGCTAGTTGAATGCTCAAGCTCTGCATTTTCTCCAATCTCCATCTAAAATAATCAACAACATCCATTAATTTGTGTCAAGATTGGATAATACATTATAAATTTTAGTAATACTATGAAAAAAGATGGATGTATCACAAAATGCCATCAAATCATTTTTTCCTAAGTTAATTCAAAATTTGAGTACCTGATGTCTCGCTTCATCCATTGTGTCGTCATTTGATATGACATGATCTGTTGCCATGGCCTCGTCTCACCCCTATAATACACAACATAGTAAATAATTTTTAGTACACCAATTATATCATTTCAATGAGTATTCTATCCAACACAAAACCTCACTTTAGTCATATATTTGACATATTAATATCATGTTTTGTCCATCCTAATTTTCAAACTTTTCCCTTGATCATAGAATCACATTTAATCACCATTCCTGAGCATTTTCAAACAATAAGTTTGACCTTAGAGGCCTCATGGACAAAAAATGACTTTATCTCCTCTATGTTGTAGCATTTGTGAATTCATAAATTCCTTCCTCCTTTGGTTGAGGTTGCTTTCTCTTCTTACCTCTACTGTATCTGCAGATTCCATTGTCGTATCTGTTTCCACCCACTTTCCTCTTGCGATTTAGTATTTCTATGTCGTCCACGTCCTCTCTCCATGGCCTCCTCTGGATCCTGTAATACACAAAAATGAAAATAGTCACATAATAGTTTTGCACCAAGTGAATATTATTTAAATTATCTTGTTAATATGCTCACTTTTCATTAAGATGCGCTATGAAAAATAAAATAGGACATTGCAACATTTTCTCTTCACAAAATTTTTACACGTGGGACCTTGACAACTAGAGCTCAAATCTTATGATTACAAGATGACTTAAAATTCACATCAAAAAGATATTTATTTACATCATTTTTCAATGCTAGGTGCTAAATTAGGAGCACTTTCACTGCCTTATGCACCCCAAATAGATTACATGTAGGGCCAAATTTGGCACTAAAGTCAACGTTAACTAAGTTGAATATAGCGCCGACTAATGAATCAAAAACAAAAATTAAAAACTTCCCACGTGAAGGAAGAAATGAGAGGAGAAAAATACCACACGAAGGAAGAGAGGAGAAAAAATGGAAAAATGCCACGCGAAGGAAGAGAGGAGGGCACTAATAGCAAGTAGATGAGAAATTCAATTTAGTTTGCAACACCATAGGTAAGGTTACAATTTTTTTTTCTCGTTCCCATAAATATTTTTGTTTGGATTAAATGGAGAGGATTGTGAAGAAAGGGTTGTGAATATTGTATTTTTTACAGGCGAATCGTTCAAGTCTCATTGTGGTTGCAGAGGAGGGTAAAATTGTATACATTGCATTATCTCCTCTCCATCTAAGAGTAGTGAACACATTTTTGAAACCCCAATCCCCTAGTTTTCTTATCATTCCCATCCCAAGCTTTCAGATTCTAGTTCGATTTCTCAGACCTTCCTTTCATACCTTTCTTTGAAGACAACTTTCTCACTTCCTTACTAAAAAATTAGTCTAGTTCTTTCAAGACAAGTTGTTAAACTACATCCGCCCCACTGTAGCTAGGTCTCGAGGGAATAGAGATTGGTTGAGACAATATGAGGAGATAGGGATTTTGAGACGAGGGTGAGTGAACTAAAATTAGGCCTAGAACTATAGATTTCCTCCCAAGGCAACAATTGATTCATAGGCATTTAAATCCAGAAAGAAATTCATTCAAGGTAAAGCTTGCTCATTAATCACCCGTTTCTTTTAAATCACCCATTTATTTTAATTTCTTTGATTAGTGGCTTGCTTTCATACCATAAAACAAAACTTTCATATCACAAACTGGATGAAAACTTTCATACCTGACAGTGTGTACTTCGTTTGCCTCCACAAACTGGACGGAAATAATTTTCCTTAGGTCACCTCAAAATGTCAAGAAATAGAGGGAAGGGAGCAAAGGGAGTAGACTCTGGCCACAATGAGGTAATTCATTTTCAATTTATAGATTTGTAAATTTTTCCATTGTTTCTTTGAATTTTAGTTTTTAGTTTTTTATTTCTAAATTTAAAAGAAGAAATTTAATTTAAAAATATATATAGGGGCATGAGACTAACAAAGATAAAGAGGCATTAGCTTCCATATTGGGGGTAGAGGCAATGGAAAAATTGGATGGTGTGGACTTGACAATTCTTTCCAGATACATAGAAAAATGATTTGGTAAAGCCCCTCAAACATCGCAAACAAATCAACCATGTCAAAGGGAATCAATTGATTCCCCAACTAGCCCTAGATTGAGCAAAAGATCCAGGAGGAAATCAATATCAATAAACTCTAAGAATGTGGAACAGGGAGCAGAGGCTTCCAATGTCCCAACCACTCTTGGGACATAGACTTCTTCCACCATGCCATTTTTTGCATGTTGCATTGGTAGCTATGATACCAAGATGGACTACAATGTGGTTTCAAGGGAAGTCTGAATGATGGATGCTAGGAAAATGTTTGTGAATAGGTTGAAGGAATCATGCGTTCAATGGTTCAAAGATACCCATGCACCTGCAAAGAGTAGTTATCCATGACATGGAGATTGAACTTGGCACAGGTTGGTCTGTAAAGAAGTTAAAGCTATGAATGTCTCAAAACTACAAGAGATTTTGGTGCAACCAAACAAAGAAGATAAAAAAAATCCCTCCCGAGCTAAGGCTAAAAAAAAGGCCAATTGATGTAAGTGTGAAAGTATGGAAAGAGCTTGCAAAATAATATGAGAAGTCCGATGCACAGAGGAAGTCCGGTGAGGAGAGTACGTAGGTATTTGGATTTGCTCATAAGATTATATCAAATTTATTAAATAGTTTTTAGATTTTATTTGTGCATAGTTTAATTTAATTAGTATATTTTTTAGGACAAGGCCTCCAAGGCTAGGCTTAACAAACTTCATGTCACGCATCACAGTGGACAAAAAGGTTGATAGGCCTTGATTTGTACATTTGTAAGTATATTTAATATGTTAAATGATATTTTTTTATTTCCTTGGAAAAAGTAAATGATTGCATATTAATTAGTTTAACTAGTCCATGTGCCATGTTTTGATAGGATGAGAAATATGGCCACCATCCAAAGCAATTTGAAAAGGAAATGTTACAAAGCAAAAAGTGGAATGATTTTGTAATCTAGATGGAGAACGAGGTATCAATAGTTGACTTTCAATAACTTTGTTGGATATTGTTGTATTAATATGTCAATTTGCATTTCTTGTGTTGAGTTGTTTATTGATGCGTAGGATGAGTAAATAGAGCTCAAATCTTATGATTACAAGATGACCATTTATGTACATGAACAAATAGTAGAAGGATGTAGATGAACTAAATTCATCTGACTTTATGCCTCTTGGCAGACATTCCTCTTGAATATCTAATATCAAGTGCCTGAGACTTCCCTGTAGCTTTTACCTTTCATTGTCGCCTTTCCTCTTCATTGTTAGAATCGTCTCCTTTTTCCTTATCTGCATTTCTGGCTTCAGATTATAATTCATCCCATGTTTTACCTTCCTCCTCTGACTCCACAAGAGATTCATCTTCTAAACCTTCCTCATCTGATTTTTATTCCTCTTTTGCATTAGAGGGTTCATATCCTTGATCTGACTCTTATGAATTATCAAAATTAGAATGACTAGCTTCCATATTCAAAAATTCCCAACCACAATCTTCAATAAATTTATTTGGATCATCAGTAATAGTCTTCAAAATTGGCCACCAATTCAAGTTCATTCTGCTTTCATAATACTTTATATCCATGGAGTTTAGCCATTCCTTGATGCCATCAAGCGAAGATTGAGGAATGGCATCAATGCGGAGTATATCCCGCTTGAAGTATTTGAGAACAATAGCCATATCAAATTCCATTTGCCCAAGTCCTACTCTCTAAAGTTTTACAATCTCAATCTCATTAATAGTGATTACTAAGAAAGGTAATTCTACCAACTCTACCAAACAATTTACTATAGGAACAATAAAAGTAGAGGCTTTGAAAGGAACTCCATGAAAACCAAGCTCTCTAAATGGTATATCAAACTCTAGTTGTAGACATGGAAAATTGACCGACAAACTTGATCCTGATTACTAACATCGTTTTGTCCTAGATCACCTTCTCAGCTTGTCATCAATTTTCATCCCTTAATTGAATAAGTCATTATTTATCTGATTAAGTCATTCTCCTCTATTAATTAAATAAATCATTTTATTTAATTAATCTGATCACCCCTCTTTTAATTAAATAATTCACTTTATTTAATTAAATCTCTAAAGTTGTCCTATTAAATTGAATAAATTAAAACTTATTTAATTTAATCTAACATTATCCCCTTTAGTTAAATAAATCAAAATATTTATTTAATTAAACCCTTCCTCTCAATTTGATTTAAATCAATGCATAAATTTAAGTCTAAATTGTCACATCTCCTAATTCCTCATTAAATTAATTAACCTTTGATTAATTGTCACATTCTCTAGAGAATGCAACTTGCACAATAAATCAATTACTTTGATTTATTAAATTGCCTATTTTCTCTCAACATGGAATAAAAGAGGAATATTCCCTCAAATTTGAATTCAAATCCAAGTGGATTTGTCCTTCCAACAAAGCATCCACCCCTCTTACATGTCCTTGTGAGTGAGCCAAGTGACATTTATTTCATTCTTTTTTCCCTCTCACATGTCATTTCTTAAATTTGAAATTCCACCTAATAACATTTATTGGCACTTTGATCAAAATGTGCACAACCTTCACCCATTCACATATTGAAAAGTGGCACTTGGCCATTGGATGTTGAATGATCCCACATTGCTCAATTTTGCTCATTACTCGAATTTGGAAATCTATAAATGAGAGACTCTTCCTCTCATTCATCATCCACAATTGGAATGCAAAGTTATTATCTTCAATTGAGAGCAATTCTATTCATCTTCTTGAGCATTTTCCATCACCATAGCTAGGTTATTACAGATTTTAGCAAGGAGTCACATTGTTCTTCACCATCAAGTGGATCAACCATCATCAAGCTTACAAAGGAGTTGGGAAAAATGCCAATTTCTACACACAATTGGCACCAAATCCCCCATGGGATCAAGTGTTTACATTTCTTAATTAGGATTTCATTTATCTTTTATGTTTTGTTCTTCATTTTCCCATTATTGAGCATTGTAGATGGATTTCATGGGGAATCCTTGTCTTAACTTGCATTTTGATCTAACATTGTGCTTGTTTTCCATGTTTGTGCAAGTATAGGATTGGGGTTCACACTAGTTCAAAATATTTTAGATCAGGCCACTCCCATAGCTATGTTACTCGCTTGACAAATCCTTGAAACTCTGCATTGATTTTATTTTTCTTGTCCCTCTCTTGCTATTCTTCCTCAATTTCATCAGGATCATACATTGACCTTCTTGCCCCTCCTAAAGTTTGGACCACATCCATTACCTCCACATGTCCGACATCCTTGTCTCTTGTCTGTAATTCACAGTGCAAAATTAAATACAGGCAGTACCTATCTCCTCTCCACTGATGGAAGAATGCAAGCTTAATGTTTTCATACACATATATCAAATCTCTTCACTGTTGAACACAAAACCAGCTGTAGGGCCCCAGAAGCCCATCATATCTTCTCCTCTATTGATGTGCTTTGAATATTTGGATCTAAAGGAAATTTCCTTAACATAAATATTGCTAGGGAATCTTAATGTTGGCATGTAGTTGGCATTAAAGCCAGTACCTGGAACATTGAAAATTATCTTTATATAAGAATTCCCTCCATCTTGTTGGCTTGTAACACTCTTGATGGTGGCTACATGAAACAGAACCATGATGCCATATATGGGTACCGGAAAAAAATCATTTTTTGTATCATCCTGAATCATGAGCTCTCTAGAAACATGGATATCATCCATATTTTTGTAGGAAACCATCTCAATGGATGGCTTGGAAGAGCCATGTCCATATCCTATACCAATGCCCCTACAACCAATCTTATTGTAGTATATGAAAATCCTTTTTGGGTCTATGACTATCCTTAGGTAAGATAATAATTCCTTGTTTGCTTGACTATAATTAATTTGTCATGCAATTATTCTTTCTTGGTATATATGGAAATTTCCCATGATAGGTTATTGAGCCTTTTTTTGTTGATATATGATTGAGATAACAAATTTAACATTCTTGGAATTGAATTGCTTTGACAAACCTATCAAATTATATCATCCAAATATACGTTATGCTTTGTCTTTAACTTGAGGTCACAATCCATCATTCAAGTTGTATTTATTAGTAAGGTCTTCCTAGATCTGATCACTAGCTTCCATATTCAAAAATTCCCAACCACCATCTTCAATAAATTTATCTCGATCATTAGTAATAGTCTTCAAAATTGGCTGCCAGTTCAAGTTCATTATGCTTTCATAATACTTTATATCCATGGATTCAACCATTCCTTGATGCCATCAAGTGAATATTGAGGAATGGCATTAATGTGGAGTACATCCTAATTCAAGTCTTTGAAAACAATAGCCATATCAAATGCCTTTTTCCCAAGTCCTACTCTCTCAAGGCTAACAATCTCAATCTCACTAATAGTGATTACTAAGAAAGGTAATTCCACCAACTCTACCAAATAGTTTATCGTAAGAACAATAAAAATAGATTCTTTGAAAGGAAATCCATGAAAACCAAGCTCTCTAAATGGTATATCAAATTCTAGCTCAAAATATTTTAGATGAGGTTGCTCCCATAGCTCTATTACTCACTTGACAAATCCTTGAAACTGCATTGATTTTATTTTCTTGTCCCTCTCTTGTTGTTCTTCCTCAATTTCATCAGGATCATACATTGAACTTCTTTCCCCTCCTAAAGTTTGGACCACATCCATTACCTCCACATAAAACTAGACATCCTTGATGTTCTTGGTTCACACCATGATATGGTTATGCAAATGAAAATGAAGCAAAGTAATCATCTCCTTCTTCACTAGCTGGAAGAATGCATGCTTAATGTTTTGATACATGATATCAACTCTCTCTTTTGCTCTCATGGTTGA